>VYZM01015420.1:493799-582175 GCA_013398915.1 Dromas ardeola
GGGCCGGCCCTCGGCGGGGGTCGCTGGGCTACGGAGGTGACAGGGCCCGGAGGCCGGTCGCCGGCGGGGCAGCCCCGGGACTCCTTCAGCGGGCGGGCAGGCCCAGCGCCCCGCCGGTGGGTCCGCCGGGCAGTCACGCCCACGGTGCTCCCGGCGCAGCCCACGGGCTCCGGGGAAAGCGGGCCGTGCAGCGGGGCTGCCCGTGGGCTTGGCTGTGGGTAGGACGCTGCGTGGGGCACATCTCGGTGGCTCCTGAGAGCGTAATGCCAGAAAGAGCTCGGGGAGCCCCGGGACTCCTTCAGCGGGCGGGCAGGCCCAGCGCCCCGCCGGTGGGTCCGCCGGGCAGTCACGCCCACGGTGCTCCCGGCGCAGCCCACGGGCTCCGGGGAAAGCGGGCCGTGCAGCGGGGCTGCCCGTGGGCTTGGCTGTGGGTAGGACGCTGCGTGGGGCACATCTCGGTGGCTCCTGAGAGCGTAATGCCAGAAAGAGCTCGGGGAGCCCCGGCAAATGAGTCCCAGGTAATTAGGCATAAATAAAGCAGGCTTCAAGGAGCATCACCACGACCCCCTGGTCATTTATAATTTGTAATTAGGTAGTTATAAGAGCAGGTGAGATGCCTGCTGCAGTGCATCTAGAGCTGTGTATGCAGGGTGTACAGAGGACGTCTTTGGGACCTGTATGAGAGCTATAAGGCAGGCACACCTGTACAGCTAGGTGCCAATGTGCTTTATTAAGTTACAGTGACACCCCTCAGGAAATCAGCAAGGAAAAGTATTACTTTGCCCATATTGATGTTTCTGAAGGTCTGCTTTGACCATTGTGCACAAGGGTGCACACACATATTTCCATCCTTAGGTATAAACTAAAAACATCCTGCAACATACAGCGATATTCTCTCACTAGCCATGAAAACAAGCATTTTTTTTCTATCCAGCACAAACTTTTGTGGCCGCTTTAAGCCTATCATCAGAGGTGTTGCAGACGAGCGTACCTCCCACCAGGAGAAAGCCTTCTGGAACACAAGGGCACGAGCCCCAGGCTTAGCTGAAGCAGTCCAGGATACTGGAGGCTTAAATAATACATCATCGGCAATAAAACGGGGACGTTTTCAGTGCCTAACCACATCCCTCCCCGTTTCCAATCTGTAAGAGATTAGTCAAGCTCGGAAGTATTACTATCTCCCAGAGCAAACTCATAACTCGATGACCACGTATGACTTTGCAATTTATCGCAGCAGCACTTTTAACAGCTCCTGCGTGACTAACGCACGCCATAAATACCAGCCCTGGTCAGAGGAGAAGCGGTCCTGAGCTGCCACTCGCTGGCAGGCGTTAAGTGTTTCTGAGTGGATTTGGCTGAGCGCCTTTGGGGAACAGGAGTGCCACCATTTTTCACCCATGGCTTAGCTGTAGGCCTTGATACCGAGCGGGGGTGTCACAGGCATGCAGCGGAGGGCAAGCAGAGCACGGCTGTCTTGACTCCGTTGGCGCTGACGGGGATGTCCTTCCTGGGTGAGCCAGGGGCTGAGGGATGCCGAGTGGCCCTTCAAACGGGATTAGGATTTCCTCCAGGAAACCTGACCAAGCACAGGAGAGATCCGAACGGGAACCATAATCCAACCTTGACTCAAATGCTGTCAAACTCGAGGGAGTCCAGACGGCAGAGCCAGGTGTCAGCTTGAATTTTACAATGAATCAGGGTTGGCCAGCCCCACAACAAGGTGGCTAATTCCCTTTTAGAGGCCCATATAGGAATCAGGAATCTAAATCTGCGCTGGTATCTAAGTCACTGTAACGGGCTGTACCAAACTCACAGATATCAACCCAATGTGCTTCATGCAGCACAAACACCAGATCTCATTCTTGAACCGTATTTCTTTCTTCTTTTCCAAGTTTTAATGCTACAAACAAAAATGAAGCACCATATTCACTTTATTGCCCCAGATATTCCAGGCATAAAACTCCCACGTGTTTTATAGAAAAAGTATAAAGACTTTTGAGTTGTTAAGTATAACGCTATAGGCAAAGCGGCAATCCGTTTTAACAGTTTCCACCAGCCAAAGGCTTAATTACCAGCCGTTGGGCCAGCTTTCTCAGGAACAATTATAACGCAGTGAAGTCATTTGGCAGGGCATTTACCAACAGCAGGTTTAGAAAAAGGAGGCTGGCCGTGCTCTCCGGCCAATTGAAGTCCTGTGAGCGTAACATGGCACTGAACATTTGCTACGTAGGAATACAATATTTTCCAAACGTTGCTGTAACACAGGCTGGACAAGGCCAAACGAAAAGAAAATAGAAACATTCTTTTCCATTCCCTGGAACAACACAAACCTTCCTTTTACATCTGGGTCTGGATTTGACTCCCGTATCTTTATGTGCTTCAGGAGGTGCTATCTCGCTAGCGGAGATGGAGACCTCCGTGGCTGCTGCATCCATTTTCCGTTGGTCTAATTGGCTTGGGATCTGCTGGCTCTAGAAGCAGCAAGCGCCAACAGATCACAAAAACATCCTTTCTTGTGCGCTTCCCAAATCAGCGTGGAAATGTCATCAATGGCTGGCAAATTGGACTCTCCGGGTCAGACCTCAGGGTCAGACCTCAGATGACGTTTCAACCCAGGACAGATACAATTTGTACCAGGACATAACTTCAATTTGGATCAGTTTTGTTCACACTAAAAACTTTTGGCGTTTTTAAGAGCCAAATAAGCTCTTCCAGCAAGGGGCTCCTTGACTTAGATGTATATTTTTAACCTGATTCTGCTCACCACTCTCTGCACTGTCGCAGTAACAAACAAAGCAACATTTTCCCAGTAAAAGACCGAGCCCTAACATGAGGCAGGGAGATGGGTACAGGGAAGGAAAGTTTCCTTTCTGCTTGTGTTTCAGACCCGGTCGTGAGCTCCCGAGGACTTTGACATACAATTCAAGAGGCCGGGGGAAAAAACATCCTGAAAGAAACCGACAAAATTTCCTAAACCTGCTTATTTCTCTTTCTAATGAAAAAATTGTTTCCATGTCAATGCTACCCCATCTTTCACCGGAGCGTAATGCAGGCTGGCTTAGGAAGAATCACCGTGTCCAGCCAAGCCATGGTACCACGTGAGCAAGGAGCAAGTCCTGTCTTTTGAGAGTAACTCATTATTTAATTTGTCCTTTAAAGAATGCTTTTGACATCCACGCTATGAAAGTTTCTTTTGCTGATTCTCTGCTGAAGTGTCCAGGCAGCTTCCAAGCCTGAGGTGAGTAATATAATTTCTTAGCATGGCACGGAAAGCAAGAGGGAACTTCAGGTGTTGAGGCTGCAAACACCCGTGTACGGAGCTGTAACTTCTTTACAGCTTTTGAAGGCAATCTGGTTTTGCCCATTTTTCAGTGGGCTGTGGATTAGAGTCTGCCTCAAGCCTTGTATCGATACTGGTCTCTGTGTGCAGTGGCGTTTTTTACTGCTTAAATACCCTGAAGGCCGAGAGCTCTCCATTAGCGAACACCAGACACGGGAACCAAGGTGGAAATTAGCCTGGCCCCCAGGCCCAGATCCAAAACAGCACATGAGCTTGTCTTTAACCTCAGCCGTGTGCTAATGCCCTGTTCTTTAACTGGGTCTTACTGGGTGGATCCAGGGAAGTGCCAGGATGCCTGGCACCAGCCTGCTCCTGACCAGATGCTTGAGGCCGTAGCTGCATCAGGAGCCCGGAGCTCAGCCCACGGTAAACTGGGGCTCTGAGTGCAATTAGAGAATTATAACGGTGTTACAGCACCTCGGCTCTGGAGGAGGTGAACAGTGAGTGCCGTGTGTTTTACTCTGCCTCCTGGCTGCTTTATTCGGGATATAAAAGCGTAGCCAGCGATTCAAGCCCCTGTAACACTGCGAGAACACAGCCCTAGCGCTGGCCCGCAGTTACTCTCCATACTGCAATGGGCCGGCTTGAGGATTTATGCAAAAATGTAGGTATATCTAATAGAAATAATGTTTCCACTGTAAAATGAATTATTCTCATTCTGGAGCGAGGTGAGAAAACGGAATTAAAAAATACAGCATTACTCTCTCTCTCCAGTTTCTGTTCCCTTTAACTGCCTGATAAGTAGGATTAAGTCAGCACTGTTATTTCTGGGACCAAAGCGGTCTTTTTGGTTTGTAAGAACTTCTTAGAGGGAAACAAAAATCCACTTATCTAAAGAGCTATTGAGTGAAAAAAAACTACATTGGAAACCTGCTTTTTAAACCATATAAACCAATGGTTTTCAACATCTTTTGTTTTATGGATCTCTACATTTTCTAGTAAAGAGGCAGCCTCTTACACAGCAAGTTCAAGGCTGTGACCTTGCTTCTTCTGAGTTACCTTTCACAGAGACCTTAGAGGTAACCTCTTGACCCCCGGCCTAAGACCGGGGTTTGAAACCACAGCTATTTTACTTTAAAAGCTCCAAATTTTGCTTCTCACATCCCAGTGCAGAGGGGGCACGTCCCAGCAGGGCTCGCGGCAGATCTCTCTCCTCTCCTTGCAGGATGCTGCAGGGCTGTCTGTGGCACCAGCAGGGCTTGACCAAAGGGAAAAGTCCCAATACAGCCAGGGACATGGCTTATGAAGACACACTGCGGGGCTACAGCAATCGGTATGACTTTTGCCGTGGACCCCAGCAGGCTGCAAATTCCCCAGCCAGAGCTGGAGACACCACATTTTCCTTCCCAAGGGTGCCCGGGGCTCCCAAAGGGCAGCCAAACCCGGACGGAGAGATGGTCCCACAGGCACAGGGGCTCCACACCGGAGCTAAACCCGCTCCTCTGCGCGTCCCGAGCGGGGCTGGTGACAAGTGGAGCTGGGTGGGGAGACCAGCGTGTTCTTCCAGGGCGCTTCCCATTACAGCGATGTGTTTGCTTTGACACTGAGCTTCAAAACACCTCTGCTTTTAAGGTCGTCCCCCTGCCCCATGTTTTCTTGTTTCCACTTTTGAGCTTTTTCCTTAAGTTCAGCTTCCAGAAAATAAAATCTGAACTGAAAGGAAGCTCAGCATGCAGTATAAATGGTTTCTTTAAAAAAAAAAAATTAAAATTCTTACAGTTTTTGGGTCTTTCTTTCCTCACGGAGTCTCTTTAAGCCACATTTTCCACACAGACAAAAATATTCCTCAGTAATTCCTCATCTTAAAATTATTTGCATGAAAAAAAACCTAAACAGGATTAAAAGCTGGCTAAATAAAAGCACCTTAAGATAAATGCTAGTAAAATAAAAGAAAAGAAATCCTGACCAGAAATATCCTGAAGATTATAAATTCACCATTTTGGAGGGCAAAACCAGAGCTGAGCAGAAAAACAAGTGGAAATGAGCAATTATTGACGTATATTTTCATGTAGCTTAATTATTTTTGCAGCAAAAGACTTTAAAAAGATATTTTCTAAATAATTTTAAATTTCTTCAAAAGAATACTTCTTAAAACCCAAATTAAATATTTCATGACAGTCCTATAATGCTTTTAATTGCCGTGCTTAATGTAAAAGCTGTAATTCAAACATTTATATAGGAAAAATTAGAAAGCAATTGCTTTAATTCTAACCATTTGTGCAAAAATTAGAATCTAAGTGTCAAAACAGTTGATAAAACTAGAGATTTAAAGAGATATTTGCTAAATGTTTGCTATTTTTGGCATAACATGAGTGATTAGAACCACTGCGCTAAACAAACGGAATTTTCAACAAACGGAATTTTCATCGAACCAACCTATTGTTGTTACATGCTGGAGTGAACGAACTGCGGTTGTTTAGTCTGGATGAGAGAGAAGTGTAGAGGAGAAGACATGATAATAGTCTTTAAATATATGAAAGGCAGCTGTAAAGAGACAGGGGTAAGCATTTTCTGTGTCCATGGTGGACAGGTGAAGAAGAAAGAGAGACACAGGGTAGAGATGAGGAGCGGCTTCCCAGAAAAAAAAACCAAAAAACAAAACAAACAACAAAGGGACAGCAAAACAGGAGGGAATGGACTTAAAACCACCGTAGAGTTTCCATCACCAGATATTTTTAACAATAAACATCTGTTGGGCAAGGCAGAGAAAAGTCAGTACAGCCCCGGGACAAGAAGATGTGATTTTGGGTGCGTGGATCCCCACACAGGTTCTAGAGGAGATGGGGACCCACAGACACCCCATGGGTGCACCATTTCTGACCTTGCTTTGCTGAATCATTTTTGCTGGCCCATTCGAGATAACCCGCATCCCATTGGGGTGTGCTGGCTTCCAGCTGAGAACCGTCCAGCTCCTCACACCTCTCCCAGCCTTGCTCCTTTGACTGTGATGCTTCCCAAACCATTCCCACCTCTTCCCACTGCTGTCACAGCCCCATCACCCTTCTCATGGGCACACGCATCCGCGCCACCGGCTGTAGCACTTTTGGTGCCAGCCAGCTGTGTAGCTCCTGCCACCCCTGCAAAAGTCTGTGTGGGAAATCACGGTCTTTTCGTGGCAAAACAGAAGGACAGATGGTTGCCGGACCCAAGAGGCACCAGTGCTCGTAATATATATTTGCAGTAGAGTATTATATGATGCGAAAATCACTTTATTACCATTAAATACCAAATATTGCCCGTGCGACAGCCGAGTCCAACGTGTGCTAGGGCCACGCATCTCCTTCCAGCTACGCAAGCCCCGTGGCTGGAGGATGCTGGCCTCTCACCTCTCCCAGCCCAACGCTACTGCCACACAGCAAGTTGGGATGAGACAACTCCCTTCTGCCAGTGAAACGCTTGTGACCCTCAGGGAGCAACGTGGGACCCTGCTCCCATCCTGTCGCATCCCCACAAGGTACCCCAGAAATGCTGCCGCTCGTGTGATGAAGGCATAGCACTGAGCCAGTTTACACTGATTTGGCTCATTTTCAGCCCAGGTGGCCGAAGGGACACCAGGTCAGGTCATGTGTTCAGTGCCAAAGGAGGATGTGTGACAACACCTACCTATTTGCAAAACAAGCCGTCCCCTCACCTTTCCCGTATCCTTGCAGTAAGATACTGGACATTTCTCCATGGAGTCTTGTCCAGAGCACAACCACCTCCTCCTCGTTCAGGGTCTTTGAAGGTGTCTGTAACACAAGGAAGAACAACCAAACATCTCCCGTGGCAGAGGAACCCATTTGGAGACCAGCAAGCTGCAGCCTCTTCAGGACACGCACTAGCTTGCCCCACCTCCCCATCCTGCAAACACTTAAGCTGCAACAGTCAGATGTTCAGGGTTAGGACCTCATTGTCCCCTCAGCTGCCTGGTACTGCCACAACGAGAGCTTTGGGGAGCCCAAGTCAGCCAGGTTGTCCTCACCACTGTAAACGGGCGCTCTGAGATAGCGTGGCCAATTTGGTGAGCAGCACTCCAGCATCACCTTGAAGGAACGCTACCTGTGGTGCACCACGTCAGGAGTGCCTACACCCAGCCAGCTCCTGAGCACTCACTGAGCTCCGAGGGATGGTCCTCTGCTTCCACCTGCAGCCTTGGCCACCAGCCACCCCACAGATAACGCGTGCTACAGCTTGGAAGTCTTTAAGATGAAACACTACGTCTTTCCTGCAATAAAGTTCACAAAATGTTGATGCTTTCTCTCTGCAGCAAGCACAAAAAAAAAAAGCTGTAAAACCCCATGTGTTTATGGGTGTTCTCAGCAAACTGTTACTCGCTGAGGCTGGATCTGGGATGCCAAAGGTGCACTGAGTTGCAGAGTGCTCAGCTCTCACCGAGGCTTCAGTAGGTGACCTCCTTTCGCGGCTTTGGAAAGTCACCTCCATCAGTCGGTGTCTGCCTTTCACAGTGTTTGTCTAGAAGATGTTTTTCAGCAGTTAATTTGGGAGGAGAGTGTTTTCTTGAGTTTTAGAATACCGTCATGACTGCATGCCCAACTGACACCCACAAGGCTTAGCACGGCCACGTACTAATGAAGATTTCCAAGTGGCGGTGTCACTCGCGGGGTTTGAACTGTAGCTATAAAGACTGTAAATAAGCAGGCTGGTGGCCAAAGAGGCTTAGCAGCTCTTTGATGAGGTATCTGAGATAGTTGGAGAGCAATCTGTACCACACCCTGGCTACACACACTGATACCACACGGATCTCAGCCTGCAATAAATGGAGAGTTTCATAAAGCAAGCTCTGATTAAAACAGGGGCAATCAAAATTAGACCCTTTACTGCTGCAGCAGTAAGGTGAAAAGAAGGATGACTGGTTTCTTCTAGTGGTGGAAAATTCTGGTTTTGGAGCTGAGCTGATGAGGAAGGACTTTTAATACAGTAAGAAAAAACTTGTTTCCTTTCAGGTCAACCAAAGGCGTTTTGTTTGACCAATAACAAAGTGTTCTGGTTTGCTTGGAGACTATTTAATCTTTTTAAAAAATAGTCAAGCTGAAAACCATAACTCTTTTCCGTTTAAATTTGGGTCCCTTTGAAAATGGAAAAGAAAAAAAAAAAAGAGAAAAAAAAGAGACTAAATGGTCTTCAATAAAGCAAACTGCTTCAGCCTGAAAATGCTGCAGTGAAACATTTCAATATTTAAGGAAGGAGAGAAGGACTTCTATTGTTTTGTCTTGTCATTGACTGACTTCAGCCCAGATTTGTGAGTTATTTTGGTTGCCTTCATTTTCACAGGGGACTTAATTTTTATTTTTTTTTTTTTTTAAACTAATTTAATACTCTCTTCCAGTTCAGTTTGAGGTACAAACGGTCAGGTTCAGCAAAGGTTCATATGAACATGACCGAGCAGACAATTTACACAAATACCAGGCAAAGACTTGATTTTTTTTTTTTTTTTTTTTTTTTTTTTTTTTTTTTTTTTTTCCTTTACATTTTAGGTTTTCTTTGAAATTGTACCTGAATTTCAGAGAAGCTGTGGGGTCCTCAGGACCAGCCACCCCTGAAACATGCACAGAGCAAAACTGTCAAAGCCAGCGTGCTCTGCTGTGCAACCTGCGCACCACAAAAATTCAGATGCCATCTTCGGCCCTGCAAAATATTAAGACAGGCATTTAAGATCTACCCGAGTGATTAAGCATGAGCAGCTTGTAATTGTTTCCAGATTCCTCTCTTAGCAGGAAAAAAAGGCTCGGCAGTCCCTGTCCACGTGCTCAGTGTAGCAATGCACTCGCAAACAGAGAAACTGAAGATGAGCCGAAGAGGACAAACAGATATCCCGAGTTTTGCAGCTGAGAAGAAACTGGCACTACCTTTTAATCCAACACGGATTAATCCAGGTCAGAAAAGCAGGATTATTTAGCCAGTATATATCAGGGTATGTCTGCATCCTCCCTGGAGCAACACCTGTGCACCAGCAACTAGAAAACCCTCTTAAGTACACATGGTCGGATTCAGTCTGCAATTTTTCATCTGGCTTGGGAGTGTTAAATGAAGATCAACTGTTGAAATCGGCCTCGTCTGGGGGAAGCTGACTGTGTCTGTGCTTACAGAGAGGACCTTTGTCCTCCAGGTTTTATATAAAGCCCCAAAGATTGCAGACTTTCTGCATAAGCCACAACACAATCCAGCAAACATCTGGAGAGACTTGCCTCACATCCCAAACCGTTCCCTTCATGCAAATCTACCAATATATTTTTCCCACAGACTGCTTGGTCATGAAAAAGAGATCTTCCTCTTGCTCAGGGCTTCAAAAACCGTAGCAACCCCAGCCCAAGCCTGAAAGCAAATTCAAGGGTTCGCCATTGCCTTTGAACACAGCGGGGATCTGCTCCAACAGGTTAGATCTCGGGGCCACGTTGCTCCCAGCATTTAAACCAGACCACATGTGAAATGGCAACTGCCTCTTAATTTTTAATTTTATTTTATTCTTAAATAGGATAATTTAGGGGATATGGGGTCTGTTTTTTAATTATTATTACTATTTTAATGGCAAATCCCGTGTGCTGCCTTCTTAATGAAGGGGACCGGGGGACTGGCACTCAATTTCTCCTGCTTTCTAGAAATAGTCCCTACGAATCCTTTGTAAAAGTGTAACCACAATCTCTTTCCCCTTCTCTCCCTGCCCAGAGAAGGGCCGGGGCGGGGCTTTCATCAGCTCAGACCATTTTTCTTCCACTACCTCTTTATCTTAACCTTTTCTCCAAGGTTACATTAGTTTTCCGAGGTCCGTGGCCAGGACAAGGATACAGAGGATGCATCTGACACTGTCTTTTGAGGATCACTGTCACTGCTGCAAGAGGCACAAGCCTGGGGAAGGGGGACATCTCTGAAAATGCCCCCCCAGTACACTGCCCAGTTCACCCAGTCAGGCCCCTCCGCAGCGGCTGTCGTTGCTGCCCATCAGAGCACGTCTTTGTAGCCAGAGCTGACTCCTGCACTTGGATTGTGCAAACCCATTTTCTCTCCCTTCTGCAGTCCCGGCCATTGCGTGCACATCTGGCCATTTCTCTGAACCTCTCTGCAGTCATTGCCTCACCTCCCTTCAACTCCGGGCTGGAAACGTAGCTGTTCTCCCTCCCCTGGGACCTTGTCTGCCGCCTCTTCCTCTTGTAGCCAAATTCACCGTGCGATGGCTCGTGCCATCCCCCCACTTCTTGTGCAAACCCCTCTGAGAAGGGTCTTTTTCCAGTATGGAAATCTTGGCGCATTCCTTAAGGAGATGATCTCAGATAAGCCCACTGCTGGGGAGAGAAGTTCACCACCCTCTGTGGAAACTTTGCAAGGTCTGGTCTTCATCCAGATGGGATTTTTTTTTTTGTTTTTTTATTTTTAAATTTGAGCAAAAATGCTTCAGCCCTTTACAATGTGAGAGAGGAGTGAAAAAATACATTGCTGCCATTATAGCAGAGGGGAAAAAAAGGTGTTCAGGCTCTCTTTGAAGAGCCCTGGTGCCAAAACAAACGGGCTTCTCTTGCTTAAATTAGACAAGAATGGATCTTCTAAGCAGAAATGGCCTTTGCTTCCTTCAGTGAGCAGGGATTTGGGTGAGGGGTGGCATTTGCCATCTGCCTGAGCCCGTCTCTCCGCAGTCAGGGCGGTGGGCACCACATCTGGCGCAGACCGCGTGGGGTTCAGTGGCGGAGCAGGAGAGGTGGGACATGTCTCTGCCATTTGAGATGGCAGGAGAAGTGTCTGCAGCAAGGGGCAGAGCTGAGCCTGCACAGGAGTGTACGTAGGTGGCAGCTCCTGCCTGCAGCGGCTTTTAAGCACAGTTACATGCCAGGGTGCAACGGGGAGCTCTTCCATTGAAGCATAGGCATGCACAGCCTCCAGATTGGGTTTTACTCAGTAAATTTTTTGCTCGTATGGACAGAGCAAGGTCTTTGCTTGTGTACTCACCCACCTATACGTGGCCAAAGCCAATCTGATTCCAGTTTGTTGTGCTGAATCCTGGCCACACTGTTCTTCGGCTCCTGGTCTGCCTTGGTGTGCACTGGTCATCTTTGGCAGCTTGCGGTGCCAAAAGCGCTCCTGGGAAGCGTGGTGGCCCCATCTGCACCATGACCCAGGGCTTAGAGGCACACGATGGCAGTGGAAATCACCTGCAGGGAAGATCTTGAGAAAGAGACAACCAAAAACTACATCCCACACTGGCCAAAAACCCAACTAGCTCTCCTGCGCACCTACCAAGCACTGGGTTTGTGGCAAAATAGCCTAAAGGGGCCACTCAGCCCCCATGGCATCTTTAACTATGCTTTTCTAGGTCATCACAAACCAGCCCTGACGGTGCTAGGAGAAAACAGATTTACCACAAATTCCCCCCAGAGCATCGCCCGCGTTACCCGCCTTGGCTGGGCGGCGGGTCACTGCCTCCAACAAAGCATCACCCCTGGGAAAACAGCAATGGCTTGGCCCCGTCCTTGGAAAGCCATCAGGGAAAATACAGGGCAGGGGCTCAAGGTTAGCACAGCCCCGACAAGGCGCCAGGGATACCTGGACTGCTAATTTGCCGGACGCCCCCGGAGCCCGGCTTGGCAGCCCCCCATCAGCTGTCGCGGGGTGGAAGCCATTAGCGTTTAAAAATACTTGCAGGAATGGGGGGGGGGGGGGTGGGGGTGGAAATAAACGGTATTTGCGGAGGCCCATTCCTCAGCACACTTTCATGTGTGCCAAAGTTTGTTGGCATGGCTCTGAGTTTGATAGGGAACATCTGGGCTGCTGTTGCTGCCTGTATATTGGCTGAGGGCAGCGAACAAAAGGGGTTTGTGCAGGAATGTGCGGGGAGGGGTGCGGGGTGTGCGCGCCTCGAGAGACGGCTCCGAGAGGCAAAATGCAGAAATACTCTCCGGAGAAGAAAGCCTAATGCACATCCCATGTTCCTGTTTTTTAAAGGGGGATAAAAGCCTTCCCCCCACAACTTCTCCTCTTCCCTCCCCCCAGAGCACGCCAGGGTACTGAAGGCGAGCGGGGCTCAGACACAGATCCGTGCCCCGCTACCTCTGCGCATTCGATTATCGCCGCAGTCTGGAAAAACAATTGGGGTGGAGGGAGCAGGTTGGCTGGAGAGCGGGGAAGCCCGAACCCAACCGCACGGAGCAGCACGAGCACGTACTCGAGAGATGCCCGGCGAGCTCTTCGCAAGTAGCCCTACCAAGAATAGCAGTTTTTGAAATCTCCTGCACTTCTGTTGGGAATTTGGGGTAAGAAGCTGAAAATTAACACCATGCCACTGCCAGTGGCACCAAAACCACAGACTCTTTCCTACAGACGCAGAGTCCCTCATCTGACACCAGAGGATGGCATAGAAGGATGAAGGAGGAATGGACTCACACGCAAGGAAGGCTGATCTTTTGAGAACTATCTGAAAATTACAGGCCAGGTACAACCCTTGGCTCTAGAGAGTCCATCCTTGGGCACACATGCACAGGAGACATCACAGCTTACGTGCTCCATCCCATATGTTTCATCTCCAAGGAGTTGCTGCTGCCTGAGGATGGACACCAGAAACCTCTGACAGCACTTAATGTGACATTTCTGACATTCTTCCTTTTGCAGCTCCTCCTTTCCACCATCCCACACCTACAGTATTTTTACCCAATGCTTTTGCAGAGTTCACAAGCCTTTTAAAAAATTTCTCACCATGAATTAAACCTCTCCCCCAGCAGGCAGAGCCCAGGCATCATTTCCTACCTGCTGGTCCCTCTTTGCTCATCCAACTCAATACCCACTCGTGGGCATCAGTTTTGAGCATTTCCAAGATTCTCTATCAGTGGAGCATTTTTCTTTTCCCCTCTTTCTTAGATTGCATTTGGCCCGAATCCTACCTAGCAGCCTACCTCCCCCTTGGCTCTTGTCCTTAGGAAGGACACACATTGTGTCAGTTACCTGAAGCACGATTTCCATCGCCTCTGTCTCTGGGGCTCCTTGGAGCTGCTGGAGCCACCCCAGAGAGGGTATTTAGGTAGCACTTGGGGCACATGTCCCTCTTGCTACCACCTACTTTGTCAGGGCAGCCCTCTGGGAAAGCCCCAGGGAGCAAAACCTATAGACAAAGGGTCCAAGTCAGCGAAGACCCTTGGGTCTGACAGCCAAGGCAAGTTTCTCCAGCCCCAATCTCCTTTCTAGGTCTCAGTGGCATGCCCACGAGCCATCATTTTGAGCCAACTTGTTCAACACAACCTGTGCAACCCTCCCGGCACTGCCTCGGGCAGCGGCCTTGCGCTGGGGATGCTGGCTCCAGAGCTGGGCATGGTTGGAGATAAGCTTCCTTCAGCGATATTTGGATTTCGATTACATCAGTGTCAAGACCCAGCTCTTCGCCAGAGCCGAGCGAGCTCCTGCCATGCCAAAGAAAGCAGCTGGGCCGGCCAGGGGTTGCGCACAGCACATCAGGGAGGGCACCGGTCCCTCTGCACCCCCAGCACAGGGGCACGGTGGGGCAGAAAGCCAGCTGCGGGGTGGCACAGGCTGCAGACCCACCTCTGGCTGCCACGCAGACGGTCATAACCGGTCATCTCTTCTGCAGCAGGTTAGGAAAGGAACTGCAGAAAACCGAGCTGATCTTTGGGAACTCCCTGCAGCCATCACTGGGGAATGTGAAGCCGTACATAAGCACGCGACTGAGTTTAGCAGTCAATGCCCTGTTTTATGAAAGAGGGAAAAAAGAAAGTAACTGCCACGTGTTTACAGTCTAGACGTCTCCTTGATCTACTTTAAAACCAAGGGGGTTGAGAGTGGCTGGTTTACTTCTGCTTTATCACTCATTAGCATTTGCCAGCTCTCAGGGATAAACCCCCTCCTCCTGGGCAGATCTCTGCCTCCATTCATCACCCACATCCTCCTCCAGGACACCTCTTGTTTTAGCTCTGCCTGAAAAACAGCCCAGCACACCAAATGACACGATGCTTCGAAGGCATCGCTCTCCAGCCGTACTCCCATCCAACCCTGCTCCCGCATGTCCTTCCTTGACCGCTGCTGAGGACTGAGAAGCCTCGATGAGAGCCACGAGTGTGTTTCAAAAGCATGGAAACAATTTAAAAGCCTAAGTCCCATTGTCCAGCGTGGTTAAAGGCCCCATCAGGGGGTAGACTGTTAATCATCCTAGATGCTTTTGAAGGCTGCAGTAGACGTTCATCTGTATCTTCAACGTCTTCAGGGGACCTACATGCCCTCAAAGTTCCTCCTGAGGGACCCCAATGGTGGTGGCTGGCAAGGAGGAAAAAAAAAATAATCTCAGAGCCACCCAGGGCTTTTGCCCTGGGACAATTAAAACCAAGAGTCCAGTGAGGTTTCAGAGTGGTTCTAGTTGCTGCTGCCGATGTGGTTCCATTGCATTTGCCCCATCGCTGCGTCTTATCCACCATCGAACATGGGCCAGCTGGGAAACCCCCAGTGCGAGGGGCTCAGAAAGGGGAGGGGGGCTGGTGGGAAAGTGCCCATTTAACTTTTCGCAGGCGAGGGAGGGTGGTTCGAACAGTTGTTTCAACTTGAAAAAAAATAAAATTGACACGCGTTTCCAAATTGCCCAAGTGTTTGGCTTTTACATTTCCTTCAGTGACACATCCCAGGGTTTTAGTTGAAAAGGTCTTTTCTCTTCAGAATTAGGCTGCTTGTAGGAAGAAAAAAAACAACTATCAAAACAGGAAGCTTGAAATTATCAAAGAAAAATATTTTCATTGACCTAAAAGGGTATTACCCTTTGGTTTTTTTAGTTCACAAAATTTTTCAGGGCTGACTCTTCATCCCCACGAGAGATGAGAAATACTGTCAGTACCTCAAAAATGCTGCCAGAAGGCAAGAGTTATTAATTACCAACCTCTATTTTTAACCTGCAACCAAGAATCACTTCTCATGGGTGACAACCAAATTCTCTCAGGGCTCTCACATTGGCTTCATCAAGGCTTTTAATTCAGAGACAGCATTTTTTGGACGGGACATGCCCCAGGCGCTCTGCAAAGCCTACCCTATCGATTTCCAAAGCAAGTCTCAGGTATCACATGCTTTTGCTATCCATCTATTTCAAAAAATCATGCAATTACCTTTTTTACCCACCTATCTTCCCACTGAAAAAAAATGTTCATTCCTCCCCTGTTCCATAACTCAAGAAAGGATACATGGATTTTGCTCAGAGAGTTTTTTCCCCCCAAAAAAAATCCCCACTGGTTAAGGGTCAGGCATGCAAAAATTTCAATCTGAAAAGTGAGTGTTTTCAAAAGTTATTAGCTTATGAAAAGAAGGGCTATAATGGAAAGTGTTTTACTGCCATAATTGTAACACCACGAAGAGAGTCTGCTGCAATATATAACATTATCAAGTGCCTGTCAGCATTTAATAGAAGTCTTAATTAACAGCTGGGGAGGAACACGGCAAAAATTTATTTTCAGGAAAACTTTTGGGGGCTGCATAATTCTGGACTTGCCTTTTTTTTTTTTTGAAGTCCGTCTTGATGGGAGCCTTACTAGAGTTCACAGGACAGACTAAATACAAGACACACGTGTGTATCTTGTTGGCATTACTTAGCGATAGGATTTTCTTTTCTGTTAAACTACATAATCCAGAAACAACAACAATGTTTGTGTTGGGTTGGAGCCAGACGCTTTGGAGCTGGATTTTAATCTTCCCCAAGTTTGGGGCTTTTTACAAACCAGGGGCTCAATTGGACTTGTCAGGGAGGGGGGTGCTCGTGTGTAACCTGTGGGGCTGACCTGCCTCTGCCATTTACTTTCCTTCCTGCTTCCACCACCTCAAAGACACTCAGGCTCAGGATTTGGAGGGGATCCCCATCTTGTGGTAGTGTTTTACTGCACCGCGGTCCCTGAGCTCCTGAGATGGAGACCCAGGGACAGAGGGGAGAGCTTTGAGGGGGGCCAAGCACAACACGTATAGGATTGCTGTAATTAATTTCTTGCCAGCAGCTTCACAGGAGATAACCAGCTCAAAAACCAGCCTGACCACCGCGTGTTTCCTCTCCCTCACAAATCTGGGAAGGGGGTGCACAGGGAGGCTCCTCCTGCTGCAGCCTGGTCTCCACACGCATGGCCAAGAACCTCTTCTGTCCGCCCAGCACACCTTCGGGGTCCGTCCCCTCCACCCCTTGGTGATGCCCTTCCAGTGAGACCCTGTCTGAGCCACCGGACCAGGCTGAAGAGGTGGGAGTGGGGTGGGGAGGGAGGGCAAGCCCAGCCCTGGGACGGGCAAGTACCCCACGGCTCAGCTGAGATCAGCAGTGGGTTTTGGGGTGCCTGGGGCACAGAGCAAGACTTACGTGAAGCACATTAAGAGGAAGCTCTGCAAACCTGCTGCCTAACTAGGTGAGGAGCACAGAGGAGACATCAGGGCAGACGGTGAAAAGCGATCTGTCAAGATTAAACCTGGCTCTCGCTGAGATAGTTCATTAAACCCAGCTCTCCCCACTCCGACGCCTGATCCACCACTCCACGTTTCACAAACCTTCTGGCGAGCAAAAGGCTTCTTGGCAAAGCAGGACAGGTAACGTTGGGCAGGTCACACCATGACAAACACTCCTTCAGTCCCGCCTGGCAGCCCAAACTTATTTTTATTCCTTTTCTGCCCTCTCCACCCCCTGCCTGGCCCCGGCAGCGAAGCCGCCTGCGCTGTGAGCTGGCAGGCCACATCCATTTCCCCCGATAGCACCGATAGCCCAACAGCTGCTCTCTGTCCCTTCGGAGATTAGTTTGTTTTCCTAACACAATTACTGCCACGTGGCCCCGCTTTCTGCCAGGATCAAGCCTGGATAGAGATAAAGCAGCGATAAGATCACACGCTGTTCCAGACCCCTTTGCAGCCTTGCCGGCTGCGGTTTGTTCTCATCGGCACGCGAACACCCTGGCTGCAAGTTACCTGCTCCAGTCAGTGCCGGGCCAGGGAGCTTTATGGCGCTAAAGCCCAGGGATTTGGCTCCCAGCTTTCCGTGCAACACCGAGGAGTTGTTTTAGGATGTATCCATGCGGCGTGGAGATGTCGCATGGGCGCACCCACACCCGTGAGCTCATGTGATGCGATACAAAGCCGCTTATCAGATGCGGCACCCTGCTAGCTCAGCGCTTCGGGCAAGCACAGCTGGCCAACAGCTGGCTCCAAGCCGACCTGCCTGCATCCAGGTCAGTTGTCTCTGCCCGGTCTCCTCTTCCTCCTCGCCCAGGGTTAGCCCAAGCCCAGCTCTCCCTGCACATCCCATTATCCGGTGAATGAAGCAGCTCTACCCTGCTGCAACTGCTCTGCTGAGCAGGAGCATCCCGGCAGGGCTCACACCGGTACCTGCAGCACCCGTGAGGGGCTGCTGAGCTCTAGAAACATCAACAGAGCGATCATGGAGGGCAGGTCTGGCACAACCGCTCTCCATCACACCCAGCAAAGGTCCTCGCTGTCTCCCAGACCTGCCTGCGGGAATCCTTGTGTGGGGAACCGCTCCTGAA
This sequence comes from Dromas ardeola, assembly GCA_013398915.1. Lineage (NCBI taxonomy): Eukaryota > Metazoa > Chordata > Aves > Charadriiformes > Dromadidae > Dromas > Dromas ardeola. The sequence goes on from VYZM01015420.1 coordinate 511,611, forward strand.
AGCCTCTGCCGGGGCAGACGCAGTGAACGCCGGGAGAGGACACTCGGGGAGCCTTGCTGCCTTCAGAGAGACAAGCATCCTTGCCAGATGTCTCCCATAAAGCTGCAAGTACTTTATTTTAATAATAAGCCTTAATGTATTCATTAAAGGCTCCCAGTGACCTGGGATGAATTTCCCTGCTATTGTAAAAGGCTGTGGGAATCTGGAAACCACTGCATTACAGTTAATAACTTTAATTTTACAAGGCCCAAAATAGACAACTGAAAAAATACACAAACTCACTGTTTCCAATTAAGGAGGGATTTCTTCTAATTCCTCTGCCACCGGCGCTATTGTTTAGCAAACAACATCAACAGATATTCAACCGTAGACCAGGGGAAAAGCAAACCGAGAGAGTTGCCTTCTGCATCTTGGTTACATCAGAGCCAAGGAAGAAGCCAGGACCCATCCTCCTCACCTGGTTATCCGTCCACGGAAAAGCCTAAGCCTGGTCAGCAACAGCAAACCCATGCCGCAGGAGCCATGGATAAAACTTTAATGCCTGCTTCTTAAGCCTGATGGACGTCAGAGTGCTTTGAGCCAAGGGAGGTGATTTCCAAGCCATCTCCTCCCTGTTCCCTCCTGGGGGTCTTAGCTAAGGTGCCAAGGGGTCTGCTGGGAGACCTGGAGTGCTGGGAAAGCCCCTCGGTGGTTGGGGGAGCATCCTGGTAGCGTTAGGGACAGAAAGGAATATTCCCCCCAGATCAGCTTGGCAGAGATCACCACGGATTTATTTTGCCTGTCTGTCACTCCTCATGTCAAATGAGGGGTAGTTCATTTCCCAGGGGAAAAAAGCTAGGAACTGAAACCAAAACAATTCGGCCTGATATTTATTTTTTTTTATTTTAAATTTCTGGGAATCTAATGTTTCCCAGCCCAAATCTTTTAATTTCCAGTTTGGTTCTTTTTTGCTTTCCAGTTAAAACTGGAGCTCTTCAAAAAGAGGACTGACATTTTACGTGAAAACATTCATTTTGCCACAAGCCAAGCCTTCCGGGGAGGAAAAAGGAATTTCAGAGGCCAAGTTTTTACCAGCATACCAGTCTGGCTGTGTTGGCAACAAACATCTGCCTCCTCACGCATCTCTGGAGCCATCTCCACCAGGTTCAGGCCAAAGCACTGGCACCCTCCCTCCAACTCATAGCAGGGACACACATACCCTTCCATGCCTCAAAGCAGACCTCAAGAGCTTCCTCTGCAGACTCACCCCAACACAGGAAAACATGTTGCTTAAAAACCACGGGTGATCTCAGCCCACGTAGATCCCAAAACACCCTCAAGACCACCCAAAAAACAAAGCAGAAGTCCCAGCCAGCAGGATGGAGCGCATGCACCCATCTAGCCCAAGACCCTCACATCACCATTGTCATCTTGACCAAGAGCTGCCTACGAGCAGCGCTGGATTCACATCGGCCCTCGCGTAGGAGCAGATTGAGTTTTCCAGCCAAACTGATAAAAATGAAAAATGATTTTCATATGCCTGGACTCTGTATTTCCCCATAAATAAGGCCGTGATGGAAACTGGGGGAAGGGGGGTTGTCAGAGTGGTAGGTCATCCATCAAAGCCACACCGAGAACGTTGATCTAGCCCTTGTCCAGGAAAGCATCTCTATTTAGGAAAGGAGGCAGGCACATCTCTAGTCTCCTTTGAAGCCACTGGGAACTGAGGGCCAGGCACTTTAAAGATCTCTAAATGCCTAAAGGAACAGATAAGACCTAGATACACCAGCTGGTAAAACCCAGACCCTCAGAATAACAGCACACAAGGTTTTAAATGGAAATTAAGAGCTTACGTACTTTTGTGAATAGGGTTCTGAAGCGCACACGTGCCTTAAAAAACACCCTCTTCTAGTGGTTTTCCTGGAAATAAAGAGATTTAGGGCTTGTAAACCTTCACGTTATCATAGAAAACCACCTGCAAGGGAAAAGCGAACCTCCAGCTCAGCTGCTGCACAAGCCCCGCAATATCATTTTATTAATGCAGCGATAACGTCTCCGCTCTGGACATCCCCAAAACCAGGGAGGCCAGTTCCCCCCCAGCCACAAAGCTCTGCTGTTTCAGGACAGCCGTGGACCCACGTTCATCATTGTTATGGTTTAAGAAAACCCATAACAATTTATTGTCGTTTAGATAATTATTCTATCACCTGATGACCCCTCCCCACCCGGAAAGGGAAAGCAAGGAAACACAAGGGTTGAAATATAAATAGATTTAATAGGATAAGACTAAATAATTAGCAATAATACTAAAGAACCAGCATTAATCACGATACTAATACAAGATATACAAGAATTATACTCAGCCGGTTATATCAGCAGGAAGCCGTGCACTCCCAGCAGGGGCCAGTAAACATCGGACACTGCGAGCGCAACGGCTTCAGGAGGAAGGGAAAGGCTCAGGGGTCTGGCACCGGGGCAAGGCGTTCTCTGGACCCCCGCCATCAAGGGAGAGAGAGACTACGCAGCAAAGTTTCTAATTTATATCGAATGTGACGTTCACGGTATGAAATAATCCCGTTGGCCAGCCCGGGTCAAATGCCCAGGCCTCCCTCCTCCTCATCCCTGCACCTGGCAAGGCTTGAAAACACCGAGACCTTGAATCCCACATAGCCTAGCTGGCTATAAAGTCAATATTTTCACAAATTCAGACACTGGAGTCTCCCAAAAGTGGAGTTTTCCCCAGCATTAGAAGAGAAATTAGTCCTGTGTCGCTCAACCCAGGATAGTCATGCATCTCCCCCAGCCTCCTTTCTCTCCTTCCCTTCATCTTAACTCTGCCCAGAGCCTAAAACGTGCCTAAAAACACGGAGAAGCTGAACCGCCGCGCTCCACCTGTAACACCGACAAAACCACAAGCAGCGCGGAGCTTCCCCGACCCTCCGAACGTAACATTTCCTATTCCTGCCTGCAGCTCTCCTACTGCCTCTCTCACATCAATGCCCTGCCTACAGCTGCTGGAAAAATTTCCATCTAAATAGTTTTTAGCAGGTCATTTTTCAGCGAAAGGCAACTTTTTTTATTAAAAAACAAAACACAGAAAAGCTCTTTTTGTGGGAATTTGCCTGGCTTGTCTGAAACATTAAAAAAAAATCAAGAAAAAGCACCAAGTTTTGGCCTTGAGCGGCAAAATTCTTGGTTTTCACCAAAAAATGCAATTTTCAAGGGTTTTTTTAGAGAAAATTAAAGAAAACTTCTAGAGAGAATAATTTCTCTTGCTTTCATTAAAAACATTCATTGTGTGATGGCTACACTCATATTTTCAAAAAAATCTCACCTCCAGCAACTATTAAGGAAATTAAATAGTCACTGTGCGAAAGGGAAGGAACCAATCCGGATTGTAACCTGGGGAAGAGAAATGCCTTATTCTCAGCCTGACATTGAGGTAACAGCTGGGCAGCCCACAGCTCTGCTCCGGGGTTTAATATATTTATCAGTGATGAAAAATGAGGTGGTAATGCCCGCAGATGATGCAAACCCACGGGGACCCAGGGTCACATCACCCCGACCACAGGCTGTGGGTGCCATCGGAAGGGGACAAAGCTCCAGCCCTGTGGCTGGCTCCCAGGAGCAGTTTGCGCATCGCCCAGTGGAGGTACCCAACCTGGTCTTTGTTTTGGTCCCATGGGAGCATTGGGCTGTGGCTCCATCACCCCACGATGCTGGGAAACCTTCAGCATCACAAGCTTTTGGGTGGCGGAGAGACCTCACCCCTCTCCAGATGGGCACCACAGGTATTGGGAGTGCCACGATACAACCCTGCCGTGCCAAACGCAAACACCCAGCGCCAAACGCGGAGCCAGAGCCTATTTGGGAGGTTCACTGCTATCCCCCCGCGTGGGACCAGGGGAGCCGCATGCTGTGGTGGCTCCGCTCAGAGCCGCCAGCGCCCAGATGGGTTACAAGTGAACATGAACTCTCCTTCCCCATCTGGAGCCCATGTACAGCAAGTGGCAAGATTTATATTGTGCTGAAGCATTCCACAGTTTTGAGCACAGAAATGATTGAACTCCAGATGTTAACAAGATGCAGGACCCTTTTTTATTATTAAAAACGTGATTTCTTGTTTTGCTCATGACAAAACCCATCAGATTAACTTATTAGGAACGGAACTGCCATCAGGCTGGTGGAAGCAAAGACGGCTCCGGCTGCCCGAGAGCTCAGCAGAGCACACAGGGAGACCAGGGCTCCTTCAGTGCAGAGCCATGTCCAGTCACTCCTCTGTATGGGCCAAGGCAGGACACGGGTGACCCTGCTCTGTGCCTGCTGGCAGTGCAGGGACATCATGAGTCCCTGTGCCTCAGTTTCCCCATCTCTTAGGGGGAAGGCGAGTCAGAGCTGGAACAAGAAGCCCTGAGCAGATGCACACTCTGCAGCCTCATCCAAATCAAACCTCCTTGCTGAAGTAGCAGAGCCGTTGCCAACAAGCAGCATGGAAACCTGCCTGCTCTCTCCTGGCTCCTCTGCCTGTCCCCTGGAAGGACGAGGGGGACCCAGGGCCTGTGGCTGCCATGCTGGGGCAACTCTGCAAGCAGCTCTCATGCTCTGCTTCCCTTCAGGGAGAGCCCTAAAGCATCACAAGCTTCACTTCCCATCAGAAAGGAACCAAATTTCCAAATACCTCTGCAAGTCTTAAGTGCTCTTCTCCGCCCAGCTCTGCTGGGAACATCCCTCGGCAGCGTGCAGAGTGGCACAGCCAACATCTGTATCCCAGAGCATAGGATGGGGTGGGGGCCCGCCTGGAGCTGTCACATCTTCACTGCTTTATCACAGGAACTTTATCACAAGCTCATAACACACACGTCTTCGCACCATGAGATCAAACAGGTACGGGATGGCATTGCAGCCTGCTGTCACAAGACAGCCCCCAGCAGCTAGCGCCGCTCCATGCTGTGAAGAGAAAACATGTTGAAGCTGCGTGACAGAGAGGACCCACGTACGCTTGTCCTGATGTTGTACAGCCAAACTCAGGGAACCCACCAGAGCAAAGCCAGCCTTCTCCTGCTAATCCCTGGGAGGCACAGCATCCTTTGGGATCTACACACTTCCATTCACCCATAGCACACATCAGCTCTAAGGACAGTCACATCTGTCTGCTCAGAGGGAGAAAAACATTTCTGGGGAGTAAAAACGTCCCTCTTGGCCAGGCTGAGCTGGGGACAAGCCGGAGTAATGCAGCTTCTCCATACCCAGCACACACAACCATCCTCGGAGAGAGGGACTGGAGGGCGGAATAGCAGAATAGAAGCTGCAAAGTGTCACGACTGCTTCTGCCTTGAAATTCTTTGTATTTCACCTGCAACCCCAGGGGACTGATCTGCTGAGTAAGGTGGGCACCTCAAAGCTCTCTTTGCACCAGCAAGCCCACGTGCCAGCCAGCGGGAGCAAAGGTGCCTCTGGTTTAAGTGTGGGTTCACTGTGTACCAGGCAGGGCTGTTACAACCCCCGGCAGGGCATCAGCCTGCCTTCCTTCCCACCATCATGGAGATGAGTGCTTGCCCGCTCAACATGCCCAAGAAGTCACTGCCCTGTTTCTCTCCCATCCTGGGACCCTATTTCTCTCCTGACCAGGCACAGGGGACACAGCTGCTCTTCTACCAGCCATGTCCACTGCCAAGCCAGGCCCAGGACAGCACACATCCGAGAGCAGGATGATGGTGGGTTCACAGGATAGCCCTCCCAGGACACCTGCTTGGAGGTCAGCCACCCAAGGCTGGAGCTCTCTGCCAGCATCTCTGGAGCAAACCCACCAGCCCAGCACCAAGAGCCACCTTCCTCCACAGCCAAGTCTTGGAAAAAGCTTCTGCAGAGCAAAGCAGTATTTATTCACCCAAAGGGACCCCATAAACAGAGCTGAGAGCCTTGTCACTCTGCCTGACCTTGTTTTATTCCTTCCTTGCACGTTTTGGAGGAAGCTTCTTTCAAACCAAACCTCTCCCTGGCTAGCTGGGCAAACTGAGCCGTGCCCTGGCACATGATGATGCTCCCTCAGCTCTGAGCTCAGATGCTTGGTGTTGGGTGTCCCCCAGCACTGCAGAGCCACCTCGGTGGAAGCCAAGCGATGGGGCACTTCCCCAATTGAAGAGCTCTCTGACCATTCCCTTAGTGGTGCTGGACGCTTGCAACCTGCCTCCATCACCATTACCTTCACCTCTTCCTCACAGCCTTCGATTTAATGCCACCTTCCTGGGCAGAGCCCTGGGGGCGCCCCACTCCCTCTTTAATTCCCCCACAACTGACCGAATTTGAAACTTTTCATTCCAAGAACAAGAGCATCAGGTGGAAGGAAAAGCTGTCCTCTTACATTTTTTGGAGAAAGGGCCCACAGACCTTTAATCCTCCCACCTTTACCTCCTCAAAAAGGCATTTATCACTGGTTGGAGTGGGGGAAAGTATAACTGCAAACATGATCAGGCAGCACTGCTAGCAAGCACCGGCCATTAGCACCATGCTCAGGGACTAACGCCTCTGGAAAGCCCCATAATCACCATCTCACCTGGGCACAGCCAGTGGATTTGCCAGCAGAGGACGGGTCCTGCCGGACCCTCGTCCCCTCCCTGGCAAGGGCGGGTGGCCCAGCGTGCTGGGGCTCCGCAGCATCTGGGACACGCGAGCTCCCAGCTCTGCTGACACGAATAATTTCTCCCCCTGTTCTTGGCACGGTGTGCTCTGCTCAAACACACTTCAAAGAGGCGGCTCCGCAGCAAGAATGTTTCAAAAAATGTAATATTTCCATCTGTTATTCCAACAGTATATGCTGTGGGACTCTCCTCATGGACCATTTGCCTTTCTTCGCCCCTATTAGATGTAAAAAATGTTTGATTAGCAAGTCCTCAGGGCTGGCAGGTGATACCCTAACCCCGCAGCATCCCTCAGCCGAGCCAGCAGGTCCTCTTCTCCTGCAGGTCTGCCCCGTACACCTTAATGCTTCCCCAGAGAGGAAGGTGCAGGCAGGGAAGCAGCTTTTTCTTAAAGGCAGTGAAGTCCCCTTGATTCAGCAACTTTATTTTCACCTTGAGAGCAAACAGCACCTGCAGAGCCCTGTGGCTTTATGTGGATGCCCCGGGCTGTGTTTTGCTTGAGGCAGTGTCCCACCATCCCTTCCCAGCCCCCAGGGCTTGAAACCACAGGGCACGAGCTGCCGAGCTTTGGTGATCGATGAATGCCGGGCTCCCACACCAGCCTGTCCTTGGTGGGCACAACCCCAGCATCACTCTGCTCACCACCTCCCATTTCTCACAAGGCCCCTCGAAACCTTAAACCTCTGTCTCGCTGTCAGGTGGGTCAAATCTGGAAGCAACTTATAAAGTGGAAAAGGGAAAAACAGGCAGAAAGCTGTTTGCAAAAGACTCGTTTTCTTGGGAAAGCAGACTGGAAATGCAGGATGAGCACAGTGAGCTATGATTATCACACTAGCATGCACACAACAAGCTGTGGTTTTACTGCATCTTGAGTTGGTCAAACCTCAGAGGTAGCAGAAACTGGATGCTCCTTCCCTGGGCCAGGATGGGGACATCCTGAGGATGCTGCTGTGCTGGACCTTTTCCCCCTTGTGGTTCATTTGGTCCAAGAGGATTTCCTAAACCTGCAGGTGAAGCAGAGATGCCTTCCCATGACAGGAAGGGCTGCTCCCCCATTACCCCCTGACCACTCTGAGCTGCCTCTCCACACAGCCCTTGCTCCCTGCGGCTGGCCAAGGAGACCCAAAGCCGGTTATCAGAGCCACCTAAAGCAGCCAACCCTACAGGGATGATCTCTGCTAGACAAGCAAATCCTTAGTGCTCCTTGCCTTTCGGGCAAGGTGTCCTAATGGGTGGGATGCTTGGATGGATGGTGCTTGCCTTAGTCATCTGCTCTATCCCACAGCCAGGAAAACCACGGGAAGAAGTGGCTTTCCCAAGCTCCCCAGCAGAGCCGTCACATACAACTGCTGAGGCTGTGACCGACTTACCTGCAATGGCTGTCCCACCACAGGTCCCTGCCGGGCAACTTCAGCACAGCATTCAGGAGACTCGTCCTCAAGACCCATCTTCCCTGAAGAGAGTCAGCAAGGACGAAAGTTTTTCAAAACAGAGATTCAAGGCTTTGCAGGCCCAGCATACAAGACCTGAGCCCCCCCACCACCACCACCATTTCCTGTCCTGTGACCCAAGGTTTCGTACTGCTAAGACAGCAAAGGCTTCCCAGCCCCTTTGGAGAGCCAAAGAGATGATAACTTCCATTTGTGAGCCACAGCCAGAACAAAATGAGTCTTTATTTTTATATGGCCCATTATAAGTCATTATTTAGTGCTCCCAGGTGCCCTATATCATCAAAGGCACATTCCTTAATAAGCAGCCATCAGAGGCCGTGCTGCTGCCATCCCACACGCGGATGGGGCAGAAGAGATCCTGAGACCAGCTCCAGCCCCCGGATCTCATCTCCCTCTTAAGCCCTCATGAGCCCAGGAGAAGGTCATGCCCCATCCCTGCGCAGACATCCCAGCACACACATCCAAACGAGAGGCACAGGATTATTTTTCCCCCCAGCTCCCCAACCCAAAGTGTAACCCAATCTACTCAGCTGGAAACGGAGCTTTTATTGCATCCTGAGTCATTTAGAGTTCCTTTTTATAAAACCAATATTCTTCCCCCCTTCCCCAACTTAACAAGCTCCCAAATGTCTGCTGTCCTGACATACCAAACCTTTCCAGCTTCCCTGAGCTCCCTCCCCATCAGACCTGACAGAAAGCACCATCTGGTCAGGGCTGCTCCAAAGGTACCGTTGCAGAGAAGTGCCACAGCACGGCAATCCCCACTTTCACATATTTCACCTCAAGGATGATCCCAACCTTAAAACAGTCCCATGGCGATGGCAGGATGAGCCCATCATGCTCCGTGGTAACATCCCCTTGTCCACAGCACATCTCTGTGCCCTTGCTGTGCAGTGGAAAGCTGCCTTGAGAGCTAAAAGCCCTTGAGACAGCGTCTGCAGACTTGGGCAAAACAAAAAGAACCCCAAAACTACATGATATTGGTTGGGTTCAGGCACTGTGAAAGGTGTGTTGGCTACCGGGGAGTTTCTCGATGCTCAAGGTAGGGAGGAAAGAGAGTACCGAGCAGAGCTGGCAATCTGGAGAGCCCAGTTGCTATTTTAAAATGGGAGTTCAGATTTTGCAACAGATGAAACTCATCACGCCTTTAGCCATATAAATACATCAAGGAGTCTGGATACTTGAAGTCCCTTTGCTCGGTTCAGTAATAGAGGAGAATTGCACAGTGGCATATACAGGGAGCCTGCAACTTAAAATGGCCCTAATTCAATAATTATGTCACCATTTGTTGTAATAATAATCAGTAACAGTTAATATAACTTACAGTAAATACTAGATTGCCATTTAATAGTGTTAATACACAACCTATAAAACATATGTTTGTGTAACTATACTGATAAGTTTCCAATCGGCAACGAACAGAGATAAAAATCTGTCCACAGATCCTTAAACGAAATTGAAAAGATCCCAGCAGTCGATAGCAAGATTTGCTATTGGGGGGGGAGGGGAGCAGAGCGCAGCGTGACTCGGAAGGGAAGATGGTCACCGGCTGCAGAACACGAGCGATTAGGATTTGACCTCCATCCTGCCAGACCATCCTTCATGAGCCCTTACCTCTGCTCGGCTTGCCTTATGCAGACCTCTTGAATCCGTGCTTACCCACACAAGCAAAAGCAGGTGCGATGCTTGGACATGGAGAGCATCCCAACACCCCATGGGAGCTATTCTCACCCCCACCCGGCAACCTCAATGCGTCTTTGATCGGAGAGCACTTACTCTGCTGGCACATACAGGGACCCAGACAGATTTCCCATACAGCTGGGAAACTCCCCAGTGTAAGGACGGAGAAAGCGGTCTTACACCGAGACACATTTCCCCCAACTTAGTATTTAAATAAAAACACTGAAGTACTGAAAATGCCCCACCAGCACAACTTTCAAGCCTAGGGTAAATTTGGTTGAGTAGTCAGGGCCCCAGTATCACAGAATGGTTCGGGTTGGAAGGGACCTTAAAGATCATCTAGTTCCAACCACCCTGCCCTGGGCAGGGACACCTCCCACCAGACCAGGCTGCTCAAAGCCCCGTCCAGCCTGGCCTTGAACGCCTCCAGGGATGGGGCAGCCACAGCTTCTCTGGGCAACCTGTTCCAGTGCCTCACCACCCTTACAGGAAAGAATTTCTTCCTAATATCTAATCTAAATTCACCCTCTTTCAGTTTGAAACTGTTACCCCTTGTCCTGCTCCCTGATACAGCTACTCCCTGATACAGAGTCCCTTCCCATCCTTCCTGCAGGCCCCCTTTAGGGACTGGAAGGTCACTATAAAGTCTCCCCAAAGCCTTCCCTTCTCCAGGCTGAACAACCCCAACTCTCTCAGCCTGTCCTCACAGCAGAGGGGCTCCAGCCCTCTGAGCATCTTCGTGGCCCTCCGCTGGCCCCGTTCCAACAGGTCCGTGTCCTTCTTGTGCTGAGGGCTCCAGAGCTGGACGCAGTACTGCAGGGGGGGTCTCACCAGAGCGGAGCAGAGGGGCAGAATCACCTCCCTCACCCTGCTGGCCATGCTTCTCTTGATGCAGCCCAGGATGCGGTTGGCTTTCTGGGCTGCAAGTGTGCGTTGCCTGCTCATGTTGAGCATTTTAAGCGTTACTCAGGAGTGCCAGCTCTCTCCCTAGCTAGAGTTGAGGTTGCCTCATTTCATTGCAAGCTCACTGGCCTACACCAGTTGCACTCAGACAGCAGCAGATCCCGGACAGTCCCTTCCTGGGGCAAAGAAGGTAGTTAAAGAACAAACACCACAAACATCCTGCAGGACCACCGCAGCTTGGCAAGGCCGGCACATCCCAGCATCTTCTCTCCTTTCCAAACAAACTCTCTTAACTTTTTTCCCAACCATGGCAGACTTGCATGGAGCAGCCAGTAAACAAATGGGGCACCAACCAGCTAGCACTTACAATCCAATACCCAGCTGCACACTGAGACAATTGGAGTCATCTGCGAGTAATTAGAAAATATAAACACTCACAACAGAACTTGGGTTCCTGTACTCAGCAAGACCTTAATGGGCTTTTCTTCAGCCAGAAAAATCCTTATTACGGTGATAAATTATTAGCCTTTTTTCCTAAACCAGCATGAAACGTTACAATGGAAAAATGACAAAAGGAGAAACATGCCCATTTTTGGCAGCGCTGGCAGAGAGGAGGATGGGGGAGCGAGAGCCAGCTCAGCACGGCGTGGGGACAGGACGGAGCCCACCCCAGACCTGCTCTTCCCTGGTGTACCCTCACCCCTGGGTCCTCAGCCCCAGGCAGGCCCCATCACCCACAGGCACAGCAGCCAGTGTGGGCTAGTGCATGTCTGAGCCTATAGCCAACCGTGCCACAGTTCAAGCAGAGCCCAGAACAGCCATGTGGCTTCTCCGCTGGCTAATATAGCTAAGCAGGCTCAGGAGCCCCCTTGCCCTGCACAAAGGGCACCCCAGAGACTCACTTGCTCCAACATCTCTTGCAAACTGCAGCCCTCTGTTACGGTCATCTGAAATAAGCCTCCAACAGCAGACAGCAATCACACAGTCCTCAGGAAACCAGGATAACAAAACTGAAGGCTGTTCTAGGATAAAAGTGGCCCCAGTTTGACACAGGTCAGAGCAGGAGAGATTGCAGGTGGGACTCTGAGCTGTCACGGCCTGGACAGGTGCAACCAGGAGGTGCTGGAAGCTGTTGATGCCTCCATGCACATCCCTGCCTAGACAAACCGGTGCCCACCCTGGCATCGCCCCACACGTTTGTATAAGTTTGTACATGCATGAGATCCATGGAAACTCTGAAGGAGCCGTTGTGGTTTGGCTCCCAGAGGCATCCAAAGAAGCGTGATCTTCCCTCACCCCAAAACAAGTCAGGGAAATTCATGAGAACAGCCTTTCTTGTGGGTTACTCTGGCAGTGGTGGGGCTGGACAGGACCAGGAGTAAGATGACACAGTGCCATAAAACATGTCAGAGCACCAGCCACACGATGCAAGTCTCTGCGCTGGGTGCTCAAGCCTGACCACAGCCTGAGTCAGCCCAGCACCACCGACCTGCCTCCTGCACGCTCTCAGCTTTGGCCCAGGCAACCCAGCACTATTAACCATCTCCAGGCTGAAGGATGTCTCAGCATCTTCCAAGACCAAGTTCTTGCACTTGTGCTGGTTCGAGGGGCACCCCCCAGTTCCAGGTGCAGGCACCAGCCCTCCCGCAGAGCCACCCCTAGGCCAACAGCCAGCCCCAAAGCAGCAGAGATACAAGAAATCCCATGCAGCCAGCCGAACACCAGCCATCCTCAAAAAAGCACTCGGCAAGCCAAACCTACCCCCTGTCCCGTTCCTTTCGGCCTGAGCCCATCCTACAAACCACTCTCCCAGAGAGGCGAGTCTCACCCGGGGTCTGCAATTATCGCTGGTCCCATGTGTTAAATGACAGAGCATTTAATGCCTCATCTTTAGGGCTTCACGCAAACGAAGAGAACAAATGACTGCCGGGGGAGATATGGTTTGCATCATTTAATCACCATTTCCAATAAAATGGTACAGCGGCTCTGCGGAGGGTAAGACAGCCGAGTTCAGCAGATTTTATCAATAACATCGCAGGATCCCTACTGCGTGGCTAAGAGAGTTGCCATGGTTATTATGACAGATTTACTATCATTGTAACTTAATGCACCATAATAAGTATCTGCATAGTTATTATTGTTTTACAATGATAACTATAATTCAACCGCAGCTTTATGACTAAATTTGTAACATTACTACGATGTTCTGGGAAGAATTGGAAGCAGGATAATTCACATGCTTTCTCAGAATATAGAAAGAAAGAGATCCTGGTCGGTGTCTTTTTCTTTCCTTTTTGATTGCTTCTTTGAGAACAATTTTTGTGGTTTGGTTACTGTTGGGTTTGCGAGAGGGTGCTCTGTCAGAGGCAAGGCACAGAGGTAGATGAAAAATGGGATTTTTCCACTGCAAAATTGATCCTGGAAAAAAAAATCCCTGTAGCCTTTCAACATAAAGTCGCTAAAAAATTCCCAAGTGTTGCCAATCGGGAAACAGATACAAAGTGCTGGCAAGATGAACAAAAATGTTCAGGTTTTGTTCAAAAAAGAATGACCAGATCATCAAAAAATGTTGCTGAAAGTGACCCTGGTAATCAGTGGAAACAAAGGGCTGCTGGAAAAAAAGGTCTCTGGCACTCCCAGGACAGAGCCAGCCTCATCTCAGCCACACACCCTCTGCTCCAGCAGCACGGAGAAGGCTCTCCACCACCTTGGAGCTGGCACAGGCAAATGCCGCAGAGCAAAGCCAAGCACCTTCTCCCAGCTCCGGGGACGCAGCCCCATAACCTGCCCCACTGCAGAGCCCAGCCCACCCCAAGCTCCTGGCAGCCCCATGGTGAGACAGTCCCCTCCCAACGACTCCGCGAGCACAATGTACTGCCAAAAAACTTAAACTGCATTTACCAGTGGATTAGCCTGCTCAGACATGGAGTGATTTGAGGAATCAAAGCTTCAGACAAGGACTTTTTGGCAGTTCCCAGGGCACAGAACCCACATCAGGGCTCCCCCACACCTGCAACCCCAGCTGCTCCTCCCCAGGAGGGGAGAACAAGTCCCACCTGGGCTGGAGCCACACAAGCAGCTGGTCCCCAAGGGAAAGCAAAGGAGAACCTAAAATACAACCAGGGTTTCCAGCAGGCTCCCTTGCACCCTCCTCCCAAAGCTCTCCCCTATGTGAGGACTTAGCTCCTTCTTGGGTTTCATAGCAAGTGCAATGCTGCCAATTACCCCGCAAGTTTATAGGGAGGTCTGGGGGTTTACGTCCCTCTTTCATTCTGCCCATGCAGCCCATTTCCCCCGGGGGCTCTGGGGATGGTTAATGCTCCCTGTATACAAGAGGCACCTACACTGCCTAGGCTGGGCAAATTAAAGCAGAAAAGGGGCATTTTTCCAGCCCCTTCTCATTATCCCCATTATTCTGCCCACTGGAGCTTTAACCTTAACACATCAAATGCATTTCCTGGATGGCCACCCCATTCCCTCCACCTTGCTTGCAGCAATGGTGACAGCGTGGTCAGGGCTGTCCCCAGACACCCTGAGCCATGCCTGCCTGCTCAGCCCCCACCAGCCCTCTCCTCCCCTAGCCTTCGGGTTGGTAACACCATACCTCCTCCTCTGGAAGGTCCGATGGACCCTTGCTCACCCCAGCACCATCATGGCTAGTGACTCACATTGGTCACAGGCAGAGCCTCAGCCACCTTCAAGCCTCTAGGGAAGGATCCAGAGTTTTTCCAAGGAAGGTAAATCAGGCTGTGCCACCCATGTGGCTCCTGCAGAGGGTCCCCAGCTCACACCTCCTGCAGGCACCCCAGACCCAGCTCATCATCCCAGCTTCCTACTACACAGTCTTCTTAAAGCAGCCCTAACACAGGGTGGACAAGTCACACCACTTCTGTTGACCACACGTTGGCACTGCTCAGAGGAGGCTTAGGTCAACTCTCTGGGCTCTGGGACTCAGTCTTTTGGGTTCCCAACTCTATTGCTTTCCTGAGTGATTTATGGCCTTTTCCCATTTCTCATCCTGATTTAACCAGGGATGGAGGTTTCCATAGTCCCCCATCCTGCAGGATGGGACACCAGACAGAACAACCCTTACCCTATAGCATCAAGTGCCCCTTTCCAAGGCTCCTCAGCTACTCTTCTTCCACAGGGACTTCAGAAGTGTTCCCTTCTGCATGGAGAGCCCCAAAGCTTCCTCGCATCAGTGGGAGAAGGCGAGAAGACTGGTGGAGGCAGGACTGATACTCACATCAATGCTGGGCACTCATGCCCTCCCTCCCAGCAGTGATGTGTGTCAGACCAAGCTTACATCATGCTCCCCCGCCGCCACCACCACCTCCTGCTCCCATGGCTGATATATGAGAGTAGATATAGGAAAATCTACTCATAAAATTAATGGAGGCTGCATGAACTCACAGATCATAAACTCAGAGGGGTTTGCAGCTTGCCTTTTGGGGAGGGGGAAGGGCTCAGAGGCAATTTAGCAGAAGGGACTAATTCACAGCAGCTGTCCCATCACATCCTGCACCCCCTCCCCACACTCAGGAGGATTTAGGGGAACACAGCACTGAAGTCTCACAAACACAGCACTGGAGCTGGCATCCGTCAGCTTGAGGTCAGACTCGGCATGGCTGAGACACTCGGGCTGCTCCCAGCCGAGGGATCACAGCCAAGCTGCGCTCCCAGGGACAGGCCTCCTGCCCGGAGCATAAATCACAGACACTGAAGGCCAAAGCATGAGCAGATCCATCCCATGCTCTTGGGGGCTGCAGATGACATGACACATCTCTTGGGTGGGGGGTTGCAGGGCAGTAGGCAGAGGAGGTCTCCCCAGGGTGATGAAGAGGACTACGCCATGGTCCAGCAAGATGGATCCAAGATCCCCAACACACCACGCAGGGGGTTCCACACTGGGGATGAAGCTGATGATGCTCCTCTCCAGCCTAGCTCGGGAACCTCCATTTGAAACCCATTTGATATAATCAGGGATATTTGGGACCAACCCTCCCTAGGGAGCTTTCCAATGCATCCTTAAAGCCCATTCAGGGACCCCAGTTCTGGGGACCATCAGCTCTCCCAGAGCAAACACCAGCCCCAGGGGCTGGTTTTCACCTTCATCCCACCCACAACCCAACTTCAACACTGAAGACCTTTGCCCACTGCTTGGTCCTGAACCACCTCCACACTGACCTTCATACCTCTCCACAGCATCAGCCCCGGCACCAGTGAGGTCAGTACCTGCTTTCAGGCACTGTTGCTCTCTGCTGGGTTATTCAGTGCATATCACATCTTGTGGAGTTACCTGGCCTTCCCATGGCACAGCCAAGAGCTTCAGGCAAAGGGAAGAAAACAACCACTATTGCTGGAAAACCTTCCCCCACATCCCATTTCTCTCCAAAACATTGGCTTACCCTGCCTGGGCAAAGGCCAACCCCATGGATGGAGCAGGTCCCCACACATCCACCTGCCCAAGGCAGCAGCTCAATGGAGAGGAAGAGGGGGAGGAAGCCCTTTTCTACACCAACACAGCCCAGGACTGTCCAGGCACCGAGACATCCCTCAGTCACCAGCCTTCGGGGGGGGAACACAACTGTCCCCTCCCATCCTCCAGGCAGCCTTTTGGCCTGGCCCAGCTCAGGTTTTCTCTCAGTGCTAAGTGCAACTTTTGCTCTTTTCTGTCAAAAAGCATCTTGGCACCCAGCTGCTGGACCGGTGGCTCCAGCAGCCATGCCTCACAGGCTGTGCCCTAACTTCAAGGCTCCTGCTTGCCTCCTCCACTGACTCAGAGGCAGAAACAACCAACAGCCCTGGCACCTTTCAAGTGCACCAAAGCGAAGGGAGTCAGGCACCATGCTCATCGGAGCACCCAGCCAGCTCCCACCCTGGGGGGCTCACCAGACTCATGTCTGGGGCCCCATCCCGTCACCAGGCTGTGCCACCGCGGCTGGCGCGGGGAGCAATCACCAAGCAGTAATGGCATCCAGGTCCTGGCACACCTGAGGCTTTCTGCATGCAGCTAGCGGTCCCCTCCAGCGCACCCCCACTTCACATACCTGTGTACTCGAGGCACCATTGGACCACCCCTGCCACGGGGTGCCCCTTCTGCATCCTCCCTAGCTGGCAGAGGGGACTTTCCAGTGAGAGCATCCCTAAACACCGTAGCCTCTTCCACAAGGGCTGAGCCGATAAAGTGGTACTGGAAATAACCCACACATTCCCTAAAGGTGTGGGGGGGTGATCCCCTCCCCAGGGAGGCTGGCTGCAGCCCTCCACACCACATCCTCCCCCAGTTCCCACCATCACTGTACCTAAAGGAGGGCAAGCCCTGCTCCCTCCCCTTTTATATCACCCCTCAGGTGGCTCCATCAATCTCTCACTGGTGCCTGGCCCAGGGATCATCCTGCTGCCAACCCACACCTGCTTTGCAGGGAGTTGATTTACCCCCCAGGTGGACTTGATTCTTCGGTGAAGCCCCAAGGGAAAGGGCCTGCCATGTTGCCCATGGGCTGCGGTCCCACAAAAAAAACAGGTGAAAAGGAGCAGGACTGCAGGGCTAGCTCTGAACCAGAGATGGTGCTTGGACAGACAGACTTGCCCCCTCCTCAGACAGGATCCATAAATCTCTGAGACACGTTCCCCAAACCCCCATCGTTTCTGCTCGCAGGCGCCCATGGGAAGGGGAGCCGCGCTGCCTCCCGGCTCCGGACAGTGGTGAAGTTGGTGGAGAGACATCTGTTCCCCATCCAGCAGGCAGTGTCTTCCTGATCTGCCTCTTAAAAATTACAAGGCAATTTGGAGTTTCTATTTTGTACTTTTGATTTGCCCAAACACCTGAAACATGAGCTCTCAATCCAGGATCAAAGGCTCTCTCTGGAGCAACACAGACGGCTATATCCACCGCCGTATTTATGCATGATTAGGAACGCCTGCATTGGAGAGGGGATTTGGCACGGGTGCCTGTGCTGCAAAGCCTGAAACTCCATCTCCTCCAGAGAGGGAGAAGGGAGGGAGCCGGGGGCGATGTCCTGGCAGGTCAGGGTTTGCACAAGCCCCTTTGGCATGGGGCAGCGATGGGGCAATGCCTTGCAATGGGGGTGGCTTGCCTGTGTCACTTGTCCCCTGTCACTCCTGCTCAGGTCCCGTGCCTGTTTGTAGGACTCAGACCTCTTTTCTGGGTGGGATCTCTTACCCTTGCTTTGTTCCATCTCAGGGAGTGGCTGGGTGGACAAAAAAGATGCAGTCCTGGATGCGAAAGGACACTGCAACATGGATGCGATCCTGGTGTTGTGGGATGAAAAGCACTGGGGATGATGCCAGGCCAAGCAAAGGGTTAATAGCAATTAATAAAAGTCATTAATAAGCTGGAGGGGAGGGGTCTTTGCAGGCTCTTTCATTCCAACTTGTCCTACTTTGAAAAATCCCAGGCTCCTGAGGGCTGGGAATTTGCATCATCTAAACTGGAAGAGGTTCAGGCTTGTGAACTGATGTGGCCAAACCCCCGCTCCTGTAACGAGCGTGGCTGCGTTGCTGTCGATAACCAATTTTAACAGCAGAGGATCCGCCACCTCGCCCGACACCACTGGGGTGGGTGGAGACCTGGTCCCTGGAGGGACCCTGGCTCTGGATCTGTGGCTCAGATGGGTTGCTGCTTCTTGCCACCGTAAACTGCTTCAGAAGAGCAAGATGGGGTTCCCAGGGTAAGGGAATAGTAGGCAGGGCACGCTGTTTATGGGAATGGCAGCAGTAAAATCAGGAGGATGTAAAGAAACCTGCCCTTACACAGGTAGTGGGGCCAGAAAACATCCACACGTGTCAGACAGAGGAGTGCCTTCCCCTTCTTTTCTTCTCCTTTCAAATCAATCCAAAACATAGGGAAATGCAATAAAATGCCAGATGCCTGTGCCTTATGGACATAATAATTTTTAGAGAACGTGTAATGAATCAGCTTAAGTCAAAGTTACCTTCGCCTAAGGCTAAGATACTCTTAACTCCTCCCTTTTAGGTGAAAGCCTCCCTCTGGGGTACTCGCTGTTTATAATGAGTATACGGACAACTTTCATCGTGCAGAGGAATAAATCAGTGCTAACAAAGGGTACATTAGATAGGTAACGCGTGACGGGGCTGTCCTAGAGCCGTCTCCCTGAAAATCAGCCACCCCGCGGGAATTCACTCCCTGCTGCCACAGGAGAGAGCAGCAAGTCACCCCATCGCCCCTAAACGTGAACCCCAGGATGGGCAGGGACAGCGGAGACAGCAAGGTCTCTATGAAGTCTTTTAACTTTTAAGCAAGTCAAGCTGATGGAGATGAGTCGCACCTTCCCATTATACCACATCTCCATTTACAAGCAATAAACTGTCATTAATAGAGTCTGAAAGTACATGTGACGCAACCCTGGGCGCTCCTTTATTGGGAAATTTGTTGGGGTGGGTTTTTTTTTGCCACAGTTTCTTCACACATCGAGGGACCTTCAGAGAATTGCTGGGAAAAGGCACCCAAGAGCTCCGCAAATCACGGCGTGCTCATGCCCTGCCAGTTCACAGGCATTTTGCATTGGGAACAAGCTGGGAAGAAATTTTGCCACAAATACTTTCAGCAAATTATAAAGTCTTGGAAAAAGCAGAATTCGGTTCTACTGAGAAGTTGCTGTTTTGACAGATGTTTTAAATATTTTTTTTAAGAATTTTATTTTTTTATTGAAACTGAAGGAGGTCCTGAAACCAAAGACTGGGCCAAGAAAAAAACCTCAGAAACATTCTGCTTTGAAAATGTCTAAGCAAAACGTTTCCCTTTTCCCCCTCTTCTCCAATTCAACAATTTGGGGAATGGAGATGAATTCACAGAATTTCTCCTTCTCTGAATCCGTCCTTTTCACCTGGAAAAGGCTTTTGACCAAGAAATGCCTTTCATGCCCCATTTAGTCTAAGTCCTTTGAAGGCCCTACAGCGAGTGGGTCTTCCACCTCCAGCATCCTGGTGTGGCTTCCATGTAAATCGCCTGAAACCAGAGATTTCCGGAAGGTCGGAGATTTTATAAAACCTGCGGGCTACCAGCTTATCACATGCAGAGCAGCACCCGGGGCAACGGGTGCACCCATGCCCACCGTCCTTGGGGCAAGGAACCGATGACACAATCCCCCCCCACGGCTCATCTCAGCCCCGTCTCAGGACCAGGCATCTCATCGGACGTATCCTGCACGCCACAGTTTCTCATGCACTGGGGGTTCGGGGCCGAAATTAGAGGTGTCAGGACGAACTCGCCAGCTCCACAGCATCCCACGGTGCTGTGGCACCTCCTGCGCTCGCCGCCTGCTCGGCAGCGCGGCACACGTGCTCACGAAAGGAAGCCTTTACAATCTGCCACTGGAAACTGCACGGTGTTATTCAGTGGGTAGCTGCTTTCCTTCAACGGGCCATAAAAATCCCATTTGGAAATGCAATTGCCTTGCTCCCCTCCTGCATCACACTGCTATTTAAAGTGGGCGCGTCCGACACATTAAAACACACACAGACACACGCAAAAAAGGACCAGGATCTACTGAACCTTAAAACAATTATTATTCTTTGCAACCCGTACGCCTTCCAACACTAACATTATTCTAAGATGCAGGTAACATGTGACACCCTTCCCTTCTTCCACCCCTCCTTCCCAAATATCAATCATCAGCAAAGACAAGGCAAATGAACTTTTAATCAATAACAGCTACTGTTTCTTGTACCGGGACTGTTTATGATTTAAAATGAGAAAAAAAAATTAAATCAATCCTGATGTGAACATTTTCCCACTTGGAAAAACAGCCCAATCCTGTATCAAAAGGTTTGGGTTTTTATATGTTTTTAAAAGGTTTAAAAGCTAAATTAATTTTAAATTGTTTTTACATATCTTGCCTATAGACAGAACCACATCATATGATGAGGAAGGGTGGTCCATGGTTTATTAATGTTCCCAGTAAGTACTTTAGCACCAGTCTGTCTGCTTTACACACATTTAGTACCGTTGCCATCTAAAAATCAAGACTGCTCTAACCACAGTGTGTCTGTCCAGGCGCTCTAGCTGGCAGTCTGTCCCCTTTCCGTCCAGACCAGGTACAACAGACTGCTTCTGCTATGTCTGCAGTCAAACTCCACAGTCTTCATACCAGCAGGCAGCATCCAGGGAGTACTAAGTGACGTTTTTATCAAGAAAGCACCAAAAAAAGGCCCAGTCCTTCTGGCTGGGTGTTCCCCAGTCAGGACAATGCTGAATATATGTCCTAAGCAAACAAAAAAAGCAGCAGGAGCTCGTTCCAGTATCAAGGGAGTCCATAAAGGCTCTCACAGGAGATGGCCTTCTTACACACCTTTTGGAGCTGGACCTTGGTACCTAAAAAAAGGCAAGACTGCAAGTAAGGCTCCTAACTATTTTTTTTCTTTCCTTTTTTTTTTCAAAAGCTTGCTATTCCCAGGGCCTGAACAGCCAGGAGACTGCTAGTTCATTTTCATCTTCATATGCCACAGCATTTGGAGTAGCTCAAATGGCAACATGCTGGCTCCAATCCAGATTTATCTGACTGCGACACACGAACCCAAATGGTATATGAAATGGCAACCACCAAGTTTTATGTGAACCCCAGCTGGGTTCATGTTGGCCCCTTGCAGTGACAGATTGCCCTGCTGGCCAGTTGCTCTGACCTTTTTGTGCATCCATCAACAGAAGCCATGCTCTCTGTGTGGCCCCACCTTCCCTGGTCCAGGCAGTTTTGGGGGTCCCATGGCTTCTTGTCTTTAAGTGTTGAGATATCCTTTGGCCACGCGCAGCTTGCTGTTTCTCACTAGTCTCTTTCTGGGAGTGACACATCACCGTGACTGACCCCCTCAGGGCCAGGTTTGGGACAGCGAGAGGAGAAGTCTCATTTCAGCATGGTGATGGAGCAGCCCAGCCATGACGGGGTCCGTGCAGGACAAGCCAGGAGCTCTGGACACAGCCGTGGGGACAGCAAGTAGAGGGATGCCACGTGTGAACATGCCTGAAGCAGAGCTGCTGAGGTCCGCTGATGGCGGAGGAAGGGGCAGGCTTCAGCCTCACAAGCATGACTCGTGGGGAGAGGATGCTCCCCAGATGGCCGAGGGGAAGCGGCTCAGACACTCATTCCTGAGAGCCTTTGAGTCACTGGCCAGGGATGTCCCAGATGGAGAAAGCAGGACGTGGCCAGGCCAGCCCGGGGCATGTGGGCGGTCCTGCCGGTGCCAGCACTGCAGGACTCGCAGCCCTCCCTGCTCACCATGAGCACACAACAGAGATCCCAGCAGGGAAAGTGGTTTGGTCCCTCCATTTCCCTATAGATATCAAAACACATTTCCCCCACCTTTACTAAGTACATCCCCTCTGCCACCACCCTTTCACAGTATTTTGCCCCCACCCTCCCTTCTTGATGTGTCAGGGGCCGGGTGCAAAGTTTGCATGGGGACACAGAGGCATATGGGGTTGTGGCCACTCTTGAAGCCCTCTCTCGCCCCACCTGTCCACCAGCCCTGCAAGCCAGCCCCAGGAAGGCAGGAAGGTCCTTTGCTTAGTTCATGACCAAAGGACAGTCAAGAGGGAAGACAGAAAGGTGAATTCTGACATTTCCCTTGGTACCATGGGATCAGTTGCTGAACCAGAGCCAGGACTTTGTGATTCTTCATTTCCCGCTTCTTCCATGAGGCCTCCAACCCCTGGTGAACATCTCATGCTCTTCTGTCCTCCAGGGCTCTTGTATCATCATCATCCCCATGATGAACGCAAACATCTCCCAGTTGCGCACCGAGGTGAGTACTCACAATGTACCCGCTTTCTCCTCTCAGCAGAGAGGAGGCACCAGGCAGCTTTTTAGGATCAGAATAGAAGAGAAGAGAATAGAAGTTTCTCCACTTACAGTTCTGCCAGACTTTAACCGGGCTCCAATTTTCCATGCTGGGTTTCTGCCTCAGGCTGTGTTTTGTTTTGTATTTTTCAAAAAATTCCATGACTCCATTTCCACCAGCCCTTTGAACAAGGTTTAGGGAGGTCTTTTCTTTTTTTTATTTTTTCTTTTGCCCATGTTAAAACATTATTACAACCATTTTACTGAGAAGCAGCAGTGCCTCTAGGCTTGGCAAGAAGTGTCCCTTGAGTGAGAAGACGGGCCTTTCTCCATCCCCGTGACAGCACCCAAAGTCGGTCAGATCACGAGCCTCCGAAATAGCAGAGGCTGGTTGGAGTTTGGCAGATGGATGAAGCACAAGGTCCATCTGTGATGAGCACTCTCCGTCTTCTAACGGGCCTCAATCAACGGTTTCATAACAACACATTGGCCAACTGCATAAACACAGGGTACAGCTTAAATATAATCCTTGCCCTGACGAACAATCAGCGCTGAAAGAGAAGAGCATCTTATGCAAATAAACAAAGGTCCTGCAGAGCCCAAGTATTTGGACCAAGGTCAAAGGAGAGAATTCGTGATAGGGCAAAGTATTGAACCTAAAAGAACACACAAGTTTTCAGATATGGATTTTGTCTGCTGGGAAATACTAATTCAAGTGGACTGGACCCCTCTGTGGCTTTGGGTTGAATCCAGCAGATCCTAAATCCAAACAGTCGCGACGGGAGAATGGAGGAGGAGACAGGGAAGTGAGGAAGGCCAAACCAAAACGCTTCGTTTGGGGCAGATCGATTAACCTGAAACCCTTTTTTGTTTGCTTCATCGGGAAGATGGATGTGTTCTGCTGACTTGGCAGGACCTTTTCTTCTTCAGGGCTTTGGCTCCGCCAGTAAAACAAAAAAACCCTGCGGTTATTCCGGCAACTGCAGCTGAAGTGCGATCCAGGTAGCCTTTGCGCCTGCAGTAACCATAGGGCCCCGTGGGACCATCAGCCAGATCTTCGGCCCACAGGTCTGTAAGCATCATATGGACCACCAGCAAGAGACCCTGGGGCCGTGGGGGTCAGACCCCCCAGTGCAACTCCAAGTGGACCGAGAGCCCAGTTTTGGCTGCAGGAGCCAGAGTCCAAAATTAGAATTGCCTGATGACGTGAAACAAAGAGGGAGAAAAAGGCAAAAGCAGCAACAGCAGACAAACCAACCCCAAAACCCCAGCTTGGGGATCCAGGAAAATCAAATGGGAAGAAATGTGCCTGCTTTGAGGAAGGCTGAGCAAGGGTGAGGGGTTGCGGGGGGAGGCTTTGACTAAGCCCAGCTCAGTCAGACCTCTTCCGAAGGGTTTAGTGGTGAATGGAGGGGCTTTGGCACACCTCTGTGATTGCCGGGCAGGAAAGCCCCAGCACTGGAGAGAGGCTCCTGCTCAGCAGAGAGCAGCCAGGTCCCGAGAAGGGACAGCATCTTCTGGCAACTCCTGGGGGCTGGGTTTTGGTCTGCATGGTCCTAGCTGAAGTCCACGTTTGACAGTCAGTGCACAGACAGGAATATTTCTTTGCTCTGCTGGAGAGGTTGCAAGGTGGCCAGAGAGTAGGAAAAGCCAATGAGTAAAACAGCTGCAGCCTTACAGCGCACAGGAACAGGGTCACGTCTTGCCTTTAGAGCAGATTAAATTTAAGACCTGTCAACCTCAACAGCATCTAGGTCAGTTTTCTTCCTCTGCCTTGACAGGGAACAAATTTGAAGCCCTGAGGTGTCATTTCTGTATGTCATGCTTTGAGTTGTTCCCTTCCTTTAGCATGACAGACCTGTTCCCTTCCTGAGGACGATCATTTTTCAGCAAAACATGTGGTCGTTTGCATTCCTGAGTTATGGAGCGCACAGCTCACCAAGGGAAAGGGAATTTGGTTTTGTGCCCTGCTGACCCCACAAATGCACCACAGAGCCACTGGCCCCCACAAATGACATCACTCCAGGCCAGGCCATTCCCCAGGGCAAGGGGGTCACCCCCATGGAGATGCTGTGGTGGGTCAGTTACCTTCTGCCTACCCAGCTTCCCAGTTGCGTTTGCTCCTCAGTGTGGGCAGATGTGTCCCAGCCATGCATGAAGTGGTGTTTCTACAACGTCAAACCGCTGGAAGCTCCCAGGTTCAAAGGCACCATGTAAAGCCTGAGTTGTTTCCTAGACTGACCTTCTCCATTCCCTGCAGGGTTCGGCAATTCCCTTTTTTAAACCAGGGTTTATGGCCTGTGCCCTACCACCAAGTCGAGATACTTCACACTACTCCTACAATGGAATGAGGAATGAAAGTTCATATGGGCTCAGCAATTATACACAGAGAAGAAAATTCTAAAGGAGGTCTTTAAGACTCAAGAAAAAGATTTAGGACTACAAAAAACCATAGTAGGTCGAAAACAACATAGCTGGCATAATTGGGCTCTCAGCTTCCATGAGCATTTGTCCCGGCAGTTCGGCATGTACTTCTGGGTGCAAGCATTTGATTGTAAATACCACTGTTGTGGAAACTTGGCTGAAGGGAACAGATAGACTGTCACACGCACTGAAACGGAGATGATCATTATCACGACTTGAAAGAATAAAGGGACTGGAAAAAGAAAAAATGACTGGGAGCAGCTGGTTTTGAGCTGATACGCGTGTGGGGCAGCTCTGGGAAAGATGCACAACTCTTGCTATCACAGGCACCTTTGCTCTGGCTGATATATCCCATTGCTCATGAGCCTGAGAGGGTTGGAGAGAGCTACATTGCCCTGAGGATCTGAACTGACCTGCTGTGGTGCCAGGCGGTCAAACCTTCAAGCTACAGAAGACCCCGCATGCAGCTGGGTTAAGACACATACTGTTGAGGGGAGTCTTCCTGGCCAAGGGACCCAAGCTGTGTCTAGATGAGGTTATCCCAGAATCCTTCCCAAATCTTAGATCCGGAGGCATGCTTTGGCTGCATCCCAGCTCCAGATTGGGTATGTACCAGCAACCCCAGAGCCTCAGTTTGCAGACAGAGAAAGCCCAGATGGGAATGCTGGCGCATCGCAATAGCTCCCTACTCTGCAGGGTCTGGAGACCAAGACGCAAGGACTGGTTAGCATAGACAGAGCTCAAGTGACCTGTCTGGGCACGTAGAGCTTTACCCCTCTCCCGACTGTCTGCCCATTTCTCCAGGAATGATCAATCCCTCTTATTAATCAGACCCCTGCAAGGTCCCATAAGGAACAATACCATCAGGCAACATCTGAAATTTCCAGCTGACTCAGTTATAGAGCTGTAAACCCAATCCCAACTGCATTGGTTTTGTACAGGGATGATTTTTTTTCTTTTTTTATTGAGATGCCATGTAGACGTAAGTCAAGCACCACGCAAAAAGCTGAGCGGATAATGCCACCTTGTCAGCTAAGGTCGTTATCCCACCACAAACAGTAAAAAGGTTCTATTTTCTCCAAACTGCAGCTGATTGACGTTAATTACATGACATACTGTGAATCTGTATGGACTGTGTTCCATAAACTGTGTTCCATAAAGGTTTTTCTTATGATCGCTCTTTCTGGATCTACATCCTGCCAAACATCGCTTGTTTTCACGGGCCATCTTATTTACTGCCTTATTAGTCTGGTGTTAGATTTTCCCCCCAGTCCTCTGGAACTTCCCCAGAGTTCCCAGAGTTGTTTAAAAATGGACACTAATGGTTCAGAGAGCTCTTGGGCCAATTTGTTTATCCTTTGATGCAAGTTATCTGATCCTGCAGAATGTCTAACTTTAATCATTGCTGTTTAATATTCGGCTTCGTCACTGGTAGAATACAAAGTGTTTCATTATCTCCGTAAAGTATGAATGTGTCATCCTACTTCTTTCCAAAGAGAAAAAATAGATGTTGAACAAATAACTTTGTCTCTTCTACACACAGGCTGAACATTTTCCCATTATTGTCTGGGATGTCATTATAGAATTTGGCTTTTCTTGATACATTTAAACAATTTCTTATTATCATTAACCCTCGTGGCCAGAGGTTTTTCACTCCTGCCTTTAGCTTACTTCCCAGGTGTCTGCATGTTCGCACCACTATCAGATTCCTCCTTTTTTATTTATCATTAACATGCATGCACATTGGTGCTACATATTTATGCCCACAATGCTATTTATCTAAGTGTATATGTATGCTAAACCTACAATACCACTGCTTCCACCTTCTCTCTTAGCTGGGCTCGCTTAAGCAAAACAGCATTCGCGCTTCCAAGATTAGCAGTTATCTTAAAGCATCTCACAAAACAGCCTTAAACACTTCCCAATTATCATCCATTCAATTTTGTTTAAATAATTCGTTCTACTCCTTAATTTTGCTCCTAATTATTTGCAGCACAGGCAAGTTGTTCTTTTTTCCAGAACCAGGGGCTAGAGCTGGGCACCTCTGTGCTTTTAAAAATCCGGTCCCTCATCACATATAAATAGCACTGGTCAGAGCTTTTCTGGGTTTGCGCGTAGTGTCATGCTCGCTGGCAAGGAGACAGCTTGGGAATAGGTTATGGAGTCCCTGCCCATCATGAGATCGGAGAGTTGCATACCTAAAAGGCAGAGGAAGCTGGTTTGGGGTTTTTTTTTGAGGGGGGGAGGATGTATCCCTCCTCTGCTCCCAGGCTCAAGGAGAGGGGGAAAAGCCACTGGGGACCGGAGACAGCTTTCATCAATTGAGATGTTTTATTTTGTGTTGGCTTTTTTTTCTTAAACATCCTTTGTTTTCTAACAATAAATCATATCCTGAGGCAAAAAGCCTTTAAAAGGACCGGGCATGGAGTCTGCTTCCCTTCCCTGGCTGGCGAGGCAGGCCACCAGCTGACAGCAGTCATCAATCTGCAACTCAGCGATCAATCCATCTTTGTCTGTCAGCGCGGGGACCGGCGCAGGAGGACCCCGGCCGTGCCAGCCTGCCATCCCCCGCCAGCTCCAGCAGTGCCCGGGGGGTTCACCAGCACCGGGCCTAATCTCCCTCACCTCCCACTGCCCCGGAGCAGGCTCCCACCGTCTCGGGCACCGTCCCCTCCTGCGTCCCCTCCTGCTCCCTGGCATGTTCTGCAGTCAGCAGCTTGAACGCACAGCGGCTGAACCAAGTCACCCTCAGAGTCCCCTCCCATGATCCATCAGAGAGCGGGCACCCCACCTCCTGCCCTTCTGAAAAGTCAGCAACACTAAAGAAGGCAATAGCATCTTTTCCAAACAGAGGGTACAACCAACAGCCGACTCATGGGTAAATCCTCCCATGACGTTTCAAAAATCCCAACCCATTCTTTTTTTTTTTTTTTTCCATCGGTGGCTATTTCTACCTCCTGTTGTTTACTGCCCAAGCTTCTAGATTTGCTTTTTAACATTTGTGCTGCCAGGAGTCAGCAGTTTATGGTGGCGCCTACGTCTTCTGTTTACTCTCTTAATATTGTTCCCCAAAGATGTTCCATTAAAGCCCCCTTAACTGCTCTACCTCATTTGTTATCCAGAATATTGGTTGCTCTCCCAGGGAGATGGAGGTGGTCCAGCTCATATGCTCCCTCAGAAAGTGGATCCGATGCTCCATGAACTAAAACACCTCCGTTTTACCTCCCCTTTACACCTTCTGCCCCTCGGTGGTCTCCCTCCCCTGTCTGCTTTTGCTTCCAGGATGTGAGGAGGGATCTTGCCGCCAATCGTCTGAACTTTCCTCTCCTTCAATTCCCTCCTGAGATCCCTCAAGTTCTTGCTGATCTGAGAAGTATTTTATGAGGCAATTTCGTTCATGCCAAATGTGTCATAACCAATGGATCCCTGCCTACAGTCATCAGAGCCCCGTTCAGCCTCTCAGTGATATGTGTTGTGCTGGAGCCAAGGAGACCGCACACAGGCCCGTCGTCTTTCTGTCCCCTCTTCTGCATCTGGCTGGGCAGAAGATTTGTGTCTGCCTGCATACGTTTGCTCCATCAGCCATTACTCGCACTCATACTCCCCTTAAGTCTGCAGGGATCACGCTCAAAATGGGCCATCAGAGACTGTTTGTGTCTATCCAATGCTGGTTTGGGGTCAAAAGCTGCTGGTCAAGAGCCACGCTTCAGTACCTCATGTCTTCTCCACCAGCACAGGCAGCGCAAGTTGGGCTTCCATGCAGCAAGAAGAACGCAGTGCTTTTTCCTTGGATTGGGGTCCCTGCTCAGCCCCCATCCCTGGAAGTGTTCAAGGCCAGGCTGGATGGGGCTTTGAGCAGCCTGGTCTGGTGGGAGGTGTCCCTGCTCAGGGCAGGGGGTTGGAACTAGATGATCTTTAAGGTCCCTTCCAACCCAAACCATTCTACGATTCTATGAAATGGCCTCAAAGCTTTGGGGCACATTCCCCTGCCCCCCTGCACTGCTGGCTGACAACATCTACGTAGCCACAGCGGCCAAACCCACCAGTTGAAAAGATCTGTCCCCCATCTTGTTGCAGTGAGACTGCAAAAATCATGTTTGCATCTTGAGGTGATGTGTCAGTAGGCTGGAGAGACTTACTGTCCCAGCGGGGCTGGCCAATCTAGCCAACCCTACTTCGTGGCATGCCATCTGTGCTTCTCCTTCCTTGGCCAGGAGAAGGCACAGCCTGTGGGTGGCACTGATTGTTTTGGGAACTAAACACTGTAGCTGCTGCCCTTTCCGTAGGTTTTGTGACTCTGCATGTCCCTCACGCAACCAGAAGGCTGGTGTCTTCCATCACAAGATGGGGTCATGTCTCATGGGATGAGTACGGACCTTCGTTCTATAGATGAGGCTGCTTGCCTGCCCCACTGCAGAGCACTGACATGGCAGGCATCACCCAACAAATAGATATGACATGAAACCCCACCAAGAGCACCCCCAACCAGGACTGCTTGTCCTGGCATGTCATGGATGACCAAGGGCTGAAGCCGCCCCCGGGCAGGGTTACAGCACAGGGCCCCCAGTGACTCCATGATGCTACTGGTGGTTGAGATCTGCCCTTGCATTCCTCAAGCTTTTCCTCCTCATTAGTGCAGGACCGTGTCCCAGGAGAGGTCTGTCCTGCTTAGAGCAGATAAGGCAAAGAGGTCTGCCCCATCTCCCAGCCCCAGGAAAGGGACAGGACCGCAACAAGGTTTCCTCTGGCGCCTGCTCCACGATGGGGTGGGAGAGGATTTCAGTGTCATGAAAGCACCCGGTCAGGGTGGACATTTCAGGGCTGGGGATGGTGGAGCAGCAGCAGCAGCACGGGGATGGGAGGAGGTAGGAATTCCTCGAGGAAAGGGAGAAACCTCCAGCCTGTAAACCCTTTTGTTCCTCCTGGCGCAGTTCGGGGCAGGCGGTGGGGAAGGGGGGAAGGCACGGTGGGATCTTGACATGGAGCCGCCTGGAGCTGATGTCCTGGCCTCTCTTAAAATGTCCTCAAGCGCTTGGATTTGCCTCAGATTAAGTCCAGTTGCCCAGGCTGGCGCATACCCCTACACGGGCTAAATGAGAACCACCCGTCACACCTCCCGTCCTCCCTCCTCCTCTCCCGCGCAGGTTCATTAAGGCCTTCCCCAGCGAAAACAGGCTGCATTTCGGGGGGAACGCCGAAGCGTTTGATATTTTCCACTCTGCGTGTCAAGGGCATTTACAGTCGGCGTCAGGCTGTTCCGTCAGTCTGAGGGAAGCACTTTGAAGTGTTTGTGGTAGAGGCCACATGTGCAGTCAAGATGTGCCGCAGCCGCTGGGCTCCCAGCCTCTCGCTCCCTTTGCATTCCCAGCACCATGTGACAATCAACAACACGGCTTAACCCTTTCATGCTGCTGGCTCGTCCCGCTTGGAGATGGGGGTCAGGGTCCCCATCCCCTGGTGCGTCTTGGTGGCCATGCCAAGGAAGCCTGTGGCCACACTCCGTTTCAGAGAAGCGGTGGCACAGCTCAGACAAACACGTCCGATGAAGGTGATGGGATGGAGCTGGGAGGCCTCGAAGCTTCTGGTCCAGGGGAAGGATCTGATGCTAATCCCCACACATGCTGCCAGAGGTCCCGCTTTGATGATGAAAGTAGCATCGCTTGCCACGAGCAGCTGTGGAGCCAGCTCCCACCCTCGCCCAAGCAGGGGGACCCAAGAAGCCACATGGAAGGAGTCCCAGTGGCTGTGACACACCAGGGATGTCCACGATGATATTACTCCCTGTCCCTCTGGCGTGACGGATGGCATGTGACGAAATGGGCAGCAGTTGGGCTGCGTGGCCGCAGCCCGCGGACCTCTGGGCACGGGGTGAACAATTGCAGCCGCTTTGCCTCGGAGGCACTGGTGTGAGCCCAGCAGTGTTTCGAGGAGCTCTCTGCAGGGGCAGCGGTCAGGGATGAATCCAATTTCTTTGTGTAAGGCTTGCACAGTAGTCGTGTAGCTACAGGCTTTAGGTTATTTTCATGTGAGAGGAGGTTGCTTAAAAAGAAACATGGGGATCGGCAAGCACAGCTGCTCTTTGAGGGAAGGAGAGTAGCAGCCTCCCAGGCCATACGTCTCTCCTCGGCTCCCTAAAAGTAGTGTCAGAACAGACTGGAGAAATTCAAGACACATGGTGCCACCAAGAGATGCTTCCCTGGTGCCTGAGAAGCACCTTCTCCCCTGGCTCTCCGCAGCACCCCCGGGCAGGAGGAGAGTGGGCTTTGTTCCTTGTGGATGGATTTCCATCTTCTGTTGGGAACCTTTGCCTGGTTATTGGGAGCTGGGGTTGGCTCTCACCTTTGTAAATCCCTTAAGACAGAAACTCAAACTTCACCGCCCAACAAGCCTGTCTCTGCCGGGGGCTGAGCTGCAACCTCCATGGGGTGGTTTTAATTCTGAGCAGATTCCCAGTCTGATCTGCACAGCCTGGACCCACTGCAGTGATAAAAAGGACATGGAAGGCAACAGGGGAGGAAAGAGCGCAGTGGAAAAGGCAGAGGCCTTTCTGTGCAAGCTCAGCGCTCAACAGCTATGAGCTAAGGAGACAGGGATGTGAGCTGCAGAGAGGCAGATCCCACCCTTTGCTGCTGCCTCCAGCACAGCAGTGGTTTTCGGGGGCCAACACAGCGCTGCCCCATTCACTTGACCCTACATCCCCGGAGCAGGGAGCAGAGCTGAGGCTGCAGGCATGTTCCTCCACGGCACTGCCGGTCTGCCGTGGCAGCGCGGATCCAGCACGGGAACGCCACTCCAGCAGCTGCAGCGTTAATGCGTGGCACAGAAAAAAATAATCTTCCTTTTCAATTATTGCATTACAGAGGGTGGAGGCCCGGGGGAAGGGTGTCATTGTACTGGCTCTCGCTTGGCAGGGAAAAGAAGTCTTTTGGGCCGCAGCTTCCTAGAAAAGTTGAAGCCAAGGTATTATCCAGCATAACTGACCTCTCCTCCTTCCATGAAAGCCCCCTCCCTGCAATTAATTCGAGTCCTGGAAACCCTTGCCTTCCGCCCTGATTTCCCAGCCCCCGGCAAAGTGTCTGATGCATCCCCCTTCCCACAGCTCTTCTTTACCGAGACGATTGACTCCACCACCCAGGGAGGACTGCGCTTTCCTGTTATCAAGAGGGTCGATCAGACAGCCCCGTCCTTGCATCTCTGTGTGTGTGTGTTTTCACGTGTTTTTGTGCTCAGCTGGCACCGGGAGGAGAGGTGGCCTGAAGTTGCAGTCTGCTCTGATTCATCAGGCCACTTCTAAATCAAAAATCCTTGAAATTTGAAAAGTCAAAATTAAACAAGTGACTCCTGGTGCTGCCCCTGGCACACCACCCGTACAACCTGATTAAAGTAAGACCTGTCCATAAAACTTCAGCTATCCAAACATCACCTGCTTAGCCCGAGTTCATCATAGGCGCGGTGGCGAGAAGGGGATGCAGGATGGCTACATCAGGTGGGAATGGCTGCCCCAAAACAGCCTTCCAAACACAAGGCAACTGGAGCAAACGCTGGGCTGGCTGGAGCTAGGAGCACCGTGCTGGGCTGCCTTGCAGCTTGCGGTGGCTGTACACGGTAGAGCTGGTCTCTGCTGCTCCTGGGAGCTGCTGCTCACCAAGGAGCTTCAATGCTGAGCCAAAACAAAGACGAAACGGGGCAGACGGAAGGGGGCTGGACAGGTTTTCAGGCTGGTTTCCTAAGGAAACACCACTGATGCGCTAACCCTCTACCCGGGTTTCCTTACCAGTTTTGAACTGGTCGGCAAGTCTTGAAACCCATTTGGTCAATGGAGCAGACATCTCAGAAGCAGTAAATTAATGACAGTAAAATATCCTTACGGGGGAGAGAGATCCAAAATGGGGGCCCAAGTGAAGGGAAGTTGAATAACCTCACTTTTACTAGGCACCAGGAGGTAGACGTAGGAAACCTGGCTTCATCGATTTCACAGACCCGCTGGCTTTTATAGCTCTGCTTCAGTGTGAAGGGGAAGACGAGTTTCAAAACTTAATTAGTAAGTGCGGGCTAGGCCTGTTTATCATTCTTATTCTGATCCTAAGCTCGTCAAGGCAGGAGTCAGAGCTTCCTACGAGTCTGCCAAGAGTTACCTGAGTCACACACACACAGGGATGGATTCCCGTCTGGGCTGCGGCTGCCCTTCTGATGGCAACCTCAGAGCAGTCCGGGAGCAGATCCACAAGCCCAAGGAGCAACTCCCTGCTCAGGGCAGCTCTTGGGGCCGGGAGCCAGCAGTCCCCTGACCTTACTCCTGCCCACAGCTCTACACCACTTTCCAAGTCAACGTTGTCGACTCAGTGCAAGCCTGATGAACTAAATGCAATAAAAGGCAGAGACACCATGTAGCAGGAGCCAGTCACACCTGCAGCACATTAGGTTTTTCGGTTTGAGGGATCTTTCTGATTAGGCTTGTTATCCATTTTTGCTGGAATTCATACCTGGGGTAGAAATCAGTTTCTTTAGAATTCTTCTTTTTCCTCCCCCATTCCCCTCCCCAGCTCTGCACGACACCAAGGGCAGGTGGATTTCCTTCCACTTTGCAAACCCCAGAGAGACTGGCTTCCTAAGACCTTAATGTGCCACAGGCCCTGGTTGTCCATCACCCACCCTGAGATTCACCCCTACCAGGACGCCAAGCCAAGCTTTGATGCCAAGGATATGTGAGATAATTCAGGTTCGGGTCACGGTTGGGGAATGAAGACAGCTTCCCCTTTCTGTGCTCATGACACATCGTACCCGCTTACAGCCCAAAAGGTGCACACAGCTGCAGTCTGACCTTCTGGTCACCAGCACAAGGTGTATTAAGGGCAACATTTCACCCTTGAATAAACCCTTTACTCAGAGGATCACAAAGTGCTTTGCAAATGCTTGCTTATTAATCCTCACCACGGTCTGGGAAGAAATAAGAGACACAGGGGAATCACCTCATTTGCTATGGAGAGGGGACACTTTCTGGGGTGAAACAGAGGCATTTAACAGATGAGAACAGTGCTGGTCAAAATAACACACCATCCAGAAAAGAAATGAAAGGAATTAAAATCGTGGTGAACGAGGGGAAGCTTAGGCAGGAATCATGTCATTAATCACACTGAAACTTGGCTAAGACAATAGCGAAAGGCGCCATGTGATTTTTATCAGGCTCTGCCAGTGCTCCGTTCGTACCCCGGTGTGACAGGTAACGCAGCATCTCATGAGGACGGGCTGGGGCGGCAGGATCAGTTACTCAGCTTGGGAGGGCAAGGGCTGGGCAAAACTTCCACAAGCAACACCGTGACTGGGGTTGTTGGACATGACCCACTGCTGTCCATCAGGCCTCGGGCGGATGCCCAAGGCAGCACCTCTACTGATTCACCAGCTGTAAAGTTCTTGCTCCTTGTGACTGCAGGGACATGGGGCGCTCAGCCCATAACCCACGACAACGTTGTCACCTGCTGTTTGTGTCACACACACATCCTCTCCTTGCACCAAGGTGCTTTTTGCCATTCCCACCGCTGAACTTGTGTTGTTTCAGGCAGACAAGACAAAGGTATGCCTGGTCTTTACCTGCAGCTTTATTTTCTCATGGAATCTCTGCACCTTGGACTGCCTACCT
Source organism: Dromas ardeola (assembly GCA_013398915.1). Classification (NCBI taxonomy): domain Eukaryota; kingdom Metazoa; phylum Chordata; class Aves; order Charadriiformes; family Dromadidae; genus Dromas; species Dromas ardeola. The sequence goes on from VYZM01015420.1 coordinate 546,139, forward strand.
CTCTTCAAACCTACCATTCCTTTTGAAAGGTCCTCAACCCAGCCGTACCCTCCAGTAAGCTGCACTTGCAGATCATTTGCACAAAATCAGAGGCAGGCACAGCTACGTAATCCTCACTACTGATGAATCTCAAGGTGGTTTACAAATAATCCAGAAACTATACTCTTCAAAGTGGGGTTCTCTGAAAAGCCAACTCTACACAGTCGCAAGATGTACACTGCCCTGTCCCCAAAACAGAAACATCCCAGATGACAATACTGGCAAGGAAGAAAAGGTCAGTTAGAGCTAGTTTTCTCTCCAACATTGCATGAGACATGGGATTTGCCAATCCTTCCGTTCTAACAACTCGCTTCAGAGTAGGTTGTACAAGACTGAAGGATACTAACAGGGACTGGGCGCACTGTGTAAACACATATCATTTTGCAAATTCTACCAAATCAGCTCTAGATGATGGCAGGAGGTGGAGGATGAGGCTGTATAACTCGAATAAAGCAAGAGCTCACAGTCTTTTTTTCTGGGCACTGAGAGCTCTCGTAATTATCAGTGCCAGCTCTGCCAGCCCTGTGCTTCTGTCCAGGCCACATACCACTCTGAGGTGGCTTTTGTATCCTCATTGCAATGAAGTGTTTTATCCCGCTAGGGTTTATTATTCTTTTATAGACTGAAGGGCCTCAGCCTAATCTTTCAACAAACAAAAAGAATCTTTCAACATTTCAATGCTGTTGTAATTGGCTCCAAAAATAGTACCCTCAAAGCCACATTTCTTAAACTTCTCAAGTCCAAGGATTAACCTTTTTTCAGAAAAAAAAACAATAATCCAAAGACCAACTTGTATATTTTTCATGTATTAAATCAAATAAACAAAAGACTAAAATTTGAAAGTTAATCTATAGTAGCTTTAATTTTCTCCCATTTTGTTTGCATGCTTGCTTCCGTGGCTGTCGGAGGGGAGGAGAGAGGGTTTACTATTGTTTCATGAGCCACCACTGGATGTTTTATAGACCACCAAAGGCCCATGGATCACAGCCTGAGAAACACTGCTTTAGAGATAAATAGGCTCGTTACGGGAGGCCCTTGCTCTCTGCTCTGCTTTATGGCTCATGCTGCCGCAGACTGCCACACTTTGCCTTTAACTCCTTCAGGTTGCCCACCGAAGGGCACTGGTTGTCTCCCCCTGGGGACCAGGTGCTCTGCGCTGCTCAGTTCATGCCCTCCTGTCCTTGCAATTATACTGTGCAATCACTTTGTCCCCCTGGATCCATGCCATGCTCCATGTACTCCACCCAGGTCAGCTCCATGGCAAAGTACCCTTGCCCAAGGGACGCAGAATAATGCCAGCTTGTTCTTAAAAAAGACAGTACGTGTCCTCTTGGAGAGGATGAGTTGTCTCCAGTGCTCCTCTGTTATGGCAAGTGGCTTTTCCTGCCAGGAAAACTTGCCTCAGTGCAGCTCTCTCTACGACACCCACAGCTCTCTCCAAATTTTGCAAGCAGACACCTTGGCACCTCCTGTTGCCTTTGGACTCTGTTAGCGTTGGCTGGCTGGGACTGATAGCTTCCCTCTTCTTTCTCCTTGTTTCATTAACTGTCACGTTGGGGGGTTTGATCTTCCCTGGAACCAAGCCCTGCCAAAAGATTTACTCTACTGCAGTGCTCCGTTTCACGTAATTGCCAGAGAAAGCTGTGCACTTGGTAATGACCAAGGTAAGGAAACACACTAGATGCACTCAGGATATAGTGTTCACATATTGTACTTTCATAAAGGTATAGCAATGGAAACATTCCCTATTTTGATTGTCCCAAAGCCACAGGAAAAAGAGAATTAAGGGAATTGATATGTCTGGGATAGATGCCAGCTCTGATTTACTCACATTTTTACCCTGATCTGAAATACCCTGGTCAGAGATGGAAAATTTTTATAGAAGACATGAACCAAATCAGGCCCTGCAAGTGCTGGTATCCAGCTACGAGCTATCATCTCAGCTGGCACAGTCTGAGAAACATAAAAACAAAAGAACTGGGAATCCAATGGCCAAGAGCAGCTCTGTAAGAAATTTCTTCTCTTCCTGCAGAGGGTTTGGACATTCCAGCATCACCACGGCTAATACCCTCATTTGCAGTCTGCCTTCTGACCACAAAGTGGCTAAGGTACCAGAACACCAGTGAGTTAGGATGTAGGGGTTGGCTTGGCTCCTGGAAAGAGGATGTGCTTTATCATCAAATCCCAGCATGATTTGGTATGGAGAGGCACAGAGCGGTCAAGCCGGAGTGGTAAGCCCAAAACAGGGTTGCCTTTGGAAGCAGTATAAAAAGAAAATATCTTTGCTAATATAACCTCGCCTTCTAGTTTAACCTCCATGTTCCCTCAGAGAGTGCAAACATGCCTGCACATATTTTAGGCACAGCAACTCACTTAGGAAGACTCAGATGTAGCGTAAGTCCAATTAAAGCAAAATGGAATGAAAGTCCCAAATTATTTCAATGTGTCAGAGTGAGGAGTTTGCAAATCCACTGGTTATTGCAAAGTTGTTCTGGGAAAAATAATTTCGGTATAGATTCCGTCCCACCATGCTGAACTCCATGGGAGTTTTGCCATCAATTTCAATGGGAGAAGGACCAACATATATAAGCAAGCTTTAGCCACGCGTTAATTAATTGTGCTTCAGGCCAAATGCATTTGCTCTTATGCCCCAATCCTGCAATGAATTTTCTATAGAAAGATGTCTGTCCCTGCAGTGGTATCTGCTGAACTTGCACCAGCACGGTCTAATTCAAGATCCCATTTGATCGTCCAGAAACCCATAAGAACATTTATCTGCATTAATCTTGCTGAGATTAAAATGAGTTCAATCAAGAGTAGAGTTTGATGAAAAGATCTCACTACATTATCAAGCTGGAGAGTACATCAAAGCTTTTTTTTTAGCTCACTAATAAAACAAAACAGAAATAGCGCTGCAGAGGAAGTAGCTTGCTTGTTTGTGATGGCTCCATGCTTTGGGAAGGTGAGTACAGAGACCACAAAATTATTACTGCTAAAATAACCAAAACAAAACACAAAATTAGACAAATCCTTAATGCAGGATATCATCCGTAATTCCTTCTTTCATTAAAATTACCAAACATCAGACAGTGTGGACGAAGTGTTCTGCCCATATCACTCACCTCCAACCTCTGTTCAGAACAAGGGAAAATAATGAAGGTCCCTTCTTGATTTATGAAGCAAGGGTGGTTTTTCTGCATGTATTTGAATATTAAGAGGACCCCAAATTTCTCTGTGTGCCACCCCAAAGATGTGCCCATGGTTCCTCGAAGTTTGTGCTCTGGAGTTTAGCTCTCAGCTTTCTAAGGCTTTCTAACACAGAATTACCAAAGGGCAGACACTGGCATGTTTTTTTAAACTTTCTAGAAAGCCATTTGCTCCCTTAAATGTGATTTATGTCCTTCAGCTAGAAAGTTTGTTTTCAGTACAAAATACTTTTTAATCACCTCTGTTAAGTCTTTCTACTTCATCTCATCTGGTTCCTATGGAAATCGTAAGTCTTCCAGAACTGCAAATTCTGTTTCCCAGCCAATGTTAGGAAAACTGATTTTTTCCACTACCTTCTGAGATAGTATTTGCATATAAATACTGTTCAGATCTCAGAAAATATATTTGAAATTATTCTTATTAGTCATTACACTGGAGACCTTCCATGTTTCCACAAGCAGCCGTTTTATTTTTTCTCCGTTTCCACGTAAGCAAAAAAAGACCTCCCGTTTGCTTCTTCATTAATCCTCAACTCCTTTTTACGTGCAGTTCTTCTTCACTGGAATCCTTGTTATATTTAAAAAATCAAAGAGAAACTGATAAAAATTAGCATCTTTTTGTCCAAAACAGAACTTCCCACCCTTGATCCATGGACGGCTGGCGAGGTTATAAAAGTTTGTAGTTGGTCCGGGGAACCAACTATTCTTAAAGACTCTCTAGTCAAAGTTTAACAATGAAAGTGTAAGTGCTCCAAAAGACATAAAGAAGGTTGACAGGGATCTTTGCCACAGTTTGGGAACCTCTGTGCCAAGAAAGAGAGAAAGAGCTGTCTGTCTTTTCTATGGATGACAAGCTACAGTGAGCTGAACGAAAAGTGACAGATTTCCTTGCCAGGGTGAACACCTCACGTGTTAATGATGGGTAAAAAAGAGACTTGAGTCAGCCAGAACCAGTAAGGCTGCTCTCTGCTACATATCACACATTTCACAAGCACGCACGTTCTGCGTTCATTGAGCTTCCTGGGCTTGTTGCTGGTGCTTTTGTCCACCTCTCCTTTCTGCTATCTGCCTCTCCTGTTTCGGGGCTCCATCTCACTGCTGTGTACGCACTTAGGATAGCACTTTCAGGTGTAAAATGAGGCTGAAACACAGGAAGGGACAACACCATCCAGCAGGCAGTACACCAGCAGGGCATGACTACAGGTGGATAACAGAACTGTCAATACAAGCGATGTGCAAGCCTCTGCTTCCAAGTCTGGTGAGGAAGCTTTCTTCACCTGTACTTGGGAGAAGGACCCAGAAGGGGAGGTGCAGTTGGAGCAATCTGTTTAGCTTGGGCAGGGGGGAAAACAGGAATATTCTTGCTCTCCCTTATACGGATCACTTTTGAAAATCCCACTTGTTCTGAACACTGTCCCAGGCAAGAAGCAGGCAGAACACAGCACCATATGACAGCCACATGCTGAGATCAAGTGGTGAAAATCTTTTCTGGGTCTCTGTGACTCTCCTGCAGGGCACCTCAATACCAGAGATTCATAAGCATTTGCAAAGGATTTACTTTCTCAGCATGATCATTCTTGAGATTAGCATAGAAACTTAACAATAACATAAATTTCAGCTGTCCCCTTATTACTGCCTCATGCACCTCAGGATTCTTCAGGTTCTTCTCAGTTGTTGACAAAGAAGTTCTTCTCCTTTAAAAGAGCAGAAAAATCTGGTTTGTTACTGTCTTCACCAGGTTGTGAGATATAAAGAATTCTTGAGAAGATCATCCCCTCTATCCCTATAAAGAAGCTACAGCGCAAGCCAACATCCTGTGTCTTTTCGTCTGCTTCATTAGCCACATTTTGGAAATTGTCAGGGCTTGTGCAGCTGGGAGATGGCTAAAACAGTGCTAAGAAGGGCCATGGGTCTCCGGGCTTTGCAGCCGCAGCACCCACGGAAAGAAGACCTGACACAGATGCTGGCAGTCATGGGTGAACCTTCTTTCAGAGGAAATGGAGACGCGCTGGGAACATCCCAAGACAGCAAAAGAATGCTTCCAGACAGTCAGGTGGAGCAGCCTGCTGGCTCCATCAACCTGACGGACTTGGCAGCTGCTCCTGCTCCAGCTGGCCAGGATCCTGAAGTCTGTAAAGCCGAAGGCAGAATTTCTGAATTACTGGGAGAAAATAGATAGCTGCATAAGCTTATACACAGTGATACACACACACGTATATGTATCCCTCTATACCCATGAACATACATTTATACACATCATAGAGTAAGCAGCACCTCCTTCAGTAAGCTTGCAGGATATATGAACTCCTAGTAGGACTTAAACCCCTATGCCTTATCCTATAATGACTAAGTTGGTCTCTGTGTTGGGCACGTTAACTCTGTAGGAGAGCTCTGAGGAGCTGGAGAGGAAGAGGAATCGTCCTTAAGTCCTGGAGGAGACTTAGGGATGTATCTTTATTAGCTTTTGCAGAAGAAGCACTGCGTAAAAGCTCCTATCTGAAGCTTGCCCAACAGCCTCACATTCCCTGGGTTCCTCTAAGTCTGACTCCTCAAAGTCTTTCTGTAGCAGAGGCCAAATCCCACTTCCAGCTCCAGTCTGGGCGCCAGGCTCGCCTTGCTAGGCTCTCAACTTCTTCAGCCCAGAGCAGAGTTCCTGCTTACGTCAGCAGTAGTTGGCCAAGAGAAAAAGAGAACAATACAGCCTTTATAGACTGACACTATTTCAATTTACTATAAATTATGCAGTATATAACATGGCTCCGAGGAGTAATTTGTCATTCTTTGGGATCCTTGCGTTTTTTATCCTTTCTTTCTCTTCCTTCTCCACCTTCCCCTTTTCACTTCTCCTCCCTTCCACTTCTATCTTTTTACGGAATCACGGAATTTCAGACGTTGAAAGAGACCTCTAGAGATCATCTAGTCCAACTCCCCTGCTAAAGCAGGGTTGCCTGGAGCACATTACTCAGGACTGCATCCAGACGGGTCTTGAGAGTCTCCAGAGAAGGGGATTCCACACCCTCCCTGGGCAGCCTGTTCCAGTGCTCTGTCACCCTCACCTCCTTTTGTCTCTCCTTTCTGCATTTCCTCCCTTCCAACAGTTCCAACAGCTCCACTCCAATCCCTACCTCTATGTTACCTGTTGAAATCACTGACAACAGAACATCTAAGTGGAGATGCCTTCCAGTGTCCTGGAAAGGGATGCATAGAGCAAAGAGAGCAGGACGTGAGCGGTAGGAGTACTGGGATACGCAAGAAGGCAGGAAAGTCCTGGGGTACATACATTGGTACAGGCAAAGGAGAGACCTCACCCCCAACAGTGGCTAAAAGAATTCTCTACAGCATTTCTGCCTGGAACTGTCAGTCCAAGAATAATTATATTTCATAGTCAGAAGAGAAAAATAAATAGAAAAGTGTTTCATCTTTGGAGTGCTCGATATTTGATCTTATCTGGAATGAGTGTGTGTGTACATGTGTGCATACGTCACTGTTGTTATTTTATTACAGACTACTGCATAAATCTTCCTTTTCAGACATGTGGTCACCAGTTTAGGGAATATTTACTGTTAAATGCCTCGGTTTTTGCAGACCCAACTTTTCTTGGTTTCACCCTCAGGACTACTTGGCATAACCAGAGCCTTTGCCACACATGTCCCAGACGCTGCCCTTAAAAAAAATTATCCTGACCAAAATTGGTGCTTTGGCCTGTGTGAACTGCTAAACATCATCACAAAACAGCAATTAGGCTGTAAGTTACTTACAATCTTTCTCTCTTCAAACCTGAATATTTAGGTCACGTGGAAGAGTGTAGTTATGGACACACAAACAGCACTCACAGGTTGCGCCATATTTGTTCAAACTCATCTTTGGTTCTCTTCCAAAAGCCAGCCTCCCAGCTGACATTTGATGTGCTGGTCGCCTTACCTGGATGCCTGCTCAAGGAAGGAGAAATCCCTTCTCCAAGGCAAGTACAGGCCTTGGTCAATTCACTCCAGAACTGATGCCTCCACCATTCAGGAGCCAAATGACTCCAGTGCTGAAAAGGCCTAAGTTCCCTGTGGACTGGCCGCCTGCAACACCAGGGAGCTGCTTGTCCCAAGCCAGGCCCCAGAAGATGCCATGCAACCTAACAAAACCTGACTGACCCAGCTACATTCCTGTCTAGCTACCACAAGGTAGCCCTTGTCTTGTTAAGTTCTTGTCCTGTCAAGGTCGCCTGATAAACAAAAACACTTTCAGAAAAGAAAATGTCCTTGAGCTCATCCATTCTGTTCTTGTGGTTGATGCCAGCCCATGTTCCCCTTTGCTCTTTCCCAGTCACCCAGGACAGTATTTCTACGCCCCTCATTATGCCTAAGGACATGCTACCAGGTCCCAGAGGAAAGCACAAACACACACGGACTCCCTAGTATTAAAGGTATTCTACAAAGCATAGAAAACCTTCAGGACAGTCAGAAGAGATAACAACAGACAAGATTAAACCCACAATCTGCATGCCCAAGGCCCTGAGTGTACCGAAAAGCTCTGCAGTCTCTCCCCTTTCCCTGGGGTTTGTCTGCCTGCACTACAGGCCAGGTCTGATACAGTGCAACTGCAAGCTGGGATCAGACTGCTGTGAAAACAATGTGAAATAACTGCGAGCAGCCTCTACAGGGCCCTTTCCCACTTTACGTGGAAGCTGCCTTTAAACTCGGGCCTTTGCCCTTGGTCTTTGCCTCAGCTACCTTGTAGGTCTGCCTGTGCTCATACACCTTCTTGATCCTGATCCTGGATGTGGGGGGAGAGGTGTTCCCTACCGCCCTTGGAAGCAATCAGATCGAGGAGCTGATGCCCAGGTCCTCCATGCTGCAGCGCACTCACCCTGCTTGCTGAACACCGGGAGGGGCAATGTAAGCAGCCACACCGCTCCGATCGCAAGTGGGTGATGATCCTGTTCGTGAGGCCATCTTCTCAGACTGGAATTGACCCCAGGCAGAACTGTTCATGACACAAGCCACTTTATGTCTTCTCCAGGACGGAAGCAAGCTGAAGATCAGACCGTTGCCTTTCAGAAGACACAAACAGGGAACCACGTCAAAATAAAATCACAGGGAACTTAATTTCACCCTCATTCTTCCTAAAATCACTGAGCTCTTTGTGCCAATGTTGTATTTTGACATCACGTTTCCTTTCTTTACAATTTTCTGTTCAGCATAAAGTGATATGAGAGCACAGAGACCCACTATGAGGACTGGAGATAGTGAAAGCCCTTCTGGATCATCTGTTTCAGAGCAGGTCTCTATCTATCCCCCAGTTTTCACTTGCTGGAAAGTTACCCAGCCATATGTTTGCAATTAAAGTCTCAGTTCCTCACAGGCTCATGGCAAATAGTCTGCTTCACCTGGGTCACATCTCTAAAGGGAATTCCCCCAGACTGGATTTGCAGGCCTTATTCGGTGGCAGCTCTGACACAGGTATTAGCCATAATGGAATCCATGTCAATTATAAGTTCATCCATTCATTTTTCTTTCCAGGCCTCCCACTCAAATTTCAGAGATCTCCTTCTAAAACGCAATTTGACCCATTTTGGAATGGAGAGAGTTCCTTAGTCACTCCATTTGAGACCAATTAGGCTGTTTGATTTGGGATCCTTTATCCCTCAGCGCTCTTAGCCTGTCTGTTCCAATAAATGTTGCAAAAAATCCCAGTGTCTGGAATCCCTGCATGTTTCACGGACCCTATTTCCTACCCAGTAACTGCCCTCCCTTTACTCCTCTTTCACCGACCTGAGTCAATCACAGACTCTGGGGTTACTTTGTGCGTACCAGCTCCATCTCCTTGAACTGCCCTTCAACTTTGTGCCTGTGGAGACCATGAGGATGAGGAGATGCGACTGACTTGTAATGCTTTCTCCTGGCTTAGGAGCTCCAAGCAATCTCTTTTGCCACTAACCCCCAATGCAAACACGCTCTCAGAGTTCACTTTTAATCCACCTCACTGATTTGCTTGGAATATTGATCAAATCATAACTGCTGCCTTCCCAACCGTCCAATGGACAGTCCAGTCAGCCCATGAGTTTGGGGAGAATTCCAGCTTTCAAACCAAGGAGCAATCACAGATTTGCAGTGATTATTGGAGCTCGAGGCTTTTGTTTTATGTGTCATTCCCAGATGTTTCCAGTCGTTCACTTCCCTGTACAACAAAACAATGGTGTGGATTCGAGGTCGCAGGTTGTGAGAAGACATCTACCTGCTTTAATTCAACAGTCTTTAGAAGTTCTCCACATGTTCCAAACCAGAACAGCCTGCAAGGTTTGTGAAATCAGGGTGCACCTACAGTACAGAAATAATTTAAACCTAGTATAATGTAAACCTTTGATTGAGGAATGAGCCTGAGCACATATTTAACTGTCATCACAAAGAAGACGGCCTTCCTCATTAGGGGCCCAGATGAATTGTTACAGTAAGTCCAAGACCTGTTAAAGGAGAAGGGCTGGAATGAGCTCTTCCCTCCTGAGCCTCTGGGAATGACCCTGAACTTTCGGCGAGGGAAGTTTTGTTTCAGAATCCAAACCTGAACCTGACTCTGAAGTTGGCCGCTCGCCCCCTCTTCCACGCAGCAGACCTAGCCCAGCTGAAGGCCTCCACGGCCTTGTGCTACACAGGGAGTTCAAAATCCAGATCTGGATTTTGCAGCCTGGGATCATCTCCGACTTTCCCGGCTTCAGAACCGCAATTCCATTTGCTTCGCGTCACTTGCCTGTTTGCTTTGGGGGAAGAAAAATATATTAAAAAAAACCCCAAACCCAACCAGTAACAATCGAAAAGACAGCAACGCTGTCCCAGCAACATTCCTCCTCGCAGAGCAAGGAAGAAGACAATTAAGCCCAGCAGTACCCACATCCTTCAGCCTTTGGGCCTCACAGCATTTCCCCCCTCTTTCCTCTGTCTTTGTTTTGGGGGTTTTATTTCAATTTTTATCACTTTGGCTCGTGCTGCCGGAGAGGCAGGGGACCTCGCTGGTGTCCTTGAAGTGTTTACTCAAGATTGGAGCACACCCAAGAGGTGGTTTTCAAGGCCCCTGCAAGCCTCTGAAAGCCCACACTGCGTGTGTGTTTTGCAGAGGGGGACGGCTGCTGAATTTGCCCTTGGGGACAGGTTTGCCTGCCAGTGACGGAGAGGTGCTGGGAGCAAAGCGCGTCATCTTCATCTTCCTCCTTTGTCAGCCCTGCTGCGGTATTTGGCCGCGGAGAAGTCTTGAAACCATGCTCTGCCCCTATTCTGGAGGATCTCCAGGCTTCCAGCAGCGCACAGGAACAGTGCTCCTTAGGTTTCCTGAGCCTACAGCGTTGCCTCCTCCGGGGGCCCTCCATGCACATCCTGAAACCAGGAGCTCTGGTGTCACCCCACGGAAACTGGACTTCCAGGCCTCCGTGTCTTGCTCACGCTACTAATCAAAGCACACGTATCCCCACCCCTGCAGCCTTGTAGGAGCTCTAAGTTAGGGATCATCTCTTCAGTGACACGACAGTCAAAGCCCATGACATCCAGGCTTTGCAAAATTTTTTAGCACTGTTACTGGCAGGTTGCATAAAGCTTATAGATAGATCCAAACAAAGCAATGCAGTGTTCAGCGCATCCCCATCCTCCTTCCAATCACCATTCTTGCACAACCTCTTGAACTTGGGTCAAGGCCCGTGGATTATCCAGAGTCGTCCTCCTATGCAGGACTTCTCCACAGCAGGGAATCATCCTGCAAGCAGCTTCATCCTGCTTTTGTCCATTTTCAACCTTGGTGGCTCTTCACTGTTTCCTTCTGTTTCCTTCCTAAAGCCTTCTCCTCTGTTTCTCTTCAATGCGACCTGCATTCCTCTTCTTTCTGGTCCTCCATCTCATGAGCTTTTTCCATGATTCGGAATTCCTTTGCTCTTCCAGAGTGGGTAAAAACATTTTATATTGGTGATAAGGTAATATTTTGAAAATAAACTTCTCATAGTCAAAGTATACTGATAGATATATGAGCACATGTTACACTTTGATGCTGATTTTCTGAAACATTCAAAAAATATAACCCAATACATTTCATATTGGAAAATACGAAATTTCAGAACACTCAAAAACTGTGGAAACAGAACTTTCTCGCATTATAAAAATGTTTAATTTTGGGAAAGACTAGGTTTTCTTTGCTTTTCTTTTCTCCAGAAAAAATACTCAAAGCAGGTACTTTTAAATGTTTGCACAAAAAATAACATGTCTTGTTTAAAAATCTTCTAATGAAAAATGTCCAGTAGGTCCCAGAGCTGGGTTCATTCCATGGTCACAATCCCTACTGATGGTGGTGAGGTTAGTTACGCTTGGTAAGAGATACAATGAAGAACTAACAAACATCCTTGCTGTTCTGCGCTTGCCCCAGCTTTCCTCCGCTGCAGGCACCCCCCTGCGCTCTGATCTCTTGGTAGGAGGGAACGCAGTATTTGTTATTGGTTTCGCACCGACCATGGAGCCTCATTTCTTATGCAGCCTCCCAGGACAATCCCGGGTTCTTATGTGCAAATGAAATATGGCTCTGTTGGTGCATGCTGACGGGCCCTCTCCATGGGCAGCTCGCAAGGAAACTCACCCGTGGCATTCTGGCACCATTCTGAGCCCATTACCTCCGCTCCTGCTGCTTCTGCTTCCTCTGGCATTTTCAATGTTACCGTGGAATGAGGAGTGAGCCCCAGAAGAGGCACATACCTAGAAACACGGCACTTGTTCCGCTGCTGCTAATAACTACTGACACTTGCTTTTCCACACCTCCACATAGATGAATTAAGCTTTCGTTGTTGTGCAGAAGAGCTCAAGCCCAACCACCAAAGCGAACGGAAACTGAATTCTGGTGATACTTGGATCCGAGGCTGGAGCTGCACCTTTGATACCGCAGCTTAAACCCGTCTGCACAAACAGTCTTGGCCCTCTTCCCACTGCAGTCTTCTATGCTGCCAAACTCAGAATTGAATCAGAAGGCAGGCACAAGAGGAAGAGAAGAATGAAAAACAGAGAAACGAACAAGAAACGTGACATGTTTTTACTGGCTTTCTAGGTTTTGTTAGGCTTTCAGGTGCAGATGTCTCATTGTGCTAGAAATTTCTTCTGCAATCAGAAGGGCTAGGAATATAATCTTGAAAAATGGAAAACCTGAGCGGTTTGAATAATCACACGCTACCAATGACCAGTGCCTCACAAAATGCCCCAAACCTGATAATGCATCTCTAGTTAGCAACACCAGGATCTGTAACGATTCCCCATCACACCAGTACAAAATGTTTTCTGTTTGCAGAGCAAACTTGCATCCTTGCGGTAAGAAGCACATCGTAACGTAAGGGTTGGGAAACATCTGTCAGCAACCTCTCTTTTAAATAGAAATCAGCATGTTGCAGCGAAGGCCACAACTATTTTGCTGAAAAATGAAGTGATTAATGACACTAATATGCAATAATTAAAAATTACTTATTAAAGGGGATTGTGAGCTGGTTTTGACTTGGGTAGGATATTGCCTAGTTGGATCGAAAATCTCTGGGATGTTCTTTGGGGATGCAGCAAGGTACAGGGGGGAAATGGCCTTTGAACAAGGCTCTATGACTCCATTGTAACAACGAAACATAACAGAAGTAATCACATCTCAGCAAGAGCTCCAGTCTTCGGGTCAGAAACACTAAAAATCCTGAGCAACGAAGGTCGAATTTCCACAGTCACCTTGCATCAGCCTGACTCTGCTCTCACTGCAAGATCAGTCACTGGTGGTAGGAAGAACAGCCTGTGCTTCTGAAAATCCCCTCTCGGATTTACTTCAGACAGCTATAAAATGCTTTTTGAACTCGTACATCAGCCTAAACATCCATTCTGCAGAAATGGCTTTGTTTTCCATTCAAACTTTGCTTCCCAGGCATCGGAGACACAGGAGCGAAGTGGTCTTTGGCCATCAGAGCCAGGAGTTTGGTTCAGAGCTGACCCTTTACTCCACCACGAGGCCCAAGCAATGTCAGCTAACGCACCATGCCCGAGCTCCTCATCTCGCTTGCTGGTGCCAGTCATTGGGAGTCCACTGGCCAGGATTTCAGACATTGTATTTAAGCCACCACTGAGCTCAAAGGCCATTCCTCTCAATGTCGGGATTAAGCCCTCCTAAAGAAGCCATGAGCGGTGCTGAGGAAACTCAGAAATCCCAGCCTTTGCAAACTAGTGCAGGAATTTTCCCTTAGTAACAAACCCCTTAGCATCTTTTGTTTTGGAAAGTATGAAAATGTTTCCCTATAAATTTTTCCAAAATGAAGCCCTCAAGATTCTCACGTTGCCCCGATGCTGAGAAATCCCTCTGCTCACCCCAGAAAAAGAAAAAAAAAAAAAAAAAGGATGGCCCGTGGAGTGTCTGAAAGATGGCAGCATCCTCAGGCATCCCTAGCCTTGGGGTAGAAAGCTAAGCCTTGTTATCCCTGTTTTGATCCCAGGTTCCCAGGGCTTCTTGCCAGGTTGTTGGGGGTCTGGCATCTCTGGGGGGTTTGTCTGCATTCTGGGGCAACGCTCCGGATGTCTGTGGGCTTCCCGTCCCACAGCAGGATTGAACGCAGCACAGGGGCCCCAAGCCCTGGAAAACAAGGCAGCCGGCTGGCAGGAGAGCAGGCTGCGCTCCCGCAGACTCGTGGCTGGGGCCGGGCTCACCAAAACAGAACCACTCTCGAGAAGAATTTCAGCAATGACGAAGGATGATTTCCTGGCCACGAGGAAAGCTTTCCATTAGAAATGTCCCAGACAGTCCCAACCCGCAGGCAGGATGGTGCTCTGGCAAGGTGGAAAAGTCCCCCGCGCAGCCCAGCAACTACACCGTGAAAGCACAAGGCTCAGGGCTGGTTCAGGGCAGACTGGGACCCTTTTCAACCAGCTTACTGCCTACCAAAGCCCTGGGGTGAGCTATCGAGTTATTCTGGCTCCCTCCGTACCTCTCTGCAGAGATGGTCCCTCCTAGGAAATGAGTCACACCTTACAGAGAGGCTGAGAAACCTTCTGGAGGTGCCTGTCTGTGTGTTGACTCAGAAGGACGGAGATTGCATTAATGCCAACATTAAATGTCTGTATTGGGCTGTGTTGGGGCAGTGGGTTCACGCTGTGCCGACCCTAGGCAAACGTAGGGTGCCCGGCCCATCCAGCCCACAGCGTAACAGCTTTTTCCTCCTCCAGCTTTTTCACACCTCCCCGTTTGCCTGCACCTCAGCATGTGCTCGCACATAAACAGCACGGACGGCGGGTGGGTCCCCCCGATTACGAACGGGGCCAGACTCGCAGTTTGAGCTCATCACAGATGGCCTCCACGCTCTCCTAACAACAAGGAGAGCACGTGGGCGGCAGCCACCACGTAGGGAAGGGAGTTTGCTTCACAAACCCCATAACTATCCAATAACAAAAAAATGACAGGCCAGGAACCCCTCCAGGCATCTCGGGTGGGTTTTTAATGCAACATTCGGGCAGAATCTTTGTTCCAGGTTTTGCTTTGAGTTGATTTCTTAAGAACATACGCATCCAAGCCTGGCCCCAGCTTGTGCAAGAGCTCTTTTGTATGTAAAGTCCCAATGTCCATGTTGCAGAGCTCTTCTGTACTGTATGGTGGGCTCTGCACAACCCCTGGCAGAAAGAAACGGTACAAAATCTGTTGATAGATCATCTGTGGAAGGCCTGAACTCCAGCCAAGACAGATAAAAATAAAAGAAATTAAAATAGTTGTGTGTGTGTGTGTGTGCGCGCGCGTGTGTGTTTTATAAAGGGAACATTTATATTTTTAAACTAGGAGTAATTGTATTCTGTATCTGAAATGGCATCTGAAAGTGATTTAGTGGAACAATGTGGTTTCTGATTGGTGCTTGAACTAGTTCCAGAACATTTTTTATAATAAGCATCATAAAGATCCCAATTATCTGATCCTTTTTCCTAACATGGTCAGAGAGGATGTTTCCAAAGAAACGGCTTTTGGGTTGTTTTTTTTTTTCCTTTGTGGCACTGATCCTGCAAACATTTACATACACGCTTAATCTTGTGAGTAGCCCCAGAGAAGTGAACCAAGGCAGCCCTCAGCAGCAAAGCTAATCGGAGAGTAAACTACTAATGTTCAGATTTGCTAATCAGGGCAATCCATAGACTTTCAGGGAAAGGTCTGCTTGTTATTCCGAGAGCTGTTCAGGATGCATTTACGATTCAATAAAGGAGGCCCCAGCATTACCAAAATAATTACTTACTCAAACAAGCCTGTAAAACTCAAGGACTGCCCCAAATAAAAGGAGGCTTCCCCCCCTCCAGTTTAATAACATAAATCTAGTGAAATGCATCTTGCTGCCATAAAATCAGTTCTACATGCCTTAGAAACCATTGATTTACTAAGTGGCCAGGGAGGTCAGATCCTGCTAGGGACTCAGAGGGCTGAACATATGGAGAGAAGTTTTAAATCTGAACGTTTTGTCCACCCACAGAAATGGAAAGCAGTTCATATCTTACCCTGTAACTTCACTCTCCAAAATACGACACGTAAAAGCAACAGGCAATGCTACAGATTAAAATGGAGCCATTTTGATGATCAGTCAGTAAAGGGGAAAAGTAATGACCCTAAAACCCACTGCCTGGCCCAGGGGGGATTGTCCCCGCCTGGCTTTACGTTGGCAGCATCCCCCTTGCGCTGTGCCCCTGCAGGAGAGCTGGCTGTCACATCCTGGGCAATGCCTTTCCCAAGCAGCCCTCACCAGGCTGCAGGCACAACTCCAGCACCGCACAGCACACCAGACCTCCTGCCATGGGCAAGGCCACGCGTGGATCAGGATGGCAGCAGTTACCTAAGGCAGCAGGCTGGTAGGAGCAGCGACAGGGCCTGCTACAGGACAGATGATTTCTTCCTGACAGAGACAAGAGTCTCTGCCATCCTAGAAACATCTCTTCCACTTTTCACATCACAAAAAAAGCCCTTCTTTCCTGAACTAACTGGCTTTGGCTAGGTCCTTCCTGTCACACACCACAACAGGGGAACCACAGGTCACCCAGGTGTCTCTTCTCCTTTCAAGGACCGCCTCAGTTTCCTTCTGCTTTCATCAACATGGTGTTTAATGTGCTGCAGAGGACGGTTGGTTGCCACCCCAATACCCACACGTGGCAACTAAGAACCTGCAGAGGTTCTTGTGTTAAAAAGGGCTGTGTGTGACATCATCCTCAGGGTCCTCTTTCTCCACTTTGTTCTTGTCTGGAAGAAGGAAACTCTCCTCTATATAGCAAAGAAGAAATATCCAAGAAGAGAGCAAGGGAAACTTCCAGGCAGTTGTCCTCATTCAGACTTAGCTATAGTTATGGGAAGGTGTGAGGGATTAAGCAGCCTGCTCAGCCTCACCCAGCAGGGCAGCCAGAGCTCCAGCAGTGGGTTTGCATTTGTAGTCAAGAGGAATAGGAAAACAGCTTTAAAAAATGCCAGCTGACTGCTTGTGGGTATGAGTTGATAGAGACCATAAACCA
Organism: Dromas ardeola; assembly: GCA_013398915.1. Classification (NCBI taxonomy): domain Eukaryota; kingdom Metazoa; phylum Chordata; class Aves; order Charadriiformes; family Dromadidae; genus Dromas; species Dromas ardeola. The sequence goes on from VYZM01015420.1 coordinate 562,877, forward strand.
TTCCTCACAACACTGTTCCACGCTCTCTGCAAACTCACACGGAAGCCTACTGTGGTTTTGCAGTACTTCACCCCTATCCCGCATCCACCTCACCTATAAAGTGTTGTCAGACCAAACCCGGAAGGTGCTCAACCCACACAGCCCCCAGCACTATGCAAGGGTAATTAGCCTGAGTGTTTGGGTGGACCTGGAAGTGTCACCTAACTGCAGCAGCCACCTCGCTATCAGGCTGCCCCTGGTCGCTTGGATCATGTTCTGATGATGTGTGAACACAGAGGTGGCCAAAAATAAATAATAGAAGACGCCTTACTCCCCTGAGCACAGAGGCTCTCATGCCAAGAAATATTCTTGCTTCTTGCTGCCTCTTTTTGTGGTGGTTTTCCTGAGACTGAAAACGCTCCTCCACTACAGAAGATGCAAAAAAATTCCTGCTGACCTCAGCATTGAGTTTCATCTTTTTGAAGCTTTGTTGCGCCTCTAAGATAATTTATGAGGTGTCAGGATTTTCCGACCACAAATGTCTTGGACGAAAACTGTTTTTACACTACAGATGCCATGAAAAAGAAGCAATTTCAGTCTGTTTTTTCTATGGCACTGTCTGTGTCCACAATGAAGCATGGGTTCAGAGCTCCTGGAGATTATTTGTGTAAGAGTTGTCCGGGCCAGCGCTCCACTGAGACTCAGGCTGGGTCTGATTCCCCACCTTTGCCTCATTGCCCTGATCTTCTCTGTTGGGAGGGGAACTCCCATTTCCTGGTGCTGTGCCACGAAAACATGCGCTTGCCAAGTTATTCTCTGTATGTGTGTATGTGCGCGTATGTGTTGAACAAGCCAGAAGTACCAGAAGTAAAAAGATCCATTAACAGACCACATTTTGCAACATCCACAAGGATCCCCAGATTTCTTGTCTGTGAATTTCTCTTCCCCGTGCTTTAGATTTTCGAGGGGAAAAAGGAAACCAACAAAAAACCCCAAGAACCGAGCTTAGCCGCCTCTAATCCAGTATGCACCTCAGTCTCCATGAAAGTGTTCTTGGGACGACAGCAGTATTTCCCTTGGCTGGAATGCCCAGCCTCCTGGCTCCTCCGGAGCTGCAGAGCTGTAGACATTCCGCTGAGTAGTTTGCAACCCTGCCTGCCAGGAAAACCCAATGTCTCCATGGAGAAATCTCAGCGGAGGAGTTTGATACTCAATCAGGGATGGAAAAGAAGGGAGTTTATGCCTCCCTGAGACCAATCCCTTCCCTAAAAAGAATTTAAAAGCAAGAGGAAAAAAAAGAAAAGGGATCATATTCTTACAGACGTGGGCCCAGACACCCTAATAGTATTGGTGTACAGTGTATTGCTTTGTGTCAGGATGAGCCCAAGTCATGGAGGCTTGACCCAAATGTCTGTTAAGGTCAGTGGGAGTCTATCGACTTTGGATCAGGCCTAATGTTTGGATCTGGAGCTGAACTTCCAAAAGTCTGGGCATGCTTGCATCTTCTGGTGAGGGGGGGCTTGGTTTGGCCTGGCTTAGAGATAGGAATCAGCTGCAAATGTAGGCCTCCAAACATGTTCTAGGAAAGAGGTTATAAAAGAGCCCCTTCTTGCTCAACGCATTTATTCCCCGTGGGCCAGATTCTGACATCTTCATTAACACTGAGCAGAACCTCGCTCCAAGAGCAGTTACATTGATTTCAATGGGGCTATTCAAGGAGTCAGCAAGTACCTAATGTCAGCAAGGGCAGAACTATCTAAGGGTCACATCTGTTTGCTTCATTGACATAAATGAGTTTTTTCTCTTTCCTGCTATTAGCACACACTGCTACAGAAAAGGCACATTGGGTTCCCTTCTTCCTGGCACCTCTTCAGTAAAATGCTGGTTGCAGATTCTTCCTTACTGGTAACGTGGTAAGAAGCAAAAAAAGTGCAGGGGTGCTTATAGTTCTAACAGCTAGAAAAATCCTCCTGTGAGAAAAGGAAGCTGTGAGGAGAAGGTCAGAGCATTGCTCTAATCGCCTTTTGTCTGCTTTCCCTCCCAGACTGAAAAACAGTGCCCACATGTGAAGGCAGAAGGAGGACGTTACTGCCTACCTACACCTTTTTGTAGCCATCCCTTTCTAGAGGTCATTCTTCTGTGAGCCACAGTCATACTCAGTCACTTTAAATACTAAGTTTGCTGGTTTGGATCACTTTTACAGGACCAGGTAAGGGACTACTCCTGTGATCGCTGATAGAGGCAACCAGCCTTCTAGCGTAGTGCTTGTGATGGGCAGGATGTATCAGCCTCATGACTTGCCTGTCTTGCCACCCTCAGTTCTGAGAGTTCTCTGAAAACTGGCCACTTAGACTATTAGACAGCTGAATGAATCCCAGATTTAGACAAATTGGTGTACCTGACTCACGCGACTTAGAGGTTGTGCTCCTAACTCGTATTCAAACCTTTGAAAACCTCACTCACAACACCCAACACCTGCACATGTGATTTTCTTCCTTCCAGGACAGTGACCAACTCTTAGCCCTACCTGTTTCAGAGATGACTAATTGCAGAAGAGCAAAGCAAAGCAAAATCCATCGCCTCTGGATTCTCACACCATTTTCTCCATAACCACAGCGGGTCACCTCCCAGTCATGTAACTAAGGTTTGTCACAGGTAGATTTTCTTTTTCTTCTCCTTTCTGCAGGGACGTAAGGGTATTTGTACTGTGATGTTAATATGAATCATCATAACCATTTGCATTATACTTCCTAAGAAACAAGGCTGCTTTAACAGAGTGGCTGTGTCTGTAAGGACAGGCTAGCCAGTGTTAGAATCGCTTTCCAGTTAGGAAGAATGCTACATGTGCAGCTCCCACAGGCTAGTATTTGCAGAATAAATGCAAATGATTTTGCTAGTGTCAACAATGATCTGGTACCTGATAGTTGTGTGCAGTGCTGCAGTGAGCCCAAGCAGTCCCCAGTTCACCTTACTGAAAAGGAGGGAAAAAGTCTCCACGCTTACGGTAGTCGGCTTTCCTCACGCTTCCAGCAGTTTGCATGATTTTTTAACTCATTTTGTCTAAAAGCCCTTCTTTCCTGACATTTTTCTTGGACTTCTACGCAGTGTCCTCATATATTACAAACAGGTATCCAGGAGTCTGCTGCTTTTCCAGCAGGCACTTCAGGATATCATGTGGGCAGCAAATTCTCTGTTTCCCTGGTCTCCCTCTGAAAACTAACTTGACAGTGTAATGAGTGTAAGTGATAGACTGTTGTTTGTCAAGAAGGACCTTCTGGGAGAGGTTAAGAAGAGGATAACCTCTGCTCTTTTAGGTTCTACTCTGAACAGACAGATGAGCAGAAAACAGTTGCAAGTCCATGGAAGTACAAGGTCTGAAAGGGAACAGCTGAGTTCTGGAAAACTGCTGGCAGAAAAACTGGGATTATTGGTCATTTATAGGTTGGGAGGGAACACAGTGGTAGGACATGGAAGTTGGTGAAATACTTTGTTTGCATACGTTTCACATGCAGGAATGATTTTTATATGAGCAAAATATCCTCAGGAGATGGTTCCTGCTCAGGAGTTGAGATCTGTCCCCGTTTTAGGGGATGTGGAGGGATGGGATTCTAGTGTTAAGTCCTGGCCTGATGTTCCCAGAGCCCAAAGGCTTTGCAACGCAAGTTCCAAGTGAGCTGGAGACTAATATATGTAAACACAGGGAGAACTGAAACACTTTTTGGAGATGGAGAGCAGGTTAAGCTGTTTTGTAAGATATGTAAGCTAACGAAAGACCATTGTCGCCCTGAGGAGAAAGGAAGGGAATTGTATTATTTATGTATTACAAATGCAGCCACTAAGGCATAAACAAAGCAACTTGCACAAAACCAGACAAAGGAGTTTGCCGCGAGTCAGCAGTTTCAACTCAGGTTTCCTGTGTCCCAAACTAGCACTTCAATCATCTTCCTTCTCTGTGAGAGAGAAACAAGTATCAGAGAAAGGAGTAAGTCTCCACATTTTTCGAGCCCAAGACAGAACTGTGTCCATTGTTGGGACTAGCCCCCTAGGAGGAATTATTTCTATTCAATTTGTGTGTGTCACAGCCAGATAATGCACTGGGTGGTATTTCCCTCTCTTCCCCCAATCTTTCTCTTTTATGACCACATGACTTCACCCCCTCGTGTGAGTGACAGTACCCATTAGACTAGACTCTGATGCAAAACAGCTGTGTGGAGAGAAGGGGAGGAAGGGAGTGGGGAACAGCAATTTAGAAAACAATTAAGAACATCAATTCCAATTCATTTGCTTGGCCAGGATAAGTAATTTCTAAGAGGTAACTTGATCTGTAGCGGACCGAGATTAAAGGCGAACTCCATTATCTCTAGTTTACAGTCTGGAGGAATTTGTTTTAACTGGTTACCAAGGAGGCTGCATAAAAAAAGAAAAAAAAAGAAAAAAAAAAGGAAAAAAAAGAACCTTTGCCTAAAAATGTCTGAAAAATCCTCCTGATTTCTTCTTTTAAAGGGCACGCATGGATTTATTAACTCTCTGAGAGTATGGTTGCATTGTGCTGCAGGAGGAACAGTTCAGCTTTTGAAAACAGAATCCCTGCCTGCAGGAGCTTAGAGATGCATTTTATCAAAACCAATTATGCCAGTTTTAAACTGCTGTTTAGATTTTGATGTAAAGATAGACTAGAAACATGAGACATGGGGTTCAGAAGCAGATTCAGCACTCTGTAGAGGAAGCAGCAGGGTCTGGAGGAGAACACAGTGAGATGAGCACCAGGCAGCCTCAAGTTTTCTCCTTCTGGCTTTGACACTGCCACGCTCTCTGGCTGTGAAAGGCAATTCCCCGCACTGTTTTAGCAGTGCGGTGAGCGAAATGGTGGTAAAGTACTCGGACACCTCTCAGAAGCGCTGTGAGACTCCATGACTAAATACCCCAACATCCCTTTGAATACTGAGAGTCTGAACCCAGGCATGACATAGCAAGGGTTGTGACCCAGCAGACACTAAGTTTTCTCCTGTATTCACGCTAGCACTTGGGATGACACCAAAAAGCAAGTATGTGAGTGGGAGAGCCATTGTTTCTCTACCATGAAAACCCCCTACACTCTAGGGCTCTCCCACCTTCCTCGGCTCTCAGCGCTTTGCCACAACCTTGTGTCTCAGTCTTTGCCCCAACGCCTGCAGGCCTTGATCCCTCATCCTTATTTTGCAAAACACAGTGCTGTCAAGAAGCTAAGGTGCCCTGCAACTCCGGACCATCAAAATGCTTCTCAGACCATTGGAGTTATCCCTTGGAAAGCCCTGGTACTCGTCCTGGGCATTTCTCCCAGCAACCCAGAAACAGCAGCGGTTGTGCTTTCAGGAACATAGAGGCCACATGTGTCTCTGGATCTGACGTGAGGAGCTCAAGGGTGGGGTAAAAGCAGACATGGAAAAAACCATCCGTGAGCTGGCTCGAAGTTCAGCGTTGGCCTTGGGTCTGCATTTCCCTGGCTGGACCCAGACTTCTACCTCTCCTGTGCAACTTTGTTTGTCTTAGGGACAAACCGCATCGCTGCCATCATGAAACAGCCAGCCTGCACTTTATACAGCTGCATCCCTGTTAGCGAGCTAAGACTCCGGGGTGATGTAATCTCCTCGGTGGAAATAGGAGCTGAAGAATGTGATGTGACGAATTCTCTCGGACCACCAAATAAATTAAAAAGTAGGCTCCCGGCCCAGAAAGGTTACCCTCCCAAATAAACATGTCCCAGCCTCCCTTCCTCACACACACTTAACCTTCTTCCATACCAGGAAGCTGAGCTCCTCACAGACTCCATTACAGACCCAGAATGAACAGGTTCTTCCAGCCAGTCGGCATCTCCCATACAGTAATTGCTTTGGTATGGGCATCTGAGAACAAGACAGAACTGTATATACTAGAAATACTCTGCATAAACTTCTCAGTAGACTTACTTTTGTCTTCTTGCCAGGAAATGTATTTGGGGCCTCTTGCTAACTTCACATTTCTTTGATTAGAGGGACATGGGCAGTTTGTTCCGACCGTTACAGAGAAAACAGCGATGAGAGGAACTGAGAAACTGGAAAGCCCTCTCTAAGCACATCAGCTCTTCAACAGGACATGAGACCACCCTACTCCACCATCCTTCTTGTGACAGCCACAATTCCAAGGGTTGGAAAGGAATGGGGGGAACCCATCTTGCAAACGTGCTTCTCCAGAACAGGGAATGTCATGGTAGATAACCTTACAACCTGAGATCATTTAAACAACGCAATGCCGTAGAGCTCCAGGGTGAAAGAGGGGCCATTCCACAACCAAGAGCAACAAGTGACTGGGGGGAAGCAGCAAACAGTCAAAATTGCTTGGTTGGGTGGGGCAGGAATTTAAGAAAGCAAGAATATAGTCAACCAAATTGGAGTGCAGCCAGGAAACGTGAGTTAACGCCTTTCCTCTGCCAAAGAACACCACTAGGTCTGTAGTGACAGCAAATGGCCAGGGCCTTGGCCTCACAATCTGCTTAAAAACCTGTAAAGTGGGACATGCCCGTTCAGATTATGATTACTTTGCGGCATGAGACAAGGCACTTAGCTTCTCTTAGCCCCAACTCGTCTGTGTGCGCAGCTCCCTGGGTTAGTGCTCACCTCCCTCCTGAGGCTCAGTAACAGTTTGTTAAATGCCTGGTTCTCTTAAGAGGCAAGGTGATCCAGACAGTGCAAAGTACTTTAGTTTTTGTCCTGGAGAAACCAGGCTCCTTCAGAGTATCACTCATTAAGACAGCAGCCGTTGTAATCCAAGCTCCTTTGATGCAAGGGGTAAGTGGGGAGATTGCCAAAGGGAGGATTAGCTGATGGATGTCTTGAGCTGCAAGAGTGTCTCATATGGATTTGTGCAGGATTTTCACCTCAGCCGTCCTGGCTGGAACTCCTGTCCTACTGTACCAAGACACCCTCCTTGCAGGCCCTGCTCTGCCTCTAGCAGCAGCGAGGCCCTGGCGGAGGGCTGGTTGCTAGCTGTCATTCACAGCTCCCTTGTGAAGGAAAGGTACACAGCATGCCAAAGAAAACCTAGCCCCAGCCCATGAAAAACTTACCTGTTGTACTCCTAGGGAAGCAGCAGCTTTGTCCGCAGACAGAACTGATTCAGGTGGGATTCCCAACTTGGCTACTCAGTGACGCGATGCTCCAGGCCATTGTTTTCCCTTCTACGGTAGGGATTATCATATGCTTCTCTCTGCACTGCACCCTTTGCAACCTATGAATGAAAGTGCTGTAAGCTGCTTTGTGCTTTTAGGCCTAGCCTTAAGTAAAGACATTTAGAAGGTGCAGTTCCAACACATATTCCCAGACTATGTGATAGGCAGCAAATTTCTCTCTATTCCCCAGCCAAAAGGGGGGATCACAATCCCTTGTTTTCTCCTGTCTATCACTCTGCTTCCTCCTTACTTGTCACCTTTGTCTCGATCTTTGATTTCTGCCACTGTGCTTCTATGGGTACATCAGGCTATTTGTTAGCACTCATTGCTACGGGACAGAAAAGAAGGACAATCTGTAAAGGCAGGACGTGAGAATTTTCATTTTGAAATAACAACTTTCTAACCTTCATGGTGCAGTTAAGCCTTAAAGGGTGTTAACTACAAACTCAAGATTACTATTTCCCAAGATGTCATTATTTGAAAGCCATTTTCACAATGGGGTGTTTGAGGATGAAAATATTCCAGCCTGTCAAGTCTCCTGCTTTCTATGTCAAACATCCCGTTCTTTTCCCATTACCACCTTTGCAACTCACGCATGCCCAGCATAAGGCCACAGCTTCTTCTTTCGTGCTGCTGATCCCAGGTGCTAGATGCTGCTCTGTCCACTCTTGGCTGACAAGCAGGGCACAAAGCTGGAGCAGAGCGAGGCACTCTGCCGCTCTCTGTGTGCTGCCAGCTGCTCTGGCGCTTCTTTATCACGCAGGATTACAAATCCACCCACGGGTGGGTGTCCACTCTTCTGTCACAGGACACAGTGAAGCAGGGTGTAAGACTGCTTGTAATGTAATTGTTAAGAGGTTCTCTTGGGTTGTTTTCAGCAGAAATTCGAGTTGCTTGTTTTCCAGCAAAGGATCAGTTACAAAAACAACACCGAGCAGAAAGGCTTTTTTGAGACTGAGGGCTCTGTTTACCATGTTAATTTCAGGGAAAGTTATTTGGGAGAAGAGAGGAAGTAGTTAAATCCTTGTTTACTATGCTGGAAACCCAAATCCCCTCAGTTTACACAAATAAGAGAGAAAATGGCTCAGTGGTATGAGCACATGGCTGTGACTAAGGAGAGCTGGGGTTCTGTTCCCTGCTCTATTGCATACAACTCTCTAAGGCCCTTCTTCTCTCAAGGTGAGATTCAACTCATTTAACATTAGGTATATGGTCCCAGTTGAAGACCAAATCACTAATCAACAGAGAGAGACAGCAGAGAGGATATTCCTCATGTCAGATTTGTCCACTAGCATCGGATGGACTGAAAAGGCTTGCAGAGGCCTTGCTTCCCTGATTATTAGGCAGTTGTAATAATCAGTAGGACTAAACAGCTGAAGTAAAACAAAATGAACGTAACTCTTGCTTTCTGGGGTTCCCATACATGCAAAGAAGGTAACTAGTCCTTCCCCAGCTGATAGTGGGGTAGAAAGGATCAACGTGATAATCAATCAATTATTGTAACATGCTCTGATGCTGAAATCCTGGAGACCATAAAAGCCTGACTGTAAGTAGATCTGTCTACCTGAGAAGGCAGCGATGGAAAGTAGTCCACTGGTTCCTAAATCCTTTCTGTTTGGTTTGTGCACCTGTCCTGGCTGGTGCATGGTTGATTTGGGTCACTGCAATGATGTGCTCAGCCATCTTTTGTGAGCTGGTATTTCTCTCCCTGCTGTAGAGAATGCAGTCTGTTGGGGGAAACAGGACAAAGCCACTTGTGCTGAAAGAGCCCAGAAAAAGAGATAATTAGTTACTGATCTCAGCTACGTTAGGGCAAAGGCAGGGTTTGCTCTGCCCACTGAAATCAAGAATTACTGCATGCTGCAAACTGAAGGCGCTACCAGACATCAGTCTGGGGATCTGCAAGATCTAGAAGAGAAAGACAGAGACTGAATCCTACCTGAGCAGTGAAGTGACTTAGTGAAGGGTGAGAAAGTACTCGCCTGCTCACGGTCCCTCTGTCTTGGCATCTAGACAGCCAGGGATGATACATAGCCTTATCACAGGCAGGGGGCAAATCCGATAGCAGAGTGGCTCTACAGACACTATCCAAGCAGGAGCCTCTTCAATGGCCTGTGTTTTGCCTTTGGTAAGTGGTCAGGGCTGCCTCTCACCAAATCAAGGCAGCCCAGATATGGTTCCTCTGGGAACGTTAATGTTTTACTGAATGGCTTAGTTTCTCTTGATGATTGCTGCTTCAGAGTCTCAGTTGCTGGATCCCAGTGGGGATTTTGTTGATGGGGGTTTATTGACTTCTTGTTACCTTGAAGTTACTGCAGTGGTGGAAGTCACAGGTAACTCCTGAGGTCTGTTTATTTTATGGGTTGGATTTTTAAGAGTTTGCCAATGGTACCCTGATTTTAGGAGAAGCCACTTGTTTATTTAGCAGTGCACACATGTATTGATCCATAAATAAAGCTAGTGTATTATTTAATAAGACCCAGTAGAGGGTCAGCCCTGGCTTATTGGTAAACCGATCAATCCAGAGTGCAAAAAGCACCCCTTACGAAACTCATCATGTCCATCTGGGGGAGGTACAAGCCAAACATCAGTACAATTTTGTACTCCACTGAGGAGTATCCGTGCCCATACCTTCTGAAAGGAAAATGCTGAAAGGTCCAAGATGGAGTAATTTCCAACAGCCTTCACTTTGGTCCTCAGTAGAGGCTTTCAGAGTTGTAAGATTTTTACAGCTGGGCCTGCAGATCCGAGTTCCACATCTATGGGAGAAAGAATAGATGTGAACGCACTGAAAACTGGTCTCACAGCGGGGTCCATGAATTCCCACACATTTGAGATGGAATTCATCTCACCTCACTCGAACACCTAAGAATGACTTGTATAAACCTGAGAGAGTCCTGTAGGCTCCTTCTACAGTCGAGTATAAGGGACAACCATTGCAGGAGGGAAGAAGCTTTCTGGGTGGAGCTGATCTCTCCCCAGTCACAGTCATGGGAAGTCTTGAAAATTACCTTAACCTCAGACAAGTGTCTCTTAGATGTCCAAATTAGGTGAGATGCATCTCACAGCTGGTGTGCCCTGTGATTACGTGCAGCCATAAAGAAGGGAGCCACAAGGTCACTACCTCATCTTAGCTGATCCTATGTACCACATTACAAAATCCTCACATGACTGAGAGGCAACTTAATTCAAAGAGGCTAGGGCAGATCTGAGTGAGTTTTACAAGTGAGAAATGCCAGGTGTCACCCAAGGGATCCTGCCATGGAGTCCTGGGATGGTGCCAGGTTGAGCAGATGACATCCAGTGCTGATCCAGCAATAGTTGCCCTGGCAAACGGTGTTGGATCATTTCTTTGTGTGGCTGGGGATCCACATTACACAGCAGCCCCTGTTCCACTGCAGCAGATGCCTTGTGAAACGCAGGCAAGCCACACGTATTCCATGGACCACAGGTCACTTTGGCTAATAGAAACTGCGTATAAAATACATGTATGTGTACAGATCTGTAAAACTGTTAACCGTGTGTGTACACACACAGAGAAATCTTCCAAACAAAGATTGTGAAGCTAGATCTGTGATTTTTTGACTTTCTGATGATGCTGTATGTTTGTTGTCCCGTTATTGGAGGAGTGTGGGAGGGTTTCCACACTGGAGTATGGTCCCAGCAGCAGTGGCAGCAGGAACTGAAGCTGCTCCCAGCAGCATCAGGCTGCATGTGCACAGAGGGCTGCTCAGAAAGTGTTGCGTACCACTTTGCAGAGGCTTGACAGCACTTGCAGCATGTGTGCCACTGTTTGGGAATCTCTGCTACAGGTCTGGAAGAGACAGTCTCTGAATCAGGATTTTACATTCAGAGGGCATTGTCAGAGGTTAGGGAGAGGGGAGCAATCAAGCATAATGTACCTACAAATCAGTTCAAGTCACTGTAAAGTGGTACAGTTGAACGGAGCTTTAAGAAGGACTCTGCTATTGCTTGGATCTGTAATACTTCTATCCAGGATGGGATGAATGCACGGGCCTGCCATGGGCCAGTTTTTCTCCACTGACTGCAAAGAGAGCCTAGACAATTATCTTAGATGAGACATCTATATTTAGGTGTCTCACATCAAGTGAGATTATTTGTACCTAGGATGCCTACATCTCCTTGGGGGGTTTTCAAAGACATGCTGACGCTAAACTTTGACTGAATTGGCCAAACGCTTTCGAAATCCCTCTAGATGCATACCTCCACTAAGAAGCATTTAAATGCGTTCGGATCTGGTCTCCTAGATAATTCTGAAAATGTAGTCTTGTGTGAAGCTGAGCCAAATCTTCAGAGACTTACAGGCATCCAAAGACACCAACAGGTATCTGCTAAATCGCAGTGCACTTACAGGACTTCTGCATCTTCAAATGCCTCTAAAAACGTTACAGTCTCAGGAGCCTGAGATACCACAACAGGTTGAAATGCCTGCAAATTCAACATTTTTGGAAGAGAGATACAGGGAAGAGAGACTTTCCACCAATTTTCTGTCTTTATTTTTGCTGCAGACATACACCAGGTTGTTCTTCCAACACTTTGAAAGGAACAGAAGCTGTTTATGTTCATGAGCACGATGTTCAGCCTGAGCCCTCTCTTTGCAGGACATATCAGGTTGGCCTCATAAGCAGGTTAACCACAACCATGCTGTTTCAATCTGCTCCAAGCATAACCAGAATAAGTTTATGTCTGCCTGCAAAACACTCTGTAGTTCCTGTAGTGGACTGATTTGTGGAGGTGTTGATCACTCACAGCTACCGCTTAGGTAAAGCTGTAATGTGGCCCAGATCACCCATCTACGCCTCGGTTTCCTTATCCCGAACACAATGATAACGCATGCTTCTAGGCCTAAGGATGTATAGTGTCATAAAAATACTGTTATTTATGGTGATGATGAGAACGTGAGCTTTGTTTGGTACAAAGGTCTGGGAGTGCCTACTTGACATCAATTGAAAGAGACAGGTATTAACCTGTATGTTTGAAATACAGCGTGTTGTTATTGCTCTCAGATAAACAGAATTACCTCCTCTTAAAATCAAAGGTAATCTGTTTTACTTCAGTGAGATGTGGTGATGTCCACAGAGAACAAATCATTTTTGGCAAGTGGAGGAGGGATTTTCTTGGCAAGTTGGAAGAAGCATCAAAGGAAGAGAAGAGGGATGGGATGCTACACAACTGGTTTTAATCAGACATAACAGTCAAGTTCCTCTGGACAGGTCTATGGTCTGATATTCCACTGTAAACGCCCTGGGGAGCCCGGATTAAGAGAATGGAAAAAACGAGTGAATGGCATAAAGGTACTCAGGGCACTCAGTGGAATAACTGGCAAAGCTTTTGTCAGTTGGCATTATGCAGTGATATATTGCTCCCATTAACGTAGTGCCCCAGAACGTGACTTTGATTTTTAATGGCTGTTTGGTTATCAAAGTCCATGCCTTTTTCTGGTTTTGACAGTCACAGCTCCTCAGGTCACACTGCACTTCTGTTTGACATTAACAATGATAATACTGGATTGGTTATAACAAGGATGCACTTTCATTCCCACTGTACAACCACCAGGGAGAGGGGAGACTCTCTGAAATATCAAGCCAGTTCAGCTCTGAGGTGGTCTGAATTGCTCTGGAGGTGCCAGCTTCTTCTTCTTGCCTGTCAAAGAGCCTAAGGTGGCTGCTGCCTAGACCAGGCACACTGCAAGCTGCCTGAATGGATGGGGTACTTCTGGAGAAAAAGAGCTCGGGCAAATACTTCTTGACAGGATTGTTCCTCTTGAAATGACTGTTTCCTCTGGAAATTGCTGACTTGTTTCACTGAATTTAGGGGCAGGGAATGTACTGTATTCTATAGGAAACTATCATTTCACTTCAACTATTACAATATGATATCATGTATTATGTTATCATCTCACATAACATGTCAGCTTAGACTAGATTGTATAAACACCCAAACAAGAAAGTCAAACTAAAAATATCTGATATGATCATTTCAGTATTTCTGAAACAAAATATTTTAGAACATCCATTCAGTGGTATGTTTCAAAATGATGGCGCTCTCTTCCAATTAGGAACGAAAGGACATTTGTAATGTGTGAGTTGCCTTCGGAACACGAACAGCTTGAGCTTTGATGGTTGGTGGAGCTGCAGAGTTGGGATTGCTGTTCAGACTGCTGTAGTAACCACCTCCTTACATTTTGTTTGGGTTGCAGTAGCATTTGGGGGCTACTCTCAGGGCTTGAGGATCTCTTTCGCAAGGAACCTCACATTCATATCATAAAGATAATACTTGGCCTCCAGTCACACAGGACAGGAGCACTGGACCTGATATGGGGAAACCAAGCACTACCAAGAGCTTTGGTGGCAACATGGCAGAAGTGGGTTTTATTGCACTTTGGCTAAGTGTTTACTTGAGTAGTGGTTGCCTGGGAGAAACATCCGATTGAAGGAGTAATTGGGAATTTCACTAATTACCCGTCAGTGGTGAATGAGGGCTTGAACTTGAAGGACCTTGAATGTTCTGTGAACCTTGCCTCAGACAGGGTCTCGATCTTGGATTAAATTTCTGGTCGGTAACAAATTTTAAATGAGCACCAAACAAATGGGATTCAAACTCCCACTGCAATCTGATGAGCTAAAGACTTCTTTAAATGCATGGTTTAAGTAACCTGAAAGTTGAGGCAGAGAATCTGAGTTGATTGACCAGTCTTGAACAGCAAAGAGCAACTGATACATAGATGATTTCTAAGCAAGATCTTCTGAAATTTGTGATTTATTATTATTATTATATACTGTGGTAAAGTCCAAAGAGCCCTGAACTTTTAAGCCAAGAATGGCTTTTACCCAAATTCATGAACACTTAAGGGTGGCCTACGCTGGTTGACTGGGAGTTCTTGAATTAAAATATACCTTGGAAAAGGAGGAAACCAAAATATCATTCAGTCTGCAGCAAGCTCATGCATTTAATCCCCTGAAGGGCTTGTGTTTCTTTACTCTTGAGGTTCATTATGTCACCAGAAAAGCTTTAATATTTTTCTGTGGAAGCAACATAGCCATGAAACATTAATTTCCAGGAATGCGGGAAACATGACATATGGGGTTTCCTACTAAATTAAGATTTAACTCATCTCTGTTCTCACATAGTTAAGGGAACCAATTTTCATTATATGTTTATGTATATGTATTTCACTGATAACAATACTAGTCATTTATATTCTACCTTTCATCCTAAACTACGTTATATTCTATATCCGTCTTGGAACCACGTCTTTCATTACTGAACTGCACCCACTCTGGTGTGTAAGTGAACAGTTGATATATTCTGCCCTGTGAGATGTGGCAGCTGTTTAGATTTGTATAAAATTGGCTACTTCCCTATTTCCACAATGCCGTTCTCTCACCATTGTAGTGACCAACACCATTCAGATATGCCTGGCAGGGACACGATTGTACTAGGATCTCCAGCAGTCCCCAAGTATTCTGCACCATGGCAGACGTCTCTGGCTGGAAGAAAAAAATGGTGAAGGACAAATTAATTGGTAATCCACATAAAGGCCTTTTAAATATTCTCCTGTTATTGCTAATCAGTGTTACTAACTATAGGCCAGATGCCTCTTTCCTGTAAAACAAGTGACTGGGTTTCCTTCAGGTATCTGCACAAACTCACATGCACGCAAAGATCACACCAGCTTTTAGCAGCCTCGGCAGAATGAATGCATTGTGGTGGCTTAAAAGGGGGGACAGTTTTGTAGGGCCTTAGTTCTGGGGACAATTCCAGAATCTAAGTGTTCACCTAGGGTTTTTAACAATGTTATATACTACATTTACGTCCATTACCAGTTGATTAAAATGGAAGAATTAGCCAAAACATTCCAGAAGCATCTGTGTCATGGGAACCATAGGTTTCTAGGTTATATGACACGCCAGAATATTCACCAAATCACCAGGGTTGTTTTCCTTAATGCTACAGTTAGCGATGGCACATTAAGAGAACAATTACTGAATAAGATTTGACAGCAGGAAGCCTTCTGCCATAAATTGGAAATTCTCAACATATGCAACCATACTGCTAGAGAAGATGAGTTATGCAATTAAAACCAAAACTGGAGATTCGTTATCAAAGGATGGCAAAGCGTACTAAAATCCAGCTGAGAGGTTCCCTGATCTCGTTATCTTCAGGCTTCTATGTGAGTTAATCTAACACAGATGACAATATTTGACACAGACAATTGCGCCTACAGACATGCGGAGGATGTTTCATAGAACCTCTTTCTATCAGAAAATGGAGGTTTGTCATAACGCAACTCTTTGAAAGGTCTGATAAGTTTTGCCAGAATTGCATTTTAGGGGAATAAAACACAATAAAAATTCTGATGGAGTCAGAACAGTCCATTCTAATGTTATCATTAATTTCTAAAATTTTGAACATGCCATATTTAATTTTCTTTCTACGGCATTTAATAATATTCTAAGTGCAAATTATTTTAAAAGTCCAATTCAAAAGAAACACTTGATTTTGTCCAAATGAAAAATTTTAATCATCTTGGAAAACTCTGTGGTTGTGTGGTTTTCCTTCATAAAGAATTTCAAAATTAATTCTTGTCCTTGTTCAGAATGAAGCAGAATTTCAAATTCTGAATTTTTTTGCAAAATGAACTTCTGTCCTCCCACAGCACTTTCTGTGCCTATATGAAGGATACAAGAAGCTTAATGTGTAATTTCTGCGAGCCTTAAGGAGATGGTATGTGTGTTAGCATTTTCAAATCCAGGCTTATACAGCTGCTGTTTGAATATAAATCATAGATGCTTTTGGGTTACACTAACACCCTCTGCAGTTTAGTACAGTTCTTAATTAATACAATACTGTATTAGTTCTTCTTACAGCCTTACTATTAACACCCCATGAAATCCCATTAGCTCTGCATATGGTGCCAGACTTGTTCTGAATGTGGGAAAGAAAGAAATTTACAGTGGTATGAATAATAAAGAGAAGCTTTCAAGTGGTTTCCACTGTGAACATTTTGAAAAAATATTTTCCAGAATGTAATTTGTGGGGCAGTCTTTTCACAAAATTTCAATGCAAACATGCATATACTTGTCATCTAAGTTTTCCCCTGGAGTGCGAAAACCCTTACACAGCACTATTGTTCTATGACAGAAACATCAGGAAGATAAAGTAGTTCCTAAAAACGGAAAATTAACCAGGTTGTCTTATTGTCCAAACTGACAAAAAATGGAAAAAAACACCCAAAAGTGCATAGCTGATGCCAACAGATGGGTAAAACTTTCCTCACATTTTTCGTTTAAATATTTTAAAGTACAGATAGTGTATAGCCATGACAGTGATGACAGTCAAAATTTGGGTTAGGTTTTCCAGAAGTTATTTGAATTTCCTGCTTCAGTGATCTGACAGATCCTTCTTAAATTCCACGAAGATTTAAGTGCCATAGTAAAAAACAGGCTTATTTGTTAACACCTCATACAGAACACTTCAAAATGTATTAGCCACTACAGAAACTTCAGACATAATTATTTTCTATTAGTTGAGTTTTGTCCAGTATTGACTCCTTAATGAAAGAGAGATCTGACAAGGAGCTGTTAGAAAGACTTTTAAAAATGGAGACAATGATGAAGCAGGCAGGATTCAGGAGCAGACTATTCCCTGGAGAAGACGGCTCAATTGTAATTCTCCCCTGATCCTTTAGGAGTTGCTGCCCTAGACTTGTAGTAGTAGCAGTGCATGGTTAGGAGGATTCTAGTCGATGCTTTTCTCCTTCCCAGTCCTGCGGTTCATCCATAGTCCAGTCTCTGCAGTCTCACTATGCAGTCAGGAATGGCCAGGACCTTTCTGCATGGCCAACATCCAGACAGGGACACACTGCTCAGGGAATCCCTCCTGCCTCTCCTCTTGTAGGATGGTGAGTCCACTCATTTCAATGAGGCTGTGGAGGATGTTCAGGTCTCGGATCACGCTACTATCCAGACAATCCAGGGTACAGCCCTCTCTGGCTACATTGTCCTTGAGAATGATAACACCATTATCCTCCAAGCCATTCTGGCACCGGATGAGAAACTCCAGGAGATCTTTATCTGTCAGATATCCTACAGATGAAAAGATGGAAAATAGATCACTATTAACCATTCAAGCAGACTCCCTCTGTACACATCAGAATGGTGCCTTGATCTGAGTCTCCATACCCTATTTATTGCAGGAGAAGTTCTAGTCCTGCCAGATTGAATTATGAAATCTTGGGCAAATCAACGAGACCAGCAGTTACAAACTCAAATCAATATTTAGGATCCATATTAGCAGTAGCAACAGATGTGGCCAGAAGTCAATGGGAATAGTGGAGAAAATACTGGGTGCTGAAGGGTTCTTTAATCTGGTGGTTAAAGTCATAATAAGAATCAGTGGCAGGAAGCTGGAGCCAAACAAATTCGTATTGGAAGTAAGTGACAACTGTTTAACAGTGTAAGTAATTACCCATTTGAAACTACCAACAGAAGTGGTGTTTACCACCTCTTGAAGTCCTCAAATCAAGCATGGTTGAATTTCTCAAGATATGTTTTAATTGAACACAAACTACTGGCTCGGTACAAGGGTAAAGGAATGAATATAACAGCTTGTGATATACAGTAGGTCAAACCAGATAATCTAACAGTCCCTTCTGTCTTTTAATGCTACACATCTCTCTAACTTTGTGTAACATTATGTACCCATCAAAGGAGTTCTGGATCAAAGATCCAGTGAGGAATGCAAGACCTTCCAAACTGCCAGATAAACTCTTTATATTACCCCATACTGTTGTGATTTTTGCATATACCATATATATTTAAAAACAGTGCTTTTTTCAATATGTTATTGAGATTGTGTATTTTATCGTTCCTTCTCAAAGATCAGTGCTTCTGTTACGTTGAGATCAGCAGTGCAGGGCTCAGAGAAGAGCAAAATGAGAACTCTCACATGTGAAACATCTAAAATGAATTAACAAGGACAGATGGTCAGAAATGGAATGAAAAACTTGAAAAAAATAATCGTTTGTATTTTCTAGTCAAAATATTTAGTTTTCTTGATGTGAGATTTAAACTTTTATAAATGGAAGTTGTCATTTCAAAACCACATTTTGACATAGAGTGTCAGGTTTCTCTAACCACCCCCCCAAAAAAAGAAAAAAGCCCCAAAGCCTAAAGCCGAATACCTTTCAAGTTGAAGGAAAATGGTGTAATATGAAATGTAAACTTGCATTTTGATTTTTTCATAACATAACAGCCTGTGCTCATACACTTATGCACACGTAAGACAAATCCAGATTGCGTCAGCAAGATTCATTGAAGCTTTTGAACACTTAATTTGGAACTTAATGTTCTCTGAACATTAATTCCAATTAGTTCTGTAAGAAAATAAGATCTTTATGGTGTTGCTCTCTATCAGGTAGCTCTGCCCTCGCTCCACCAAAAAAGCATTGAGCTTGTTGGCATATTTCAGCCAAATTCAAGATAAGGGTAGAAGTTTGATTAATACTTAAGATCACTACATATTTAATTGAAATTGATGGAGGAAGGAGATTCAGATCTGTGTCTATGCTAAAGAAAAGGCATGTGCTCCCTTCATTAGCAGCCACATAGCTGATCAGCACAGCCTCAGACAAGTCTTAGCTCATTCAGTCTCATCTTGACTCGGATTTCCTCAAAAGATGAGAGAGGAGCTACATTTACTGCAATGACTGGTTATTCAAGAAAAGCAAAAATATAAAGGAAAATGATACTGTTCTGAAGCAATTTGCTTGTACAGCTATAAAGACCTATTCTACGAAGCTCAGTTTCATTACTTTTTAAGACTATGTGCAGAGGACAAATAAGTGTTCCTGAATAAAACCATCTCCTGTGCTAATCTCTCTACCTTTGTCTTTCTTTTTGCCTAGCAAGAAACTGCCTCTGGGGCTTTGGAGAGAAGGAGTTGTTCAGGCCTCTTCTTGTGCTTTAGAATAATGACTTCTGACAGATGAAACTGCACCACGGACACTTAGGTTCACAGCTTAGGAGAAAATCTTCTTTCTGGAAGGACAGTTAGGCACTGCAGCAGGTTTTCTAGAAAAAATTAAGACTTTTTTTTTTTTTTTGGGGAGGGGA
>VYZM01015420.1:588485-614035 GCA_013398915.1 Dromas ardeola
TTTGTTGCAGCATTCTCAGAACTATCTATAAATAAGCAAAACAGAAACTTGGCATTTAGTCTCAGCTACTTTCCCAAATGGACTGCAGGAATTTGCACAGACAAATCTCCCACTGAAGCCAGCGAGGATTCTATCATGAAAGGTCCCAGACCTGTGCTGAGAATTAATCTCCCACCCAAACACAGCTATAAGAACTCCTTGCACAATCCTCTTTTGCAGCTTTGGAGCATAAGAAAAGCGTGCAAAACAGGGAAATAATGACATAAGGCCAGACAAAATGTGTATTCAGGATGATGCAGAATACACTACTAGACCCAATGACAGTCAGTTATGACCCATAACTGCGTATCAAATATGACATATGGTGCCATTTAAAATGTATGTGATGGGGCGCAGTGCATGTCATTTATGACACACCACCACTGGTTTTTTGCAGAAGATGGGATTAAATGACTCACCCCAACAAACTTCCTGAGAAACTCCCTGGAGGATTCAACGTCTGTATTGGAGAGCTCAATGTAGTCTCCCATCATGCCCTCTTCTGTGGCTGGCACCTCCCGGTAGAAGTGTTTGGCCCTGGCGTAGAACTGCATCTCCCCATTGATAACTTGACTTGTCAAAGCGTAAAGTTTCACTGCAAGCAGATAAATCACTATTTTATTGTTAATGACAGATATTTCTGGTTTAGTTTATTGCTCTGGAGGCACAATGGCCAAGATCTGTAAAATTAAATTGAGCCTTCAAATCACCAAACCTCTGTTTCTAAAGCAAAGATGGAAGGAAAGGTGTTGGATTTAATCCTGCAAGACCCTGAAGTGACAGAGCCCCCTTTGGGTAAATTCAGTGCCTCCCAGGCTCAGACATCGGTTTTGTTGTCACACTATGTTTTCACATCAGTGAAAAAGCATTTCGAGTTTGAAGTGAACATGCATGCCAAAGAGAACAAGGGGTTCGATTCGCTCCCAGAAAAGCTATGGGCGGCATTTATTGCTATGCAGGGTCTTCATTTCCGCTATCACAAACCTAACTGTTCCGCAGATTTACATGTATGCTTTCTAGCCAGTGACAGCTGCATGGAGAGTGCACCAAGAAGAGAGTGGATGAATGAGGTGCTTGCTCTGGTTTATTTTTAGAGATACTATACAGCCTGTGGCACTGCAAGTAAGCTGAACCACAGAACAGATGATAGTCTCAGGTCTAAATGAGTATACGGGGGGGAGACAATTTAGAAGAGATAGTCCGAAACTGTCATCTGTCACAGATCAAGGAGCAAGATAATCAGTGGGTGATATACTGGAAAGTTCCTGTGTGCCAGAGGCTTGGTTGTTTCTTTTCCTTGCTCGGCTATTTTGTTGGTAATATACAGCAATCATAAGTCTGAAGCTGTTTTATTAAAACTTGTGAGCTTTGCTGGGTAAAGGGCTATTTTCCTCTATTCTTTAAAAAACTGAGGTCTATCCTCCGCATCCTGGGTTTTCCTATACTTGATGTGCATCAGCGTATCAAAAGTAGTTATATTTTGCAGCTCAAAAGTTTGGATCGAGGCAGGCCATAAACAGTTTGCTTGGAAACCAGCACCTCTTGCTATCTTGTGCCCACATACAGGTGTCCGGGCACTTTCCTGTGTGTACGACACACAGCTATTGCCAGACAGACCTTCCAAGGAAAACACAACTACAAGCCCGTCTATGAAAGTTAAGCAATAAGGAGGGATGGCGTCACGCTGGGAACAAATCTTTGCGAGCACCACCTTGCAGCGGCGAGACCAGCTCTGCGGCGGATTCCCAGCGTGCTCGTGGAACTGGGAACGTGCCGGCAGCAAAACATCTTCTGGGTTAATAACAATGGAAAGGGAATGCTCCCTGCCAGCTGCGTTACACAGAAGGACCAGGGAGCGGTACTTTGTCGCTGCATCTTTAAACGTCCATGGGAGCACTGCTGGTCGCTCTAGGAAGGGCATGAACAGGCCATGCCTTGCTTATGCTGGCTGGGGAACCAGCCCTGCACACAGAGGATGAGAGCTAGGCCAGAGGCCCTGAATATAAGCCTGGAATGTATTTTTTGAGGGCAAGCAAGCTCAGCAGGGAATGATAAGTGTGTGCCTGCCCATCCTCAGCAGGAGAATGACATTTTGGAGGCAAATGAGGGGGGGACAAAGGAAGTAGGATGAGGAATAATTACCACCAAGGACCACTCGGAACAGAATAGTGCTATTGGGTTACACATAAGCAGCATGCCCGGCATATCCTTCATCCAACAAAAGCAGCATTACCAGCCCCTCTTGTCATCACCTGCTTAAGTCAACTGCCGAACGGATACTATTAAAGCTTTAATCCATTACACATTTATGTTATGCCTGAGAAATTTATACCACAAGAAGCACTGAGCCCAGCAAGGGTCAAACCTGGGAGTTTTACACACTTCACTGATTATATTCACATACTCAGAAGAAAACATTTAACTGAAGAAATTAATACCAAGGGGGCAGCAGCCAATCCCCAGCATAACTTGGCCAGGGTGGCTTCCAGAGTCTAGGAAAAAGACTCCATTGGTGGCTGTGGTTCCTCCAGTAAGTGATCTCCATCTTCCCCCAGGAGGGGCACCATCTTGTTTTCTCTGTGTCTCTTTTTTCTCCATGCCAGATGCCAGCCTGTCTGGTGAACAGCACTGAATCCCTGCACGTTGGCTTTGCAAGATCTTCCGTGTAAGAGTCCAGTGATGATTTCTAGGGCTTGTTGAATGGACCTATCAAGGGACAGTGATTTATCCCTTTCTGCTAGACTGAAGAGAAAGGCATTTACAGGCTGCCCGCACACCAGGACAGGGTGCTGCAGGCAGCTGGCACCATGAACAACAGATATTCACAGTCCTTCTACTCAAAACATGAGCCTGACCTGAGGCAACACATGGGGATGACACGCTGTTCAGGATATCAGATCTGTAGTGTGTGCTCTCAGATTTCTCACTCAGACCCAGTGTCAGGCTCGCAGAATGCCTGCTGGGACTTGCATGCATACACCAGCTGACTGGGCTCCTCCCGGGTCAGCCGGGGCCCCAGAGCCCTGCCTTACGTGCTGGCATCTGAAACAAGCTCTGGTCTCAGCATCCGTAGGGTTTTCTCTACCCATCAACCTTTGTAAAGATCTTTTTATGCAAGTCCCCCACCTGAGGGCATGCAAGGATACCAGCTAAAGGGTGGCACTGTACCCAAAGTCTTCTGGGGACCCACAGAGTCTCACTCATGCAGCGTGCAGATCTGTGCAGATGATTTCCACCTCTCGCTCCCTCAGTGTTACTCCTCCCTCTCATAAATTTGCAACGCTGCCAACTCTCCCAATGCACAACCCAATTTTCCTGACTCAGCCAGTCAGTCCCAACTCTGATCTGCCTCACAGCTGTGCCTGGCACGCAGGCTCCAGCAGCGGGACCAAAGGGAGAGGGAGGTTTGCCAGCTTGCAGGAATCTACCCCAAAAAAGAAGTGTGAGGAGGCACACATGTCCTTGGTGGCAGTTAGTATTGCAGCTCTGCTCCAGCGTGCCTCCCCCTCATCACAGGACTTGTCTAGCCAGAGGCATCTCCCTTTCCATGAGCCATGTGGGACTATCTCATGCATCAGGAAATTAAATACTTGTTACGGATACAGAGCCTGATTTCAATGAACTTTGTGAAGTAGGGCATAGGCAGGATAGGATGATGGAGGCTGCAAGTCTCTCAGAGACTAGTGGTGGGAGGAGCAGCTTTCTTTCACAGACAAGATTTTCAGTGTTAAGGCAGGTGACTTGTAAGGTTTAAGGTTAGAAATGTATTTCTAGTAAAGTAAGAAGAAATTTTTTTCATGGCACACTTGGTCTCTCAGCTGAATCTGCTGGCAAGTCCCCCCAGTGGAGATGGCTAAACCGAACCCACTGCAAAAGCAGGCTGAGGGCAGGAACTGGCTCCCTCAAGGTCACCGTACAGTCATGAGACGTTAATAATTTTCAGTCGCTGCAAACACAGTCTGGCTGCAGAGTGGTGATCTACAGATGAATGCCAACCCCTGGTCTAGACAGAGAGTATCTACCTAAGCCCTTTTGCCCTGAAAAGTTCAAAACATTATCTCTAATATTTTCTTATGGATCAGTCCAAAATTTTGTTTCCTAGTGCATCTGATCTAAATCCCTAGAGAAATGGACCGCTTAATACATAAACCGGGGTGCCATCACAACCTGCAATAGACTGTCTTACAGTTCTTGGCTGCAGGGTTTACTGAGCTAAATTTCCCTGGCAGAAGTAAATGTTGCAATTAATTTTTTTGAAGTTTTTATTTGTGAACATTATTTTGTGGCTGCAACTGCTTTCTGCAAGATATTGAACTAATTCCAGTTTGGCTGAGCATTCCATTTTAAATGCAACATCTGCTTTGTGCATCAGTCGAAAAATAGTTATCTGGGTGCAGGGTAGAATTCACCTCTCCACTGTGGCCTGAGAACCATTTAAATTCTGTTTTATAGAAGATGAACATCAGCCCATCCCCAAAGCAAATTTTACTTACAGACATGTGCCTCACACATGGGAATATTCGTCTCTATGGACCGATCATCTAAGTTTTCCACTGCAGATCTCACCCCACTGGCACTGAGTCCCACAGTAAACACATGCATAATTTCCAGCATCTGAGTAGCTCTATTAAAGTCCACTGGGCTTAAGGGCATTCACACACATTTAAGTACATTGTTGGATCAGGGCCTAAAGTTACTCATGTCTTTTATTTATAAATGTTACCCTGGTCTGTAAAAGTGACATGTTTCTCTTAACAGGCTGTGATACCAGATACGCTCAGCTCCTAAGTAAGCATGCCTAAAAGTGCTCCACCACTGAACCAAGCAATGGAGTGGGAGGAGCACGGAGTTAGCATAGCTTGAAGCAAGCTTTCTACCTTGCTGACCCTGGGCAGCACTGCAAGTTTCAATGTGGGGCTCGATTTCAGTGTTATTATTCATGTTTAGGGTTAAGCACACACTTAACTACCCTGCTAGGTCACAGTCTTAGTGTTACTTTAGTTGTTTAATACTGTTTACACAGAGATATCTGGATCTAGTCTTGAAGCTTGAGAAGTTCAGTTCATTTCTGCTCGGTTCCACTCTGAACTGAACTGGAAAATGTCATTCTGCAGAGATGTTCAGGCCTGCCACGTTCTCTCCTCTCCATCACAGAGAGCACTGGATCACAGGATAATCCAGGTTGGAAGGAACCTAAGGAGGTCTCTAGTCCAAACTTCTGCTCAAAGCAGGGATAGACATGAGGTCAGATGAGGTTCATCAGGACTTTATCCAGCTTGGTTTTGAAAGCCTCCAGTAACGGAGAATTGTAGACCTCCCTGGGCAACTTGTTCCAATGCCTGACTGTCCTCATGGAGAAAGAGTTTTTCTGTATAGCCAGTCTGAACTTTTGTTTCCATTTACGCCACTGTCTCCTGTCCTCCTGCTTCACACCACTGTGTAGAGCTCAGCCCCATCTTCTTCATGATCTTCTTGTAGCTACTGGCAGGCTGATATTTGGTATCCCTGAAGCCGTCTCTTCTGGCTGAACATGTCCTATTCCCTTAGTCTCTCTCCAGTTCCCTCACCACCTTGGAGGTCATCCAACTTACTCCATGTCATTTCCTGCATTGGGAGTTCAAGACTCCATGCATATGGTCTAATGACTGCTGCATAAAAGGGGATAATCACTTCCCTTGATCAACTAGCTATGCTTTTTGTCAATACAGCCCAGGACACTGTTGGCCTTTGCTGCCAGGACACACTGCTGGTTCATGTTCAGTTGCTGTCTACCAAAACCTTACCAGCAGGGCTGCTCTCCAGCCAGCTACTGCCCAGCCCGTGTTGCTGTTGCTAAAGGTTCTTTTTTTCCAAGTGCAGGACTTGGCATTTACCTTTGAATTTCAGTGAATTTGAATTTCACTAGGTTCCCACTGTCTCTTTCCTCCAGCCTATTTAGGTGCCTCTGGATGGCAGTCCTGACCTAGAAATTGTGGACAAGTCCTGCCAGTTGGCTGCAATCTGCAAATGTGATGAACAAGCAGTCCTTCACCTCCTCCAGGTTACTGATAAAGATGTTAAACAGGACAGGTCCCAGGACAGACCCTTGCAGTACCTCCACTGACCTCGAGATTTGACCACAACTTTCTGAGCCCAATCACCCAAACCACTTTTTACCTATCCGATTGTCCACCCATCCAGACCGTGACATCCTAGCATCCTGTGAAATTTCTTGGACGTGTATTCAGAGTGCCCGAGCTACCCCACAGTACCTGTCCTTATGTACACTTTCACTCCATGACAGTAACCGTGGAGTAACAGACATACTGCACATTCACATGACTCACAGTATCTTTTCCACAGAGTCAAATTAATTTCGATATGCTGCCAATAAGCTGGAAAACTCTTTAGTGAAGTTTTAATGATTCAGGTCATGACAAACCTAGCAGAGGGGATCTTTAGTCTGACAGGAACAATTTATGAAGCTTGTTGGCTGGGAATGGAAATTCAAATAAAGTTCAGACAAGAAATAAAATACAGTTTTACAAGAGTGAGGCAATTAGGCCTGGAAACCGCTTAATGATGGACGGATGGATTCTCAGTCATTTGCAGTCCTTAAACCAAGGTATTTTTGTCTTCATAAATATATACTGTGACCCAGTCATAAGTTACAAGCATGATGCAGGAACTTTTTATGTGAAATTCTAAGCTAGATGTTCATAATGGTACCCTCTAGCCTTAAAATAATCTATTAGTACTTACACTAATAGTTACATTGTAGGAAATCCAGCTCAGTTTCTAATATGTTATGTTTATTTTCAAAACAAATGAAAGAATAACATTTTCATAGACTTCTTGAGATTACAGCAACCTATAATTGACTTTCCTTCCTTTCCATCTTTCCTTCCTTTCCATTGTTCACAGCTACCTACCACTAGGGATAGTAGTATTTATCTTCCATGTTTCATTTTAAACAGCTGCAAATATTGCCGTATGTGAAAAGCCACATCAAAATACGAAGATAACATGGAAATGCTTTTTCTCTTTATAGGACTCATGAATTCTACCATCTTGAGCAAAGTTCTCAGTGGGGTCTGTATAGTTTCACACAATCAGGTAAAATAATCTACTCGTCTAAATGGATCTTTCAATTAGGAAGAAGCCCTCAAGAATTCACTGTGAAGAGCACATCCTTTCCGTCTTCAAGTCCTACAATTCTAAGATTGAGTGGAGGATGAATAATTCTGCTTAAAAACTGCCATGCTAATGTAATACAGACTCAGGTCAAATCTACTTTTCAGCTACAGTCTCCTGGGGAAATTTTGGTTCTTATTCAGGGTCAGATTTTCGTAAGAAATGAACATTCATTTTCCGCATCTAAAATAAATGTCTTGGCATCCTGTACCTGAGGCTTTTGCTGAAATTTAGCTATAAACAAACATTTTAGAAGCATTTTCCTCCCAGATAACAAACAGTAGGCTAGACAGCCTGCTGCAGAGATCTGGATTACAGAGACTGTTTAAAAAAATTTTAAAATTGTTACCTTTCAAGCACTTGTCCAAAACAATACAGATGATAAGGCTAAGGACACACTGAGTTACAACAAAACAAGGTATCAGGCAACAGAAAGTAAGGCCTGTCAGCTCTGCTAGTTTTGCATTTGTCCTTCCAAGTTCCCAACAGGTCAATTCATGTTTTACTTAAACAGTGACAAAAAAAGGTACCATCAGCCCCAAACCAAACTTTCTTTCACTCTTGTGGTGTCTCCCTTGCCACCCTCTAACAATCTGTGGAGTATTTGGGTAAAACAACAGGGTACTGAAAAAGAGGGAGCTGAGAGAGAGAGAGTACCAAATGGTTTAGCTAGCACTATATTCTCTCTAGCTGGGCTTCTCAAAACTACTACTTACTGTCATTAATGTGTCTGCACTCTACCATCTAACATGATACGTCTTTGCAGAGCACAGTCACACACGCACACAAACGCTCCTCCCCACCGGCTACTCACCCAGGGGAAGCTTTTCCAGCAGATAAAGGTAACTCTGAAAGAAGTCATTTCGGATCGCCCTATGCAAGATGAAGGACATACTGTGCCGACAGAGTTCTTCGTCTGTCTTGTGCCAGCGTGACTTAAAGGCCAAATGTGCTGCTTTATACGCCATGATGAAGTTTTTTGCAAGGGTGGATAGTTTCTGTGGCTGGTGCTCTCTGGAGGATCTGTCCTTCCGAAGAGGCAGAGACAGCGTCATTTAAATTGTGGCAATGTGCTGTCATTCTATATCGGGGTGTGTGTCTAGAGCAGCGCAGGGGGTGGAGGCGGGCAAGAGGAGAGTGAGAAATGCTGGCTGTTGGCACTGGCTCAGAGTAATCTCTGGAGTGTTGCCCTCTGAAACGAGCAGGTGCTGGAAAGTGATAAAAAACCCAACCAGGAAATTGCTTAGCCAGGGTAAAAGTATATCTACTCCAAAAAAGAGTGGCTTTAATTCAACTACATGTTTCCTAATCTATTCAGCCTTCACTTCAAAGGAACTCAGATATAATCCAGGATCTCCCATTTCCCTCTTCTATATCTCACAGGGCAATTTTGTTTCTCTGTCTCTCCTCGCTATTTGTTTTTCAGTCCGGGGCACCCAAGAGGAAGGCCAGAAGACAGAACGTGGACGTGCCTCTACACAAACTGTGTGTCCTAACAAACACTGTGCCACTGTGTATGGCAGGGCAAGTCACTCTCTGTGCATCACAGTCTGCCCAGGTTCATTTAGTCTGTTTAAATGGTACTGACTATCTCATCAGCAGAGGCTTGCTGGAAGAAACTCCTCTCTGAGAACACAGGAATGGCAAAACCAGGGAAGGGTAAGAGCTTTTTGCTTTAGCTAACAAAATACACAGAAGAAAAAAAGGAGATAAACTGCCCACTAACAAACTTAGACAAATATATTAGCTGGAAAAGAGAAGGAGGTTCAGGCCACTACAGCAGGCAAAATTCAAGAAGAGGGGGAGTAGGGCAAGAAGCTGAAGTGCTTCTAGGATGGAGAATGCTCAACTGCTGAAGGGGGCTGTATATCAATTCATCCCAGAGAAGGATCAGGCCCTCAAGGGACAAGGAGAGACAGGTACTGCTTCAAAACCTTGTTTGCCCCTCGGTAGTTCAGGCACTCAGTGTGGTACAGCTTCAAGCCTCCTGAGTTGCAAAGGTACCTTACAAAGGGATGGGGGCTTTGTACTGACTGCACTGACCTTCACACATTGCGCTCGTGAGGCTTTCCCCTTTTCAAGCTGTTTATTCCAGCTGTCTGCAGTGTAGGCACACTATAACACGGCAACACACGATCAGAAAGTTGGATGTTTTCAACACAAAAGGGCTGCCATATGTCCTGAGCAGTTCTGCAATTCCTGACAAACATCTGATCAAGCTTCTGTGAACAGAACAAAGAAGACCTAGCCTCCACCAAGGAAAATAGCTAGTAATTCGATTGTACCAGTGCATTCTTTAAAGGGACCCCTTTTCTACATTGGATGATGCTAAGCAGAATTTAGCAATGCATCAATTAAAATGTATTTTCCAACATCTCTGTATCTCTGCTTTGATATTACTTATTAAAAGTATTTAGGGGCAAAACCATCCCTGGGTATTACTACCTTTCTTGTTTCCCCAACTACCATCCTGTACTACTCATTCTCACCTAACTTCATTGGCATGCTGCTCCCCCAGCTGTTACAGTTTACATGACAGTGCAAACGTGTTGATGAACAGATCGGTGAATAAGATAATTCAGAAAAATATATTTATTTTTCTTTCAAGTTGGATCAGTTCTCCAATCCAGCCCACGGCTGACATAAGGGAATTTGTCATGTGCTACAATATGGGGGCTGGAACAGCCACCTGGGATGGTGGTGTGGAGGAGGTAGCCGTATAGCCACAATACACAGCAGCCTTCTCTCTTCCCTGTATCCTGCCAGAGAGGTGTGCTGGAGGTGGTTCCCTGACAGCCAAAGGCAATCTAAGTACTGGAAGATATGTGTCTACGCTCCCACCTCTCCTTGGTCACACATTGCTGCTGTTGGGGTCTCTGCTGAGCCATTTCAGCTTCCTACGTCAATTGGCTTTTTCTGTCTGGTCAGCACCTGTGAACCAGCTCAGTGCAGAGCTTACAGTTGCCAGCAAAGTGCAAGAAAGGAGGCAAGACCACACTTTGAGTATGGGGTGGAGAGAGTGGGGTCATGGTAGCGATCGTATCAGCTCTGGAGCCACCGCACCAAAGTCTGCGCCCTTCCTTGAACAGAGGGCTCACCCAGCCTTAGAAACTTCAGCCATCCCTTTAATTACTCAGTCTCAAATTTCTTCCTGGTTATGTATCTATCAGACAAGCATAAGGCTCTCTCCAACTGATTTTGAAATATCTGTGCCCAGACACAATCCTGGTGTATCTCTTGGTTTTCTCACAAATCTGGCCCTTTCACTTTGCTTATCTATTTTCAGCCACTCGCCAGTTAGTGTGCCAGGAATGGATGCGTCAAGACAGCATGTTAATGCTTTGGAAAGATGTTGCACAAGCTCACTTTGTCACCGACAAAAGACACCCAGAGGAACTCAGAGCCCATTTGACACTGCATTTGTTCCGCATTTGACACCACGTTTCACATTTGTCATGGCTGTAGTTTTGGCAATGCCCATTGTGTAACAAAGTGACCCCTATGCTTGGAGATAGCAGTGACTCCAAGCATGAAACCTAAGCCCTGACATGTCCTAGTGGAGTCAAACGCTAGGACAGTACTATGTCCCAGCTGGGAGGGTGCTGGGACCACAGCCCCAGGGCTACCCATAGCTTTGACATTCATGAGGTCCACAGGCGCCTGGGCCATTACATTTACTAGGAGCACATGAAGTGCAAAAGCAGGAAAGGGCACAGTTTTTCCTGCCTTCTGTGCACAAGCGGGGCTTAACTCTCTCTTTGGGTTCCCTGGTGCCTACAAAGTGCCCCAGCAACTGTCTCTCACGTGAAGTTCTCTCAGCTTACACCCTCTAAAAATCTGGCCAATCACCACAGTGAATACATACACATGGGAAACGGGGCATATTTCAGAGTCACTCCCTATCTTTTTAATACGCTGCTAGTGATCTTCTCCTAACATACTCCTAGCCCATTTCCCTAGGGAAAAAGATATGTGCAATCATGTTGTGTACATCTCTGTCTATAACTTTTATTACCCCATCACCAAACAACGTTTAAACCGATCTATCTCAAACAAATCCCAGAACTACTTCAAAGCTTGCATCAAAACAGTAGATGGGGTAGAGAGACAGGTCTCATCCTGGTGTCACTCAGCAAAGTGAGTTTTGCTCTTTTGAAATACCATAAAACCCATAAGGAGGGATGGGCATGAGTATATCTGTACTTCTCTTTCCAAGGTACGATTCTCAGCCATCCAACACAAATGTGACAGAAACAACAGTTCACAGGATTAGTTTTTCAGGCTTAATGTAGTTATAACTCTTTTTGATAAATTAGGGGTGGGTTTGACTCATAGTAGTCCTGCCCCACACAAAAAGAGTGAAGATCTACAGAAGGCTGCATAAACACTAATTCTATTTATTCTGTTTGCATGTGATCAAGACTAAATCCTTGTTCCAAACAGGACTTGTTTGGATCTATAATCTCTGAGTTACTGTGAACACGCACTCAGTCCTCAGATACTAGTGCAGCATCACGTACATCACAACAGCATCAAGCCTTTTAAAGCACTTTCAAAGCACTTCCTATTGCTGTCAAAGGTTAGGCAGAAATACAGATTTGTGCCCATAAATGCCTGAAAAACACCACAGAAATTGCATTTTTTTTTTCAAGAAGTGGATGCTATATTCTCTGCCTATTTGTCAACAGCAGGATCTTAATGTCTTCTGCTAAGAACAACTCACAACTGCTTCATGCTGTCTCCTAACCCCATATTCTGAACAGAATTAGTATTGGTCTACCCAGAGGCGGCAAACAATTCAAGCACTATTATATACCCTACATCTCCATTAAAAAGAAGTGCGGGGCTTGAGTGTGGGCATAATGGTCCCCATACTACTTGTAGGATCACTGCTAAAATGTGAGTAAGCCCACTTCTTAACTTTAGTTTACTTTCCCAAAAGGCCATTTGACTCTTTCTGAAGTTGAAGCCAGCTAGCCAGCTTTTTTGTTGGTAGTAGGGATGCTGGAGAATCTGGGCCTCTGGATAAACTAAAGCCCTACACTAAAATAACAGTAGACACAGCCATAATACATGACAGTCATTGCCTGGAACAGCTTCTGATCTAAAATAAGAGTATGTTTGTATTTATGTGCGGAATCAAATAGTTCCTCCATGTGCCGTCTTCTTCCTCCCCACGAGATCAGGCAGTTCTAGTTTTATCACAGATTAAAATGATCAGCTAGGGCAGCTTCTTGTTAAAATACCTGCAGCTCATCTCTGCCTGAGGGCAGCAGGTTTAAAAGAAGGTATTAGATGGTTTATGATGAGTCACTGCAGGATCCAAGGCAGATCTGATTGTTGGAGCATCGGGGTATTTAAAGAGAAGTTGCACCTACTTTTATATTAGTAGGTAACTGTCTCTGCAGATCTGAGCTAAACACGCTACTTCTGAAACACATCAGCTGCACGGAAGAGAAAAAGAAAAACATGTGCACTAGCTCCACGTATCATGCAGGTCACAAAAGGTCAATTTTGCCTTTAAATTACTGTGTTCTGCTTACAAAACACCTGGTATGCAATCTGATTTCCACACGGACAAGCCATCAGGATTGCTGTAAGACGTCTCTTTATCTTAAAAAGGCCTCTATATTAATTCTTCTCCCTCACGCCTGGCATATGCTGTCAGGAATAATGTTGTTTAAGCAAGTAATTTTTGTTTTATCTTTGACAACAAGTTTTTAAAAGTTCTGAAAACCACAGGATCATGTTGATAGAAGAGGCGCAGGCAGAGAGCACACGTGCAGTTATGAGGGCAGTGAAGAACAGCTGCAGGTTGGATGGCAGGTGGTAACCTTTACAGCCGACTTTGCTGCAGCCAGAAAAGCAACTGCCTGTATTGTACTGACTGCAGCTTCAGTGGCTTATTCAGAGCAACAGTGTCCGCCAGTGCCTGGGTGTCAAGCTGGGAAATAGTAAAATGACAATGGATGCACTAATTGTCTGACTTGCTGAAGTCCAGAACTCTTAGTCACGATCCTCACCCACCTAAACTCTGCTCATGGGTCCAATTAGACTCAGCAGTCTTCAGAAGTATTACTGTGAAAATAATCTGGTTTTGAATTGAGTGTGGAATTGAGAAAAAATAGTGTTTTGGGTTGACGAGAAACTGAAATATTTCCCTTTTCTCACCCCCCCAAAAAAAATTCTGTGCCAGGCCAAACAAAATGTTTTGTTTTGTTTGCAGGGTTATTTCCCTTCTTTCAGTTCTTTATTTGTTTATTTGTAATTAAATTTAGGTAAATTTGGTTTCAGCGTATCATTTACAAGTGCAAACAATAATAATGTTGTTGTCACCAGCAGACTAGTCAGTCTTGCAAAATCACTCTGTGGCAAAAGGACCCAATGAAACGCAGAGCAAAACAGGTCCTTAGGCAAAGACCCAACCTTGGGATAGGGCTTCTGATCTCTCATGAGAAACCCTTGCTTTTAACCACATTTCCAAAGCCGAGTTCACTGCCTGTAGGTCAGGATGACTCACGTCCTTCAGGGCATATCCTGCACAACTCCCGTGCGTTTTCACGGGTGCAGTCACAGCAGCAATCTGCTACCATTTATACAACTGGAATTTAGCAATCTGGAATTCCATCTAAAGCAACAAAACACAGCATGTGAGCCCTATGGGTAAATACATTATAATTCATGTAAATTAAATTGGCCGGAGCTTTATCCCTATGGAAGGAATACACGGTTCTTTCCCTCTAATCCTCCTAGCTCTGGAGCCAACATTAAATTACATTTTTAAGGGAGTGAGGGAAGCTACTCTTAGGTAGGAGTGGGAGCCTGTCTCATCATGTCTCAAGCACGGCGACAGTCACAGCGGGACCCTGATTTGGAGATCCATAAACAGTATGCTAACGTAAATAGCGATATTTGGGGAGGACTCCTGCATGCTTTGGCTGTGAGGATTTTATTTGGTTCTGGTTAGGGACTCTCAGTAGTGCTGGGGCTGAAGGGAAGGAAGGGCAGGGTTCCTGATGAAACTGCAGCAGGGGCTGCTCTGTTGTTCTTGATAAGAAGCATGACAGCTGTGCCCACAACATCTGGTTTTCATTGAACCCTAGTGAGAGTTCCTTGCTGAGTCTCTTCCACCCCATATGTGGTGGTTTAATTGATGGAGCCTAAGAAGGTTTTAGGTCCAGCGTGGAATGCCGCCTTTCACTGTGATATGTGACTCCAGATACAGTAAGGGCTGGGCTGCTTAGAGTCGTCTTTTAAAAGCATTTCTTCTCAATATTGAATTTTGTGTATATTGCCCTCTGTTGGCTCAAGCGCACGATAAAGCTCCTTCTCTAGGTGAAAGCTAACAAAAACCTCCTTCTGGCTGAGTGGCAGGGTTTGTGGGTTTTGGAAAATGCAGGATCAAGTTTGCTGTAGCCTTCTGCGTGCGTGTATGCGTAGTTCATATCCCCCCATAGCTCTGCATTTAAGAATGCAGGCACAACTCTAACCAAGAAGGAAGGGGGCCTGGAGACTGGCTGTCTCAGCCATTGTGGACTGTACATAAGAAGAGAGCTTTAAGGAGTGACCAGAGGGGATAGTGGTTTGGTGAACCAGGATAAAGAGGATGTTGCACATTCAGGAAACAGCAAAAAAAGCAATAGAGAAATGCCTGTGGGATAACTGGGCAAGTGGGAGATAAGCCAGTCTTAAAGTCTTTCAGCTCTGGCACGCAACTGCCAGAAATGCTTTGGTAAAAAGTCTCTCAAGGCTTTATTTTCAATTCCAAAGCAAAAGCAAGATGGCAACTCACATCATCAAAGCTCCTTTTGCACACAACGCTGCCAGAGAAACATGCTTTCCCACTTCCTCTCAGCTGGATCCTTACTACCTAAGGCATATGACTGACCCATCTGCTCGGACCAAAAAGCACCCTGCCCAGTTATCTTGTCCCTGACAGCAAACAGCAGCAATGACTGGGGAAACAGTCTAAACCCATTAGCCAGGCAATGTGCTTTGGCTGGATTTTAGCACTTACATGCTGCTCCTGCACAGAGCCAGACCAGGTATTTTCCTGAACTCTTAGAAGGCCCAGGCATGAAAGCCCCCATCCCAGGCATACCAGGGCACATGCTAGTGATGTGACATGAGAGTGGTGATGCCAGGAGGGAACAGCCTTTCTTCGGTGCGTGAACATCATGACAAAACAGAAACTCCAACCTGAGGTAGAGTGTGCAATGGATAACAACAGATCTGTAGAAAGAAGTGATGTGGGCAAACCATGGGTTAGAGAGATCATTTAACCTTTCGCAATATGCTTCTTTTATTAGAGAGGCTGAGATGTAAAGATCCAGGCTTTCAGGTCTGGAGCTCTGTGGACCCCTCCCTGCTGTTGGCTAGGATGGCAAACATCAGACTGGCATTTCCCTGATCAGCAACACATTTCATAGCAGTGGTGGAGAACTCCCATTTTCTTAGGGTAGTTAAAACTAGACTGGAAAATGTGTTGTTCTGTAAGCCACAGAGCAACATGACACTTAGTTTCTTTTAGATTTGTGTCTTACTGCTTCTACCTGAAATAAACCACATGCCTCCTCTCACTTGCCATCTATCGGGAAAGATCCACCCTGGACAAGAAACTGCCTGTGCTGCAGCCAGTCTGGAGCTGCTCCAGGACACCTTGGCCAGCCTGTTCATCTGTGCCGTCTGTCTGGCTAGCGTGCACAGAGTGACCGACCCCTTGCTGCTGCCAAAGAGCTGAACTCTGCTTAACTCTCCCTCAGCGCAGTCCATATCATGGGTCTCTCTCATCTACCTGGCAGCCAGAGCACACAAACCTCTAGGAACTTGATTAACTTTCAAACTCTGTGCACATCTTTCAATGGCGATTGCACTTGGCCAACATGTCATGAATTTATTAGAGGGAGGAAGAAGAGACCTGATGAATGCATGGATAGGTAAGGCAAGCTAAAACTAATTTCCTGAGGAAGCCAAAGGAAAAAAAGCTGAAAGGAAAAAAGAAAAGTTGACTGTAGGGGAACAAATCTGACAAGCGACCTTGAAAGGCCTCTTCCACTTTTAGCTCCTGAGAAGGAACGGTCTGGCAGAAGCCGTGTGTGTGTGTCTGTGCAAACCGGGGAAATTAAAGGAGGTCAGGAGCTGTAAGCAGCACTTTTAGTGGATCAGTAAAAGTATCAGGAGTGTACTACCCCCTGCATTTCAGCCATGCTGTATCGGTGACATTGCTGGTTTGGATAGCCTTCATCCTCAACTTGTCGCTGAGTTGCGTGGAGTTTCACAATACCAGGAACTAGCAGTTAATTCCTGTGCATGCCTTGGAACATTAAACTCAGTTTCTGGAAAACTAAATGATAAGTATGAGGGGGCAAGAAAACTAGATTAAGCCCAACTCCTGGTCAGCATAAACACACAGGAACACGGATTGCAGAGACTATAAACACACCTCTTCTTGTGAAATACTGCTCTTACACAGAGGAGGGGCTCAAAATTTGCAAAAAACTACCTTTGTTCAGAACTGAAAGTAGAAACCTAAACGATCA
Organism: Dromas ardeola; assembly: GCA_013398915.1. NCBI lineage: Eukaryota > Metazoa > Chordata > Aves > Charadriiformes > Dromadidae > Dromas > Dromas ardeola. Next base: position 605,237 of record VYZM01015420.1, read on the forward strand.
AGACTGGAAACTTGTATTTGCTTTGCAAGAATACTTTCTATCTGAGCTCTCAGACTAGAGCCATTCAAAAGCCAAATGTATGTGTGTTGTCCTTTGGAACAAAAAAATAAGACATGAAAAGTTCGAGATGGTTAAATGTTTCCTCCAGAGGCTGTGGATTAGAAGTCTGGGCAAGTAGCAGGGGAAGAAAAAAAAAAAAAGAGTAAAATAAAAGAAGAAACTCTTAGGTGACCTGACAAGGGAAACTTAAATCTTATTTTTAAGGGGTTAGGTTGTACTAAAGCTTGAAAAATTAAATCCACAGCTGTCTCCAGAGGACTATATCTCACTAAGAAAGCTTCAAGTAAGTTTATCATGTATCCAACACCTAGACATTGGACCTTGGGGACCACTAGGATAATATTTCCTCTGGATTAGCAAGAAAGCTAGCAAGTGACATTTGTATGAGACTAACTTTAAGTTTAAGCGGTTTTCTTATTATAAAATGATAAATGAAGAATGAGCATACTGGGAAGGAAAGTTCTTGCAGTTTGTAAATCTAACACATCCCCACTACTTCTTTAAAAATGCACTGTTATCTCCTAAATTAGTTTTATTTGGTGACATCAGTAATTTGATGTTTTTACATCTATGATCCTCCCAGTGAGGATCAATGTGTTCCTTATGAGCAATATTTTTAATCTCATAATCCCCTTTATGAGGAATGCTTATAATTTCGGGGACCATGAGCACTGGCATTGAGACAATATAATATATATGGAAAAAATTCAAGAACGAAACTTTAGGAAACACAGGATGGATCTGGCACAATTACAGTGCTTTCCTTCTTCTGGGATTCTTCACTACTAGCCAATAAAGCCCAGGATATGTTGGAATGCTATTAATTAACTCACCTCACTGTGCCTTTCCACGACAACTGATATACCCCTGGGTTCCAGGGAAATCTTATGAATCATACAAGATGCAATACTTAGCCGGAGCTGGGTGAACTAAGGACAACTTTAATATGTTAACTTTGAAATCTGAAATCCAACAGCGAATTGAGTTTTGTACAGAAGGCACAAAATAAAACTCAGGTATCTACATAAATGCCAATGTTGGAGTTCTGTAGGATAAAGCACTTTTTATTTATGTATTTCGCGCTTTCTGTGTCTGTCTAAAATACACTGGTGTGAGGAGCAGACCACAGATCCCCACAGAAAAATGCCCACAGTCTGTGGATGGGCTACAGTAATCTAGCGTTATCCCGTTGTGCCCACAAAGCACATCAATGACAATTGTGTTTTCCAGTTCTATGGAAAATCCTGAGTTACACACCTCTCTGCTAGTCTGTGCCTGTACAGATGCATAAGTAGGAGGTGTAATGAAGAAAAGGCATACATAGCAAAATTAAATGGGGAAAGTGAAATGAGGGGAATTACCTAAACAGCTTACAGATGGTAACTAAATTAGTTGAAAGGTGAAGGATTGTTTTTTCAACACACAGCTCAACAGCATTGTAAAACTTCCATTATTGTAACCCAGAAGCTCATGAGAAATAGTAATTACCAGAGCTGAACTCCTGGGCTCTTGTATTTTCTTACCCACGGGCCGGACAGACCAGCCCCCAGTCCTTCCTTCCCCCAGTGCCTTCCCCCTCCAGACTCCTGGAAAGTACAGCTGGGAGGGTGAAGAAATATTCTTCACCCTGTGTTCCCTTCCACCTCTCAGGTCTCCTGTTGTCCCCCATACACCTCGTTTTGAACAACATCACCACCTTCTTCTGATACATTGTCTTCCAGACACCCCATACACTTTCCTGCTCTTACTTCACTGCATTTCACAGCCAGCAATCCCTCTGGCTGTCTCTGTGCTGAGCCGGCTAGGACAGCACCTGGAATGCACACTGCTCCAGGGCTCGGGCTGCCTGCAAGTCACATCCACTCTTGTCAAAGGCATTTTGGAAAGCTCCTCAGGAAAAGATATCTTGCCTGATATCATTCCACCCAGAACTGATGGCCTAGGTGAAGTATGAGGTGAGGTCCAGGCAGCAAGCAAGGGCAGCCTTAAGGCTCTCCTAACTGTGCGGGACACGCAGCCACAGCCCCCATAATGAGCCTTCACTCTCCGCATCCTGCTTGTCATCGTCTCCCAGCTGACTGTCACATAAGTTAACATTTTTTCTTACAGCTCTCTCTGTTGTATACATCCTTCCGGTTTCCACCCGAGCCACGTTGCCACAGATAAGTTCTGGGAAGACCATGCAGGGTGAAGGTGCAAGTGCACCAAATCGAACAGAACTACAGCATCTGCTTGAGTTCCCAATGAGTCTAAAACTGACGCATCATCCCCCCTACCCAATGGACTACTTCCTCTATTATTATCAACCATGATGTAAATAAAACAACTTAGTATAAGAACAGAACACGTGAAAGAATTTACTGTACACTCATCATCCACATTCTCTTTCTTAGATTTAAAACCAGGAGGGACTTCCATGACCATCTAATTGGCCCTTCAGTATAATACACACCAAAGACTCCCATCCATTGATCCCTGCATCAAGACCAGCCTTATCACTACTAAGCAGAAGGATTACTTCATCCCCACAAACAATATGAACTCATCCTTTTTACCTATTCAGCATTGGAAAGACTTCAGCTGAAGTACTGTACCCAGGTATGGGCATGGCTCTTCAAGAAAAACATGGGTTGACTGAGTAGCTTTGATACAAAACCAGAATGGTTTTCTTGCAATAACAGCAATTCAGTCCTGGAACAGATTCCCCAGGAAGACTATAATGCACATCACTGAAGATGATATTAGTGACAGGAATACTAGGCGTACAAATTATTTGGCTTGGGGCAAGGCGATAGACTGAAAGAGGTTGCTTCAGCACAATTTGCTATAAACCTATGAGTTTGTTGAAGCTGGAGCGTTTGTTTCACAAAGGCACGTACTCCTGACATAAAGACTGGTAATAATGGGGAAGCACCCAGTCATAAATCCTAAAGTAAGTTATTCCACTGGTTAAGTGCTATCCCACTAAAATTTTATGCTTGATTTCACCTAACTTAAATGCCTCTCCTTGCGCTTCCACTCTGCTATGCTTCTCATGTGCTTTGGTTAAAATTAAGTGGAAACAAATACAGAAATGTTGTTATCTGCAAAATGAGCAAATTTGTCCTGATATGAAGAACAAGGTTAGTGTTGTCCAGGATAGTTCAAAACCTGAATGACAAAGCTTTTGGCTGTAAAGTGTTGTGCAAGAGCTTCACTTTTTCTAAGGAAATAGCCATTGTCTGAGATATTTATAATAAATTGTTGGAAATGGAAATTTCCCTTTTGAATCTGTTTGAAATGAGGAACTTGCATTAAATCAAATGTCACCTGAGCAACACCACTTCAGCTGAGTACTCATTCCTTACTCTCTCTTTGCTTTTTTTGACAAAAACTGAAAAAAATGGCAATTATTTTTGAGCAAAGTAGAAAGAATTTGATTATCAATCACATGCAGAATCCTTTTCTTTTGGAGGGGAGGGATGAGGAAGAGGGGGAATTCCTGATTTATGATCAAATATAGACTTGTTCAAGTGTAAAGGAGACCCCTTCTTGAAAACACTTAAGCTGGCGCTTAACTTTATTACTGTGGCAAAATTAAGCATGTGCTTGAGTGGTTGCAGAGTCAGAACCATAAAATGTCATAGCCTTTATAGCTACAAGTCTGCTTTCTGCCTGCTGCATCTAATAAACGTTAAGAGGTGAAATTCTGTCCCCATCAGGGTCAATAGTAAAACTCTCATTGACTTCAGCAGAAACAGGATTTTGCACAAGAAATTTCCATCGTTGTCACTGGGGCCCACAAGATGATACTGTCAGACAGAGGCCATCTGCTCACTCTTGTATGGACACTTCTATATTTAATCTTCCTATCTTTTCCTTAGTTCAGTTAAAATTTACCCAAAGTGAAAGCACATCATTGGCTCTTTGGATAGGGATACTGTATTTCAGGTTGTTTGTCAGAAAATAAGCAGAAATGAAATACACAAATTCTAGTGCACCATACATACTGAACACACACACACAAAACATGCCGATGTGTACACGTGTCACTTAGGGACACGGTTTAGTGGTGGACTTGGCAATGTTAGGTTTATGGTTGGACTTGATGATCTTACAGGTCTCTTCCAACCTAAGTGATTCTCCGAAAATACACAACACATTGTTCTGTGTTCCTCACAGCAAAATTCCCTCTTAAAGGGTTGATCCCTTAAGGAAAGAAAAGGTAATGTAGCACCGTTACGGAACATTTTATGTCTTTGAACACTTCTTAGATCAGACTTGCTTAGGACACGGATAAACTGTTATTTTTTCCATAAGTAGCACCCTCAAGTCTTGAGTCAGGCACCGAAAGTCTGTGTAGACGGTTGTTTTGCCACATCACGAGCTGCAGCTGAGCTTGGGTACTGTATTCCTGCCTTGCAGGCTTGTGCAGGTCTGCACACGCAGAGTTTGTACCGCTCCAGCTGCTGAGGAGCACTGAGGCACAAGATGGCAGAGGTCAGTTTACCACCAGCTGGATATACTCACTTAGCCAAGCAAACGAGCGTACAAGGCCATCAAACAAGATCACTTTCATGGAAGTGAGTAATTCTGATTTTAATAAGCCAAGGGAGAAAACAGTATACCCTTTGCTCTATAATGTCTAGTTAAAAGGAAGCTCTGCTTCTCTACAAAGCGGTCTGCTTCTTTTCACATCTTTAAATTTTTCTTTCTACATCTGAAACAATGAAAACCTACAGCTAATTTTCTTCACTGGTTTAAATGAGACACAAAGTGATGCATTTACTTAGGTCAGTGATGAATTAGATATTTTATAAAATACAAATCAAGTTCTCCATAGAGACTCCTGTTTTCACTTTTGTGAAGTCTCATGTTCAAGGATAACAAGAGCACCCAGTATTTACCAGCACGATTGTGTGTCATATAGAAAACATCCTTCTCTTGCGCAGGTGTCCGTGTCACTGCTGATCAAAAAGGCATTCAAGAATCACCTTGATCTCTGTCCCAAGATTAATTTCATCCAGAAGAGTTAAGCCAGACTTTCACTTTGCGTATCAGATTTTGCTTTGCTTCGTCTCACTTCTTCCTTCCAATATAAACTTTTAAGCCCAGGGTTTATTATCTCCATACCTCAATCACTTACTATGTGACAGCACATCAGACCAACAGCACCTCCGTCCCCCACTGAGCAGCATAGCCTAATCACTTGAAATGTTTCTCTGAAAGTCATCCTTTCAGATCGCTGTACTTTATTTAGCAAAAAAAAAGGCCTTAAGGAGTTTTATACATAGTTCATTTTCACAAGGTCTAGGAAAATATCCCATATTCATTTTTCTGTTGAAAACCACCCATATTCTTTTTTCCTCAGAGCAAGATGCAATCTTTGATGGCGAGATTAGAAATCTGAGGGTTGCTTTGGTTTCTTAATTCCACAAGACAGAAATTAATCTATTAGATTTTAACAATTCCATTTGCTATAGTAAAGCAATGTTGGTTATTTTGTTTGAATTTTTTTTCACAGTGATGTAAAAAATCTGTGTAGGACTCAATGAAACTTTGAAGAAATCAGACCCCTTGGCATTTTCAACATGCAGTCTCATGGTTATACACCAAAGGCCTGTAGAAAGCTCACTGAAGACAGTGGAAGCGTCTTTTTTGCATTCAAAATCAGGCACAGCATGGTACTTTTCAGTCATAATGAATTTGTTTTATACTAAGCGAACAAATAGGAAGAAATAAAACTAAGTTACCATGAGACAGTATGGTGGGTGTTGCTCCGATGTCACAGAGTGTATTCTGTTAAGAACATCCGGCCACAGCTTGAGAAAAAAACAGAAAAAAAAATCTCAATTTTTTTTCATAAAAGTGTGCTTTCTCAATGACATTAAGAAGGCTTTTCACTTTTTTAATGCAAGCGAAGAAAAAAAATGTTCATTTCTTAATCTACGCTTATTCTGCAAAAATGTTGTTGTCCATTTCTTCTACACTTATTCTATCATATATTTAACTTGAGAACACTCCACAGTTCCATCTTTCCTCTTGTTCTGTCTACCCACCTGCTCCACTCCTCTCTCACCCAACTTATCTTCATGCAACAACTTCTACCATTCTCTTCCTATTCTGCTTTTCTCTGCAACTCCCATGCTCTTTTCCACCTTTATTTATATGCCTTCACTAAAAAAACCTTTTCTTCTACCTGACTCCAGAATAGTATTTCTTACAACTGCTCTAAGAAAAAACACCAAACCCCAAAACCACCCAAACAAAAGAAAAAAGGAGAAACAGAAATACTGCACATTCCAGCTTCCATTCGCAACTTGATCACCCTTCTGCCTCAAATACCACTCTTTCTTTCTCCTTGTGTATGCTCTAACACACAGGTGAGGGGAATCTCCAGTAATGTCATAAACCTCACCACACTGTAACAAAAGGGATGTAAGAAATAGTGCAAAGCAACATGAACAGCTCCAGGAAAGGCTATGGAACCACACCTTGGGCAGCATTTGTTTTACAATTTACTTTTAAAAGAATCCACTATGCAATACAAGGTTTTTAGTGTTTGTGCCGCGTGGTTTTCTAAACCCAGCATCACTTGGTTATCACAGACAGACAAAATTATCTGATCTTGGCGCTGCTTGTGGCTCGATCGCTACAAAGGTGTTTTCATTTGGATTCTGTCAGGCTGAGACAGGCTCTCCTGTCCTTTCAGGCCCTGACAAACAGCCGGTTTTAGCCCAAACATCGTGGCACACTTAACTGCAATAAATGCTCCTTTTCTCCTATTTTTCAGGTCTCACGTTCTTTTGTATCATTCTCATCTTGTAATCTCTGACCTAGCTTTTCACAGATGTCTAAAACTATTCTCCATTTGTAGGCATATGTGACCAGATTAAAAAAAGAAATTCTCAGGGAAATAGATGCAGATTGTTGGGTGCTCAGTACTCAGGAAACATCAGACTATTTATTTATATGACTTCAGAGTTCAACGTTTGGCTCATGCTTATCTGAAGACCTGCTGAAATCACTGAAGAACTGTTGCTCTGATCAGGAAGTCATAGAAACATTTTTCTTTATGACACTCATGAATATAAGATATTACTGTGATAAAAAATAGAATAAGGTAGTAACAAAAATGTCATGTTATAGCAAAGTTTTGTAAATTCATCGCTCTAAGGTAGCACTTTATATTTCACGGGGTACTTTCTTTTTCCATTTTCTGTTAAAACAAAGGCAGGGCACAGTATGGATACCACAAAGTATTTTTTGCTGCTGTGTTGCAGGTTATGAAAATATAAAAAATTTTAGTGCTCAACAGGATCAGTAAACATTAAGTATTTATTATTTATTTGCCACAATAAAAACAAAAGCTTAGTTACCTGACTGTTATTTATTTCTGTATTACCTCTATGACTCTGGGTAGACAGCCATTTCAGTTGTATGTAATGGAGCTGTAGTACAACTGAGCACTCCAGCCAAACGACACATGCATGGATCTGCCCTGCATCTTACATTCAACTGCTGTTAGTTGGTGCAGAGTGGTATTGTCCTTTTATTCTGAAACCCAAACAACTACTCCTGCTCCTTAGACAGCTCTTGAAATAAACGATCTCTGCCAATCCCGCACAGTTTTATTGAGTTTTACAAATATAAGCAGAAATGAAACCTCTATTTTGAGAAAGTACAGAGATAGTTCAAAAAGCCAGTAAGTCACTGGTGCCTCTAATTCTACGCGTTAGTTTCTACCCAGATGGACAACAGGACCCTTAGGCAGCTGGGAATGGGCCTGCTTTACCTCTATCATACATATCAGAACAAATAACCTAAAGAATCTGCACTTGGGACTGGATGATGCTTTTATACAAACTTTAGTTAAACTATAGCCCATTAAGATAATTTCTGATACCTCTTGTATATGATGCTGTTTGGTGGTTCTTTAGAGTGACTGCGAAACAAGGTAAAGACGCAGAGGATTCATGTGCTGGCCGTACAGTGTAACTTTTCCAACATGATCTTGGATTTCCAGCCACTTGCCTGAGGTTGGAGCTACAGCAGTATCGCCCCCATCCCTCCTGCGTGTCAGTGGCTGAGCAACAGTGCTGCTGACCCAATAGGAAGATTATGCTTCAAAACACCTTGCTGACCAAGGCTGCCTTAAGGCTGGGCTTTGCTAGGAGGAGCTGCTGAGAAAAAGCGACAGCTCAAGATGGCCATAATGGGGCAGGACACCGCAGCAGCCCTTCTTCAATTGTCCCCTAAATAATGTAACCAGGAACATAAAATGCCCTTACTCCTGATGCTCGTAGCTTCCCGAAGTACCAGGTATGAAAAAGGTGGGATCTTTCCGTAAGGGAACAACTCTTTCTTGACTCCCTCAGGGCTCAAGACCCCGTGGCCGTGCCCCACCTGGGCCCCACTCTCCTCAGCACCATGAACTTTGCTGGGGGACCAGCCTCACCTGGCCAGCCCTGCGCGGGGCCTGCAGGCCGCCGTGCCCCACAGGCCCTCCCGTGAAGGAGTGGGCAAACCCTGAGGCAGCGGGTGGGCTTGGCAATGGCCCCACCGGGGTTCTGGGGTGCCCTCGGGTGGGTCGGCTACACCCCCTGACCTGCGAGGGCCCTAGGCCCGGAGAGCTTACCTAGCACGGCGGGTGGAGGCCGCTGCCCGGCCATTGCACCCTGGGGGCGTTCTGGGAGCACAGCACGGCGCCTCCGTGGGTGCCAGCGGGGCCGGGGGGGGGGGCCGCCTCACACCTCCCGG
>VYZM01015420.1:616054-643630 GCA_013398915.1 Dromas ardeola
TGTTTAACTTCCTTTCCATCTGATCAGGATTTGCAGAATTTGTTGTTTAGGCTGTCTGGGTTATGCTTCCCCCTCATCCCCCATGCTACATATTAAGACACGTAATCAGAAACAGTGGGGAAAAAACCTCTTGATAATCTTTGAACATTAGTTCTGTCATATAAATGTGCTAACAGGTAAAAATCAAATGGCTGCCTGCAATTAAATGAGTAGCTGTAACTTTAGAGCAGTGCTTGTTTTTATCCTTGTTTATCCTTTTATCTGTGTTCTGTTTGTGCAATCTTATGTGATCTTGGAGGAGTCGTTTTATTTTGTAGTCATCCCCACAGCAAGCGTAGTTTTCTCTCTTTTAGGGAGCACAAACCAAAAAACATCTGTGGTGTTTAACATGACTACATTTGTATGCAAGTCTGGTACTTCTCTGATCCCTATTTCCCTTTGTCATCCTCCATGAGCAGTCCCCCTCCCACCAAGTCTGACCTGCTAGAATTTGTTATTGGATTTTCAGTTGTATCCACGTGTCCAATTTGTGCCACTTGTAATTAGGATAGTTTGTTTTTGCTTTTTCCCCCTGAAGGAATTAGTTAATAAAGGGTATTCACACACCAGCTTTGGTTATGTGAGCTCAGCTAGCACAGCTTTTGTCTGTAGAAAAGGCCTTCCTCTTTTAAACCTTTAATAGAGCGGGGTTCTTGTTGACAAAGCAGGCAGTGAAGTGAAAGGATGGGCTCACGCGTATGAGAGCTCCTCAGTGCATTGCTGTTTATACTAGTTAGAAGAATGTCTGTATTTTTAAATGTTTTATGGAATGACTAGATGCTTACAAACTCAAGATGGATAGAAAATAAATAAAGTAGATGTTTGTTGATTGGGGGGGATTTTTTTCTCTAAATAAAGATTTAATTTTTTTTATAATGCTGGCAATCTGAGTGCAGTTTTACAAATGGAAAACATCTTCAGTGGCTGGGTTGTGCATTTTAGTGTAGGTCTTCAATCAGTTCACAAAGGAAAATAATCTCAGAGAGGGAACTTGAATGTGAATTGATTTGTGACTTTTAGCTTGGAAACAGCTGAAGTAGGGAGGATGGTTATCAGTGTGACAGGGCAGAAAAATCTCTGCAGCTGTAAATTCTTCAGCTTACCCATCTGTCCCTCTTAAGGAAAAAATTAAATATGGGAAATGAGAACACTGTTTAAGCAGTCTTAGGCTGAGGATTTGCTGGTCACTAAGCTCATCAGTAGTTTACTGTTGGCAAAAGGAGGAGATCTCATGCCTTCCTCTCTATCCCTGCTCATAGATAGGAAGTGTTATTCCCTTTCTGTAGCGCGCTTTAATTCTGTAACACATTGAAAAACTCTGTCTGCCCAAACCATGAAGAGTTTTCTGTTGGATTGCTGCAATTGACTGTGAAAGGGTTTGACGAGCCCTCACACTGAACCAAGGTGACTGCCAGGGGCAGGGAAAACAAGGGAAGATCTAATCCTTTGGCAGTGATGAGCTATTAGTTCAGCTTAGTTCTTGTAAAATGACAGCAAACTCCTTCAGGCCCACTTGTTCTCTAGCCATCCTTTTCATTATACCTCTAAATTTTACCAAGCTGTCACTTACAAGAGCTTTGGCTGTCAGGAGGAGCATTTGCAGTTGGCATCTCCTGGTAGGTGTAAATATGGGGGAAATATATTTGGGGTTGAGGACTGAGTGCTGGTTTCCTTTGAAATAGATTTGTCATAAGCTTTCTGCCCTGCAAGGCTGGACCTTGTGAGAACAAAGAACAGACTGTAATGAAGCAGCTACTTCAAAGTGCTATCAAAGGAAAAAAACCCACAAGTCTCTTAAAAAAAAAAAATCTTAAGTGATAAATGGACTTCTGCTACAGTCTCATCAAGCAAGATGTTGCTTTTTAGCAGTGAGCTATATTTGTTTGCCCTGTAGTTTTGTGTTCTTGTAAGGCTGGTAGTTGAACTAGACTCTTCATTTCCCACAGCAGACCTTTCTGTGGGTTTTTTTGGGCAGCTGTTATCTCAAGAAAAAGGCATTTTTTGCACTTGTATTCTGCAGAAGGGAAAGCGGCCATCGTAGCAGCTGGGTAGATGGAGGCGCACATTTCAAATGTTTTCTGAAGAGAGTGGTTACACTGAAGGCTGCTTTGGGATTTGCTCACTTTTCCAGCTCTGTGAGGCTGAAGTAGTTTTCCCTGGTCTAATTGACTTAATGCTATAGCTGGCTGCTCTCTCATTTATGCTGATACAACTACTGGTGAAGCCACCAATAAGTCTGTTTATTGACATGATCTGTGTTTAAAAAAAAAAAAAAAAAAAAAAACCAAAACCAACAACAAAACCCAACAAAACCCCCACACCCAAACAAACAAAAAACCCCACCACCCAAAAAAACCCCAACCCCCAAACAGACAAACAAAAACCCCACACACATGCCAAAAAACCAAAACCATGTTAGGGAGTTGTTTTTAATCTGCAGTGTTTTAGCAGCCTGGTTTATGGCATGACTGTACATACTCTAGTGGCAGTACCAACGGAAAAAGGGGCAAGTGTCAGCTTTACTACCAAAGCCAGAAATGTGTAACTGTATTCTCTGGCTGTGGTTCTGCCATTACTTGAAAACAGAAATGAGGTGTATCTTCATGGCCTTTTATTTTAATCCATAGCCTATCCTCATGGCCCTTGTATCTCTGCATGGACACAGAGTTGCTGGCACAAAGGTGGAGGGAGCAGGACAGGCCCTTTTGTCAGTGACATACCCAGGGTGCTTTCCTGGAGAATGCTTTTCCAAAATATCTATAGCCGTAGTAAAGCAGTTAGACATGCTTGACTTCTACCTGTTGATGGCAGCTGTTGATCTGGCAACAGGCACGAGGTGAAGAGCAGTAGCAAAGATATTTGTGCTTCAGGAGAGAATAATTAAGTTGAAATTCAAATTATTTGTGATTCATTCTTGGTAGATTTTTAACTATAAAAAATTAGTGAAGAGAGTCTTTGACGAAAAATTTCCATTTGTAAATGACCGCACTAGATCAATGCCATTAGCAGAAGATTTCTTAATACTGACAATCTAACAGGGAATCGACTGGGAAATTCACCTTCTCTGTGAAATGCATCTTTTTTCTGATTGTAGTTCCTTAAAAGCGCTGGGAGACTTAAAAATTAAAAATTTATCCTGTGTCTTCCTTACTTGACTAATGTGACTAAGGCTTGACCAATGGCTTGGTTGTTTCTATATGTACTAGAGGTAATTGTCAAGAATACGACACTAGCACTAAGCTTCGGTACAGTCGTGTGAAATGAGCTATGGTGTGAAAGGAGGCCAGTGCTTGGGTTTAGGGTTTGAACAGAACAGGAGACAGGTTATTGTTACTGATCTACGTACTGGTATGTTTTCTGAGCTTATAATTTGATCCATAATTAATTTTACTTTTCTTCATGGCAGGAAGGTAAAAGGAGGCAACATAGATGTCCATCCATCTGAGAAAGCCCTCATTGTCCACTATGAAGTGGAAGCAACGATTCTGGGAGAGCTGGGAGACCCCATGCTGGGGGAGCGCAAGGAATGTCAGAAAATGTAAGGTCACAGCAAGTTCTGATAGCTTTGTCTGTTTTTCATAGAGTCATAAATTCAACAACTCAAAGCATCAACAGCCTGTAGCAATTAATATGTTCTAATCTTTATAAAACTTAGTGCTAGATTAGCGGAGAGTTTAGAAGCCAGGAAATAACACGTGCCTAGGAAAGTTAACATCTAAAACACATGTTATAAACTGTTTTTCATCTATGTACTTTAATGTGTTTTGTAAAGAAAAGTGATTATTCCCATTTTATGTGATGGGAACTTGAGGTAGGGAAAAGTGAAGTGATTGGTTCCTGCTCAAATGACTGTTAATGTTGGAGCAAGTAATACTATTGAACCTTTCGACAGCCTCATGGTCTAGCTGTTGGCTCTCCTGTTGCTTTGATGTCACCCCTGCTAGTGATTGTACTACGGTATCTGCATTTTAGTTTTGCCTGGTATATTTCTTTTAAGTGCATTAAAACATTCCCCACTGGAAAAGCCCATAAAATTACTGTCACTTTAGTTTCCAAGCTGCGAGTTTGGACCTTTCCTAGATTTATCTTATTTCTATACTGAATTATTTTTGAAAATTGAGTTGAAGTGGCTATCTGTGTGAGTGCGTGTAAGAAGAAAAATTGAGGAAGAAAAAGAGAATCCTTAAATTGTCTCAGATTTTTGAAGATATCAGAAACGTTCGCCTGTTTGCAGATGCAAGTTATGCTGATTCATCTGAAATGTGGAATTCCTTTTTGATCCATCCATCCTGCTAATGCCCACAGAGATTTCCTGCTGCTCATTGCTTGTGGACCTGGCTGCAGGTCTGCCAGAGCAGAGAGAGATTCCTGGAAAGAGACACTCCTGGCACTGTAAAAGAACTTTCCTGTGCAGTCAACACCCATAGCTGTTTCTCATTTTGGATTTTTTGCATATGCAGTACTCCTTTGCAGTCCTGTGTGCTTTTTTGGGGTATATTGCGAATAAATTACTGGCTGCTGCATCTAAGATGGTTGTAAGGGATCTGTTCATACAGCTGCATTTAGTGTTGCTGCTTGTCAGCTGATGGACAGTTAAGCTTTGTCAAATCTGTTTGGCAGTTCCCATTTGGAGTTGTAGAGAGACACTGCTTTGACATTACCTTTGTAAGCCATGGCACAGGTGTTGGGAGTATCAGGATCATTTCTGCTTCAAGAAATTAATGACTAAATTCATTCATAAATAAAAGGACTGAAGATACAAAAATTTAAAAACTGAAGAGAGACCTATCTGTGTTGCAGCATTCGGCTGAAGAGTCTTAATGCAAATACAGACATTGCTTCCCTGGCTCGAAAGGTGGTTGAAGAATGCAAGCTCATCCACCCCTCCAAACTTGCAGAAGTAGAACAGCTGTTGTACTATCTGCAGAATCGCAGAGATGCCTCAGCAGGAAAAGGTAAACAATACAGGAATGAAGTAGCGTGGGACTGGGGTGCTTCAGCATTGAACAACTACTGTTTGAGGTTTTTCTATCTGAGGTCCTAACTTGCTTGATGTATCAGTTCTCAGGAGATAATGAGAGTGGGGAGGATGTATAGTTAAATCACACTTGGAAAAAAATACAATCTGGGAGCAAGATTGGAGGGAATTCTTTTAAAGAAAGTGTGGTTTGGTTTTTTTTTTTGTTAGTTAAACTTGGTATTGATGCTTCTTGCTGGCTGCGATAGGACAAGAGGAAATGGCCTCAAGTTATGCCAGGGGAGGTTTAGATTGGATATTAGGAAAAATTTCTTCACTGAAGGGGTTATCAAAGATTGGAAGAGGCTGCCCAGGGAAGTGGTGTTATCACCATCCCTGGAGGTATTTAAAAGACGGGTACATGTGGTGCTGAGGGACGTGGTTTAGTGGTGGTTTTGGCAGTGTTAGGTTGATGGTTGGACTCGATCTTAAAGATCCCTTCCAACCTAGATGATTCTCTTATTAATGTTATTTATATGTGTTGATTCTGACTGCTTTGTGTGTTTTACTCTCTCTTACTCTGTATATATGTGTCTTGGTGTATTGCAGGGAAGCTTTGCCACAGTGTACAAGCAGAATCAAAGCTGCTAAGGTATCTCACTGTGGAAGTGAGTTTTGTCAGTCTGGGCTTGTACTAAGATTTATTACCCTTTGTCTCCCTAGCTGAATGGACTGTAACTGATCATTTAGACTGAAGAGTCAAAAGGCATCTGAGGGTTTACTTTGCTCCCTGTGGGCTGTTCAGCTTCAGAAACCTGACATACCTTAGCTGTGTTAGTCTGACAGGTCAGCTGGACACAAAAGGACTTTGACCTTGATTTAACCAGAATGTTTACTATGAGAATGCTGGATATGTTTTTTGTCTGTGAATATGCATAACTTAACTGCAACCATGTCTTTTTCTTTATAGAAAAGAAAGAGAAATCTAGTAAGCCAAAAGATCCACCCCCATTTGAAGGAATGGAGGTAAATATTGGTGTTAGAAGAGAAATGCAAACCTATTTACTTCTTAAGTAAGCAGTTATATAAGGGAGGGGGGGAGAGGAAGTGCTGAATTCTGGGGGGTTTTTGCCGCTTGTTCTTTAAACAAAGAACTTGGTTTGGAAATATTGCACAATGGAATAAAAATCATCTCCATAAAGGGTAAAATATTTGACTTGCATATTTCCCCCTCCAACTATAGCACGCAGCAGGACAGCAAGTGAGGTCTGGAACATCGGACAGGACGCAGGGAGTCATGTCTGAGCATCTTTTGTTTTTTGTAATTAAATCTTCTCAGATTTCCTGGTGTTCATTGGCAGTGATTATGGATGTGTTGATTTTTTTTTCCTTGTATTTTATTTTTTCCTAAGATCTTAATCAAAGCTGTGCGCTCTTTTGTCTTGCAATTGGGTAATGTCGTGATTGATTGTCTTGAATTGACATCTCTCTTCCTCTGTGACACCCCCGCTTATGACTGCTTTCAGATTGATGAAGTTGCCAATATCAATGACATGGATGAGTACATTGAGTTACTGTATGAGGACATTCCTGACAAGGTGCGTGGCTCTGCCCTCATCCTGCAGCTGGCTAGGAATCCTGATAATTTGGAAGAACTGCTTATCAATGGTAATTTTAAAAATCAAGGGTAACTTTTCTTAATGTTGTGCTGTTTATTTGTGGTGCTTTCTTCTCAAAGGAAAAGTAGTTCACCTTTTATTTGGCGTTTTCTCTAGTTTACGAGGCTTCGCTTCTCAATACATAATAAGCTGGCTGTCAAAGCCCAGTTGGATCTTTCTACAAATGGGTGCTTCTTAGACTGTTCTTAGGTGGGCCTAACACAGAAATCTTCCTGGCCTCAATAGGCTTCAGCTTTTTTTTTTTTCTGATCCTAGTTATTTTGATGCTAATCAACTTTAGTTGGCATTGCTGATGGAGACAAGGAATGTAGAGCTGTATCCTGAAGATCAGTAAACCTGCTTTGAAAATGGGATTTGCAGGCTGACATAAGTATAGGTGTCCACTTTCCAAGAGAAATAATAAATTGAATGTGGATGCATCACCAAAGTATTTCACTAGCACACCATACTCTTTTTGTTTGTGGATCCATTTTGAAGTCTTACCAGAATGCACAATAGGACACGTTCGCATTGCTGTCACTTTGTGTCTGCATGCATATGTGCTCTGCCGTGTGCGTTTTGAGAGCTACATCCGTGTGGAATAGTGTGTGTTTTGTAAATACGTATGTGTACATGTATATACATTCTCATTTACTATTGCCCCCTCCCTTCCGGGGGGGGAAAAAAGGACCTTATACTCTATAAAGGTGTCAGACAAACAAAAGGTAAGGGCAATCCAAACCAGACCTCCAAAGTAATGGTAGGTTCATGTCTTGTTAATTTAGTCTTTTTTTTTTTCTTTTCCTTGCCCCCTTTGTGTTTTTTACTCTTTTACTGAGCCCTTATACCGCCACATTCCTTGAGTAACTGATGACTTCAATGTGTACTCTACCCATCCTGCAATGTCAGCAAGCAAGATTATTAGAAGAATCGGAACGGGAGGGGAATGGCAAGCCATCAAATAATGGCTTGTCCCCACGAGTTGTTGCAAATATGTTAGTGCTTGAAATTACCTGTTGCTGCTTTTCTCATTCTGATCATGTAACACAGTGTACGTGAAGAGGGATTAGGGGAAAGTGAATGGAAAACATAAGTGATTTGGAGAGGAAAAGTAGGCTGAAGTATGACAAGAAGAAATATAAACCAAATTACTAAATAATACAAAGTTGCTACAGGGGGAAAAATAAATACAAAGAAGTGGGTGAAAAATCGTAGTTGTCAAGGTGGAATTTAAAGGGGATTTGGAGGTGAATGTGGTGATGTTCTAGATAGGGGCTACAGTGTAATATGGAACATACAGCTGTCAGAGGCCGGAAGATCTTAAGGTTGGTGGTAGTTTTAAGATGACCTTAGTGTTTGGTTGCAGTTTTCTTGCATTGCCCCTTTTTAGGGTTTGTGATTGGATGACCATCTCCAAACAGAACTTGTGAGCAGTGTTACGTGTTAGAGTGAGATACCTCTGAAAATCTTCCATTAGAAAACTGATAGATGTAGAATGAGGTGTATTCAAATCCTGAGTCTCACAAGATGAGGGAAGTGAAATGCTGATGCTTATCTAAATCTTGTTTCACTTCAGAAACTGCCCTGGGTGCATTGGCTAGAGTGCTGAGGGAAGACTGGAAACAAAGTGTGGAACTTGCTACCAATATAATTTATGTTTTCTTCTGCTTTTCTAGGTGAGTGCAAAGTCCTTGTGTATAAGGGATATAAGAACTTCTCTCTGCTTAGTGGCTTTTTACTTGTTTTCTGCACTGCACGAGGGAAAAAAACAGTGGAGACAGAAACGCACTTGTTGTAAATGACAAAATTGAGGCATAAAAAGAACCCTCGTGGTGAGGTAGTGTGTAATAGAGCTGGGAATAAACTAGTAAGGATTCTGACCCATAGCTTATAGGCTGAGCTGCCAACTTTTATTTCCATCAGCATTCCTATAGGGAAGAAACGGTATTCAAAATGGAAGTGAGTGCTTGCTCTTATTTAGATATGCCAGTGGTTCAGCATACCCTGCTTCAAAATAATTCGAACAGAATTTGCATTGCAACTTGATTTTAGACATCTATTATGTTTCTCATGAGTAGCGGGTCCTGTAAAGCACTTAGAATATGAAAAGTGGGGCTGATTAAAAAACATTTTCTTTTACGCATGAAAATTGGAATGTGTTTTTATTTTGACTTGGAACAACACGCTGTTGCTTGTCCTTTTACAATTTTGAAAAAAAGTATTCATGTTTTCAGGAATTGTTTTTGTTTTGAAATAATTTTCTAATAGAGAAGTGTTATAATGGGGCACAGAGTAAATACCTTTTTTAATACTTCATGTGGTGTAGTGTTGGGACATTTGCTACCATAGAAGTCAAAACAGATTTGAGGTTTGCATTTATTATTTTCCTCACGGGTGGTTTTTTTTTTCAATGCAGTTTTTCTCAATTTCATGGAATTATCACACACTACAAAATTGGAGCTCTCTGTATGAATATTATAGACCACGAACTGAAGAGACATGAGCTTTGGCAGGAAGAACTTGCTAAAAAGAAGAAAGCTGATATCCTTTTCATATGCTGGGGCAGCTTGATGACTTCTGACTTGTCTTGATAGCTGTTGTTGAGTTATACGAGATGAGCATACAGCAACTTCTGTGGAAGCAGTAGAATTTACTAGAAAGTGCAAAATAGAATTGCAGATATTAAGAAGACCAGGAGTGAGAGGTTTGGTCTGCTGAAGAGATTAAGCTGAAGTTACTAAAACAACACAAGGAAAAAAAAGTTTTATCAGCAGTATGGTTTAGGCACATTTTTGCTGTCAATTAGGATGTAATACATCCGAGACTAGGAGGAGAAAAAAAGTCATGCTGTAGATTACACGCGTAGGAAGCTGTGGCTGAGGTAGTGTCTTTCCACTGGCTATTCCATAGTTTTCTTGGTTTTTTACTAGTGATGGATTAACACCTTTGAGGACAGTAGTCATCTAGACTGTATAACTTTTACCTGAACTCCTTAACTTCTACAGTTTACTTGATGAAGATCCTGAAAACCAAACACTGAAAAAGGACTATGAGAAAACTTATAAGAAATATCAAGGCCTGGTTGTCAAGCAGGAACAGCTACTCAGAGGTACCAAATCCAAATAGCAAATTATTTCCTTGTTGGTGAACATGGGCAGAGCGTTCTATTGGATGCTTGTTACAACCAGGATACGTTAAACATATCGAATGTGTGGATGAATATGGAAGAGCATTGCCAAAGAATAGGGAGAAGATGAGTATCTTAAAAATTGTTAGCATGCTGTCAAACAATCTGATTAAGTGATCTGTCAGTCTTAGAGGAAGAATAATAAAAGTGATCCACTTAACTACTCTTTGCTCATGGTGTTGTTTGGGAAGAGTTGGTTTTCTTGTTTGTTGTTTGTTGGGGTTTTTTTTAACTTTGGCTAACAGCCTGTATCTGACTCAAGTTGAATAGCTTTCACTCTATCTCAGTTTTTGTACTGAAATAGGCTTAATGTTAGATTGAAATGATCTGAGTGGCAAAGCTTTCCTGGGAAGGGCTTTTTAATGGATCCCATTGGAATTGAAAGAAAAAAAAAAAATGTACGATGATCATAATTATTTGTTTTCAAAGCCACTATTAGAATTAATCTTAATATTTTCTAAACAGGAATAAAAAGCATTCATGGTCAGTTTCCTTCAAAATGCATTGGGAAAGGATTGGAATGCTCCTGAAAGCTTTGTCTTAAGCACTTAATGTGTATATAGAGACTTGTTTAGTTCTGTTGTCTTTGACCTGTTGGTATGATTTGTATTGGACTTTGTTAGTTGCACTTTACCTGCTCCTAAATCTGGCTGAGGATACTCGCACTGAGCTGAAGATGAGAAACAAGAACATTGTCCATATGTTAGTGAAAGCACTGGACCGTGATAATTTTGAGCTGCTTATCCTCGTTGTATCTTTCTTGAAGAAACTCAGCATTTTTATGGAGAACAAAAATGATATGGTAAGGCTCATAGCACTCTACTGCAATATTGGAAAGGTATGGACTTTGAAAACTTCGTGTGGTTGGAGTGAAGAGGGAGACACTCCGTCCCCACCCTAAGTATCAGTAGCACTTTTGTTACTAGTAAAATGAGTGAAAGAAAAGCCATAACCTACTGCAAAAATTTTTGAAGAACTGTAATCCCAGGCAGTGAAGCTACCTCAAAATATGATACATGAAATTCCAAATTTTGAAGTCAGCATCCAAGTCTTGCCATACCCCCTCTTCTGGAGATGCCCATGACCCTTCCCCCAAACTAGGTTCTTTTGAGAGCACATGTATTGTCCCTGCCATGTATTGTCTTGGAAAGTGAGGTAGTTATCCTTTCACAGTTTGCTAGACTAGTTTACTTATTTCCTAGGTCAGCTTGGTCTTCAAAGGCACCGCACAACTGTTCCTTCATGTTGCCAGTAGCTCCTAAGAACTGGAGGCAGTGTTATTCTTCATAAACTATTTTTAGGTGAAGTCTCAAATTTCTGAAATTGTAGTGGGTTTTTTTTGTGTGACTTTAACCTCTAGCCAAGTATCTGCTTTACTGATTCCCAGTGGCTTTTAGTAGATACACGTCTTCACTTCTGTGCCTTTATGCCAGTTGGTTAAATGAAGATGATAAATT
This sequence comes from Dromas ardeola, assembly GCA_013398915.1. Classification (NCBI taxonomy): domain Eukaryota; kingdom Metazoa; phylum Chordata; class Aves; order Charadriiformes; family Dromadidae; genus Dromas; species Dromas ardeola. The sequence continues at coordinate 627,353 of VYZM01015420.1, forward strand.
TTCCTTATCCAAGAGGTAGTCTGAGATGAATGTTACATTTAAATTGTGAGATGAAAAGATCTGTGTGAATGCAATAGAAAATTAATTGCATCTTTGTTACTGGAACTGTCATTCACATGCATACGCACTGAACACTGCAGACGATCTATCTCCCTTGTTTATGCATGGATATCCTATTTCTTAACAAAAGTCAGACACCAAGCATGCATTTTTGGGGAATGTAGACTGTTTATCAGGTGACTGGTCATTGATTTAGTTTATACTTGTGTAATGCCCTGAAGGACTTTATTAGGAAAATAAGGATTAGCTCTCCAGCCCACTGATTTGCTGGCATACTTTCCGCATTCCATTTGATTTAGTGGAAAGACAAATGAAACAGAATTATTGAATTTATTTTATTGCAGCGTGTTTTCAACAGTTTTGAAAAGACTTTTGAAAAGGTTTGTATGCTTCAGGTCATCTGTCTGTTTGAGCATTCCTTACTGATAATAAAGATGATACTTTTTTCTCCACAGTATTATTAAGGAAAGCTACCAAGAAAGGAGAGGGTGTTCTAGTATTTATATCAGGCAGTAACACAAAAATGTCAAAGGCAGAATGAACCAAGATTAGTTGTGCAATGCCTGACTCTAAGTAAAACTGAATAATCCATGTATATTTATAGCACATTCTTTCTTTTGGTATTCAAAGTGCCATATTAAATTCAAAGCAGTGAAGTAGGAGTTCTTGCTATCTGATTGTTTTTGATCAAAGGTGTCCAGTCAGTTGTTTGATTACTGCACTATGCCATGTGGGGAGAGCTGTAGTTTCTTTTCCTTGTATTTATTCTGTGTGTATTTATAACTGGAAGGCTAGTTACATACATGCAAAAGTTTGAAGAATGCACAGTAATTTTATGTGCCTCCTTCTGGCCAAAGAAGGTTCTGGGAAACAAAAAATGAATGCATTTAAAAGATTATGTCAAATAAAAGCAGAGAAATGTTGCTTAAAAGATGATAAAAACTTTCTGAAGTCTTGCCAGTCAATGCTCAGATGTCTTTTCTGGCTGGTAAAGTGAACATGATCTCAGGAACTGATACCACTTCTCAGTTCCTGGATTCCACTTCTTAATTTGAGTGTGATACATGTTTCAGGATTACTTTCATGCTTTTATTAAATTAACGTGACAGCATGCCTCTTCTGAGAGCACATGCAAAGTTCTGTCTAGGGGTTCATTTGAAATTCATAATGAAAGGCCTCAAATTCTTCTTGGATGCCAATTTTCTGTCTTTTTTTGGTTGGCTATCTCTTTGACTCTAATGTCAGTTGCTCCAGGGTTGCTTGTGTTTAAGTTTAAATGAGTTCCCCGCCCCCCAGTCTAGGCTTACAAGTGATGTCTTGACCACATTCTTGCAGTATTCCAACTGTGAGGAATATTTCCGAGACATCTGAATTGTTCAGTTCAAAAACTTTTTTAATCAACATTACCCAGTAACCCAATCTAGAAGACTGCAACCACAAAGACATAAGCAAAGCTGCTTCAGATGAAAATGCACTGACAGTTGCTATTATGGTTACAAATTGGATATGTATTTGCATATGTGTGTGTGAATATACAACACGCTGAGAGGGCTTTTATATTGAAGACAAAGCTAAGTTTGGATGAATTACGGAATTTCTTTTTCTTGATATACAGGTTGAAATGGATATTGTTGAAAAACTTGTGAAAATGGTACCCTGTGAACATGAAGACCTGCTGAACATCACTCTTCGACTCTTACTAAACCTCTCCTTTGACACAGGCCTGAGAAATAAAATGGTACAAGTTGGTCTGCTTCCCAAACTCACTGCACTTCTCGGTATGTTTTCTTTTGTTCTAACGTGAACGTTTCAGCAGGGACAGTGAAGATGTTTGCATCATGACATAGCGTGCCTAGAAGTTGCTACATCACTTTTCTCTTTGCCAAAGAACTTCCTCAGTACTCCCAACTTTTTGTCATTCAGATCATCTTTTCAGATGCAGGTTTAAATGGAAGTTTAAAATAACGTAGTTCCCAGCAGATTTATTCCTATGTTCTCTTAAACTGTTGAATGAGTCTTCTGGTCTTTAAAAATAACTTTGATAGCTACCTGAAAACCATGTGAGCTGACACATGGGTGATGTTTGTAATTTTGGGGGAGGACCTAGGAAAAATAGCCAGCAACTTCACAGAGCTTAGCTGATGGAGATATCAACTACCTCTTTTTTTTTTTTTTTCCTTTTGTGAAGCGTGATACATGTGCTGCCTCTTGTCACCTTAATGGTGCAGATCGAGAGATCAGAAATTTCTCAGCTTTGTCAGCTTCAATTCTAGGCAGACTGATTTTTAGATTTTTCAGCTTGGCAGTGTGTAACTTCTGTTAAGATCAGGTGAGTACTTCAGATAGAAGTGACACTTTCTGTTGTTCATAGGGGAAAGCCATGGAGACAGTACGGAGTTTAGAAAAAGCAGAGGATTGTCTGATTTGATCATTGTGCGCTGGAGTTCTCAGGAGGAAGTTTTTATTGCTCGTTGTGTGTTCTTTTTTTGTGTGTTCTAGAGGCCGCTTAAATGTTTTGCAGGATTTGGCCATAAGAATTGCTGAGTGCTTATTCTTAAGTGAGGGATGAAGATCTTGTATTATGGAGCCCTAAATGCATGAAACACTGATGCAAGACATTGTTAAAGCTTAGATTTGTTGCGTCTGGGATGTACTAAACCCAGTGCAGCTGGTGTATCCAGATGCGATTGGAATAAGTGGAACGCAACAGTGACTCGATGAGCTTTCTGCCCTAGCTTTGTATAGTCTCAGGTTTGTTTGCCTTCTCAATTTTGCATTCAACTTCAACATGGCCTTATTGCCGTTTAGTGTACAAGTTAATACCATGAAAACTTATACTGCTTTGGAAGCCTTAATCCTGTTGGTGATTAATATAACAGCTACCTGATATATCCTGAAGTGCCTCAGATCTTTTTATGCTTTCTGCCCCACAGCCATGTTTGCACTTGATATCCTCCTCTGGGCTGAGCTAGGAAGAAGAAAAATAGCATTTGGAATCCCTCTTCTTTATAGTTTTTTCCTCAAGACAATGCTATTTGGCAGTAAAGTAAACTGAGAAGTGGAAGCTGGTCAGGAAATAAATTTTTCTCTCGTTTGAGAGAGGATCTGGCCAGGTAGTCTGGTTCAGCTTGGATCGTAAGCTTTTTGGAGCAGGAACTTGTCTCTTTCTTTGTTTGCACAGCAGCTAGTGCTGTGGTCTAAGGCTAGAGCTTCTGAGTGCTTGTCACCCCAGGCAGTGGTACAACACAAATCACTGGGAAGTCCCTGCTCCCAGAAATTCCCAATTTAATGTTAGAGTCAGACTAGACTCATCAGGTAAATACCTGCTTTCTAGTGTCTGACTCTAATGAGAGGAGAATTTCTTTTCAAATGACATTCTCTTGGTCTTGTAAGTAGGTCTGTGTGGAAGGCTGTTTCGCTCAGAAGAACTGACTGCTAAAATTGCGGTCTGTTCCTGAAGTGACTGTTAGGGTAATCTACAGCAAGTTCTACTAGTACGTCCGGAAGCTCCAGTGTCTGGCTCCACCAGCAGTTCCTCTTTCCTTGACTTGGAAGTGTTCAACACCGCCCCCGCCCCGCCTTTTTTTTTTTTCCGTAGAGGCATGGGCTGTTTGCCCTAGCTCTTCTCTGTAGAATTGCTTAATACTTCTTTTGCAGTGTGATGGTTAGAAAATGTAGGTAGAAATATTGTCTATTACTTGTTTCTTAAGCCAGCTCTGTGGTTCGTGAGGCTCCTCTTGATACGGTGGTTCAGATAATTCTCAAATACATCACTTTGTGTATCCTGTCTCAGGGAAGCCTGCAATCTTAATAATAAAATAATCATGTGCCAGATGCCCCTTTTATACAGGTTACTTGGGTATTAAACACACATTATTCAAGTCAGTACCCTTCGGCTTACATTTGCAGGTCACCTTAAAGTGCTAACACACCTCAACAGCTGTTGACAAGTTACCATACAGCTCCTAATGCCAAGAGGTCAAGTTTGTTGACTCAGCCTACTGAAATTTAGCATTTGTGCGTGCTGTGCCTTTGAGTCTTTAGCGCTGGGTTTGAGTTGAGTATAAATTAAGTACAGTAAGTGGTTAAAGGGAGATTTGAGATTGCAAAGAATTAAAGGACAGGATTTCTCAGGCAGAGGTTTAGGACTGAGCACTGAGGTGGCTGCGGTCTGCAGTTCTGTAAGATGTGCCACTTTCCCAAGGGACACTTAGTGGCTTGGGAGCGGGAAGGCACTAAATGTAGGTGGAGGCTGGAAGCGGAGGGGATGGACTGGCTTCAAATGAGCTATCAGGAGTGGACTAAGTATGGCATGGATATATTGGAGAAGGACCATCTTCTTTCTTTCCGTCTCACTCCATAGTGTTGAGGCTGCTGTTGAAAGTATGGACATGAGAAATTCTGCTTAGTCTTGGTTTCCATTTTAATTAGCCTTTTCTTTTTAATAGTGCCAATGCCTGCTTCCCCATGTAGCTTTGCCAGTCAACACCACTTGCTAGTTTTCGCGGCTTCTTTTCACAAGTCTGAAGTATTGTATATGACAAGACTCCTCTTGCTCCCTCCAGGCACCCAAGTTAATCAACTACAGCTGATCTTTGTTATGCTCTGAATCTCAAAGAACTGGGTGCAGTTGAGGGAAATTTGGCTTCAGACTTCAGATCTGAAACTGAAGCAGAGCTGTGGAGGCCTGTGAGATACAGCCTGCTGTATTCAGGCTTTTCCATACACAAGCTGCCTGAAGAGGTATGAAAAGAGATTTTGTTGCTTTGTGTGACTTCAGTTCTTTAGGAAAACCTTGTAACTGTTGAGTCACCAGGGCCTTCCAGAGAACGTTTTTTGTACTAGTGTCTTCGCTTTAATACTTAGAAATTATATTTACAGAGTGATCTCTCTTTTTTTTTTTTTGTGTGAATGCTTTATGTGCCGGTTTATGTGAAGTATGGCTTCAGTGGATTAAGGTGAGAATGCATGTGAATTCACCAAGTGGTTTAAACTAGACGTTTGCCTGAAATGTGGAAAACACAGATTCAGTGCCCTCTAATCATTGCCTTGGAAGGAGAGACCAAAGCAGCCTGCTATAGACTATTCTGCAGAGGTTTGCTTCACTCTTACAGTGCTCTCATTTTGCTTTGCATGGCATAATTCAAGTGAAGTGGAGTAGAGGAGTGGCTTGCTCCAAATATAGTAGAGCTTGATGCTTAGTGTATTTGCTTGTGAAAGGTATTCTCACTGAAAGGGGGAAACATAGAGCTGAACTTGAAGAAAATAGATTCACATCCTTCCTTCATCCCTGGGAATGCTCTTCTACCGTTGGACAGACGGAAGATGTTACTCTTTTTCATAATTCTTCCCCTGGATGTGTGATTGGTTTCTAAAGTAAATGCCCTGGCAGCAAACAGAAGAAAACATTGTCTACAAGGAAGAATAAAAAAACCTCACTTCTTGTTTGGATCAAATCCACTTTGTTTTTCAGTTAACTGGCCAAACCAAATACAAAATTTTTAGTACAGCTCTCTTAAATATACTCACAGTTTGTGATTCACATTCTTCTAATAAGGGTGCTATTTTGTGCTGTGTCTGAGTGGTTTCTTAGCCTTTGTGAAGTGAGACAAATAGTTCTCCAATTCTCCATGAGAACAGCAGGCAGTTCGTACAGCAGAACCAGCTGAGTGCTGCTGTGTGTGTTATGGCAGGCTGCAAACTCTTCTTGGTGGACCCCTGTTCAGAAGGAGCCGCTGGCAGTATGCGAGTGTGGCAGGCAGTACTGGGGTTTCTGTGTCCAACCGTGAGTTAGTTACTTGTCTCAAAAGGGTATAAATGATAGGGAATGGTGCAAAAGCTGATACAGTGGGAACTGTGTTGCTGCTCAGACGGTAAAAGGAGTAGGTCTGTCTGCATGCAGAGACCGAATGTTTCTTCTATGAAGATCTTCATCCCTTTGAGCTGCTGAGCAATTCTTAGGTGTACGGAATGCATATTGTCTTGAAATGCCATTTTTTTTTCCATTCACTTCCCAGTGCAAGTCATGCTTAAAGAATGAAACTGGGAATTCAGACTAAAGTGTCTCTTCTTGGTTGCTCGAAATTACTAACTGCTTTTAAAAATCGAGGGCTGATTGCGTACAGGTATTGGGGAGCTGAAAAGTAGGCGGGTCACAAAACGGTACCATTTGCAAATTGGGCCCAAATGGGACATGGAGTGCAGGAGGGTTGTGCGTATGGCTGCGAAAGTGTTACACAGTGCCAAGGTGTTCAATCTCAAAAAGATTTTAGGTGGTGATGAATATCTTGGGTTAAGTTTTCCAGTATAGATTACAGTTACTGAAAGAAAATTGGCTTTGTGGATTTGTATTCAGCCAAGTAGATGGGCATTTGTTATACAACACTCTGAAATACAGTGTAATCGGTCCCAAGTAGCAGTAGTATAGTTTTGCCAGTCACAGTATGTATTGAGCCTATATGCCTTATTAATGTGAGCATCCTGGTCTGATGTTCTTAATTTCTCGGTGTTCTAAGACTTAGTATCAGCACACTGAGAAGTAGTTGCCACCTGATCTTACCTAGAAGCCTATGGGCTGTGCAATAGTTTGCAAACTCCGAAGTAGGTCAGACTTTTCTATTATGAGTTCTTTCTTTAAGCTGCAGATAGCCAGAGCAGAGGGTAATTTTGACAGTCTGATTTAGTCCTCACTGAAGAGTGTCTTCACTAGGTTCATTGATAGAATTTTTGAGAGTTTTACTGTATCTAAAATATTTTCTGGAATCTGCTGAAATTAATCTGATATTTTTCCATTCTTTACAAGTTAGGCTTAATGAGCAATCAAAGAATTGCCAAACAGTGGTACGTCGGGTTTCTTAACAATCAAGTCTTGATATGGTATGCAGCCAAGTTGGATTATATGTTGACTGCTGTTTAAAAACCCAAGAAGTACTTTGCTTTCTAATTAACGGAGTGCTGTGGGTTTTTAATGTTCTGTTCCTTTTATGAAAGTTTCTTTTAAGAAGGCTTAAAGTAGATGTGTTCTCTTTATGAGTTCACTTGGCCTTTTTGTAATGAACTTATTATGGAGCTTCACACATCTGTTGAAAAGTGGAGCTTCTTATAGGCTACTGCAGTGTTTTTTCTGACTTTAATAGGCCTCGTTTATCCTATAAAGAAACATACATTTTCTTACCTGATCAAGTGAGCAAACAATAGGGGTCAGATGTGGCAAAGACCCTAACAAAAAGCACATGTCCAGCCATCAGGGTGAGGTAAAGTCATATCGGGATTGCTTGAAGTTATTAATGGCAGTAAAATTTATGCTTCCTCCTGTTTTCCCAATTAAATTGAGAAACCTTTTTTTCCGAAAGTGGCTCTGCGGCAGCTGGTTCCAATACTTGTTGTGTGAATATTGCCTGGGGTGTCTCCATTCCTTTATAGTAGAGGCTGGCTGAAGCACATTAAGTAACAGTTCAACTACAGGGACCAGTCTGTTGGAAAGCAGTAATTATTAAGGGATTTATTTTAATGGTAGGGTTTTTTTTTATCATTTGTGGTGAGTATGGCCAAGGCTTAAAAAAAAAATCCACAACAACAAACAAACAAACAAAAAAAAACACCAAAAGAAATAGAAACCAAAAACATCTCTTAATATTCAACTTTTAAATCCTTATTAGAAGTGCAAATAAACCTGGCATGTCTAACTGACTTAAGGAGAGTGTTGGGTGCATGATCTGTCTTAGAACCCAGCACTTATTTAGGTACCTTAACAATGGATTAGGCAGCAAACTTTAGTGTCATTGAAGAAAAATTGACTTCTGATGTTGAGAAACATAGAATTCGGAGTAGAGACACATCAGTATCACTAATTGTATTTGAAGCAGAAATAGAATCCCAACTAACTTTAAGGTAAAAGCCTTTTACCATATCTCTGCTTCATGCTACTGGTAAATTACAGTGAATTTTCAGGAAAGAATAACTGAAATTCATAATATCATATTTTTATATAATCTTATGAGTTTTTGAAGCCTGGAAAAGAAAGGCTCTGGGGAGACCTTATAGCAGCCTTCCAGTACCTAAAGGGAGCCTACAGGAAAGGTGGAGAGGGACTCTGGATCAGGGAGTGGAGCAATAGGATGAGGGGTAACGGCTTTAAACTGAAAGAGGGGAGGTTTAGTTTAGATATTAAGAAGAAATTCTTTCCTGTGAGGGTGGTGAGACACTGGAACAGGTTGCCCAGAGAAGGTCGGGATGCCCCATCCCTGGAAGCGTTCAAGGCCAGGCTGGATGGGGCTTTGAGCAGCCTGGTCTGGTGGGAGGTGTCCCTGCCCAGGGCAGGGGAGTTGGAACTAGATGATCTTTAAGGTCCCTTCCAACTCTAAACATTCTATGATTCTTTTGTCTGAGATTTTTCTGACTGCTTTAACGCTGTCCAGAGTTGGAAACAGTGTTTTTCCATTTTGTAGCTGTTACAGGTGGATCCTCGCTAATCTGAACACTCAGCCTTTGACTGTTCAGGTGAGTGAAAGCTCGCTGCTGTGGTGTGCCGCTCACAAGTGCACATGTGTATTTAGCTGTGTTATTAGCTTTTTTAATGAAGAGGATAACTTTGGTGTAACACAAGAAACTAACTTCACGAGTGTTGACTGAAAATAGAAATGATTATGCTAGCAGCAAGGACAGGAGTGGAGAGATGGCAGCAATCTAAAGATGAAGGAGCCAAGTTGTTGGAAATTCACTAAACTGATGAATGGGAAAGATCCCCTGAACAAGTATTTCTACTATGGAGCTTACATTATGTATCTGCGTAACTAATTGAATTCTTTTGATTGTTTCTTTGCATACTGTAAGAGCAAATTAATACTTAAAATGAAAAGCCTATCTAGTCTTCTGTGTGACATCTGAAAGCTTTACGGGACATAACTCGGATGCCTAAAGCATGACAGAACAACCAACCAGCTCTAGTTTCTTGGAAAATCTCCATAATGAAGGGGTGAGGCACTTGTGTTAGTCTTCCCTATGGTAAAATCTACATAAAGCCTGTACGGGGCCCTAGGCAGAAGAAAAAGGAGCACCTTTTCCAGAGCCCTTGCAAAACCTGCAGGCAGAGGGATGGTCTCAAAGGATCACATGGAAAAATTCGGAGATGTAGTAGTCCTATAGATCCTGAAGTTTTTACAAGGTCAGATGTAAGGAGTAAGGTTACAATCCACTTTTCCACTTTGGAAATTTTAACTCACAAGGTTCTGCTGTTTATCTAAGAGTTTCTTAGATGATCTTCTCCAGTGCAGGAGACCAATTGCAGATTCCCCATGTCTACAGTTGCTAAGGTGAGAAATCCTTTGTCAGTTGATAGTATTATCTTCAGACCCTTTGAGCTGATGCGGGAACAGATATGCTGACGTAAAAGAAATTTAAAAAATTTTGCATTGTAGTGAGTATAATGCTGGTATATCTCTGTACGTTCAATTTCTGTTCCTTTGGTCTCTGACATACAGATGCTTTGCAGGATGGCTTATAATTTTACATATCTGAGTAGTCTCATTGTGTAAAGCAAAACTTGCTTTGTGAGGCTGGGGCCTCAAATGTCTTTTTATTCCTTATGAAAAATCTATCTGATCTGTGAGAAACTTGTAGATCATCAGGGAATGACCTTCTAAATAACAAAATTGTAATGTTTTTACAATAATACAATTGAATTATTTACCTTTCTTCCAAGACTTTGCCAGTAAGAGTATGCTGGTGCTTGCATAGGAGCAGTATCTCTTGAATAATAGGGAACTTAATTCTTGTTATCTGGAAGACTCAAAAGCTCAACCAATATTTAACTCCACTTTTTGAGCTTGGTAGATTTGAACCTCAGCTTTGTACTTCAGCACCTTCCAAACATGGGTAAAACCAGTTTCCATTTCAATGTGGTAAATCATTCCTTTCTCAAAGTGAAAGGTAGCATCCTGCATTGTTGGGTTTTTTTCCCCTCCTTCGAGCAGGAGCATTTTGAAATATAGCTGCACCATCCATTCAGAACTGGGGCTGCTCTGCTGTGGGGCTGTGCATCCACAGAGCCAGGAGCATGGAAAACCTCCACCTTTTTCCTTTCCCACTGAATTCCAAACAAGAAGGTTGGAAAGGTGTTTTTAGAGCAGAGAAGTCTGAATATTTTCTAGTAATTGTAATTGGAGCAGTTGTTGTAGTTTAATGAAATGCAGTACAGATGTGGCAAAAATTATGCATGTCCTATAAATTCCCATTTAATTGTATTGCATTTCGTCTATGTAGGTTGGTGGAGACTGCTAAAGGAACAGCTTCGTGTGGAATGTTTTCCACCTACTCAGGGAAGTGGGTGTTTCTTAGCTTGATTCAAATTAAGAACCACCTCTTCTAATTTCCAGTTTCATGTAATAGTAGTTAATTCTTTTTCTATTTCTTACTTTCTTCCTTGGTCATAGTCTCACCCAAAATGTATTTCTTTTGTGGAGAAAAGAGAAGTAGCTTTATCTTCTTCCTTCAGGGATAATCCCGTTGCCTTCTGTTTTCTCTCTAATCTGAACTTCTAATTGATTTATCTCTGGTTTGTGCAGTATATTGGATATTATAAGCAATCAGCTTCCAATTTCTGTGTATGAGTTGGTCGTAGGACAACCTAAATAACAAAAATCGGTGGATGTTTTTTCTGTAGGAAGATCAAGCCTTAAAAAAAAGGACTAAATTTAGCAGTATGTTGTCTACCCAGTGGCTATGCTTTGTTGTCTTTTGTGAGTAGCAATACTGCAGTGAGGTGTTTACTGCATATTTTTCAGGCTGTCTTGCATAGAGTTACAGGCAAAGAAATTGAGCCTGGGGCTCCAGATGTGCAGCTTCATTTTTGTCTATAGGTGTAACATTAAATTACCGAAATCAGTCATTTATTATTCCTTTAGCTTAGGATTCATCATAATTCCTTCTTTGTTTCCTAGAAAAAGATAATTGCAGCCATGTTTCAGATGTGGCATGTACTTAGTTCTTTGGGGGAAGAAAACAAAACGAAACAAAAACCCGCCAACCATGGCAAAATCAGGATTTTAAGTTAGGCTTATGGTTGCAAGCCAGTTTCAAGTAACATAAAGGTAGCACAAGAGGGGTTATTAGCATGTAATTAATATCATAATGTATTTACAGTGCCTGGTCTCCTTGAGTATAAGCAGATTTGAAAATTCTTTCAGGTTCTTGATAAAATAAACTGATATATCCAATATGATTTATATTTACATATGTAAATCAAACCACTATATGCCTGAACCACACGTGGAGTAACTTAGTCCAACTGTTTCAGAGCTGATTGCAAGGAATAATATGGGAGAGAGGTAAGCAGAGATACCTTTCTATCACTTTTCTCCTAAGATCACTGCTAATTACAATACATGTGAATAAACTCTTGATTTCATTGTTTTCTGACAGCAGTGTGAGAGGGTGTATAAATCTGATATTCAGTTTGTGACATTCTTATCCATCTAGATTTTTTATTTGCCTAATTCTGCAGCAGATTTGACTTGAGAGTATCAGAGTTTGAAACCGAAACGAGGATTCACTCTGCCATTTTAATAGGTATTTACCTTCGTTTGTGTTCTGGTTTTGATTTAGTATAGTTAATGTTTTGCACATGAGTTGGATAGGGTATACGTCATATCTAATGTGGAGACGCTGATGATTCTGTTAGAAATGGTGGTTACTTGAATTCCTGATGGCGTTACTTTTGAATAATTTAGTCCATAATTTTTATTCTCCTTTTTACTTTAGCATTTGAAAGCTGAATGCTGCTGCTGCAACTCAGATTGGCATTTCAGTTTTACAGATTTAGGGTTTCTCTTTTGTTATTGTGGAGCTAATGGAGGATTTTTTCATTTTAAGCTCACAAACTCAGCCAAAATGTAGAACCTGATCTTGTGATCAAGAGATTGTATTGTTTTTCTTTAGCTTCTGCTACTAGTACCATTTAGTTCTTTAACCTTAGTAAGAATGAGCCGTGGAATTCAGGCGTTGGTCCACAGAACTGGCACATGGCTTTTTATTAATGTTCAAAGGCTAAAAATCTGAAGCCATTTTGAACTCGGAACCCATCATGTATTTATTTCCCTCTCTAATTTGCAGAAAACTAGTTGTGAAAACAGCCCGAGGGACCTGATATTTTTCCATCCCAGCTGCTCCAGCTGAACTACAGCTGCAAAAAAAATCCAAGTATTGTTTCTATAAACTGTTGAGTGTATTTTATAACACAATAATTCCCACAAAATCAGTAACTGCAGTTAATGACCGGTTTGTTAAAGCATTAACTGCACTCAGCTGGGAATGACCAATTTCTCTGGAATGGCTGTATAAGAACTAAGGATAATTCAGTAACACTTTCAAATAATTATTTGGTTAATTAATGGTAAATTCTTGTGGAAATCCTATCAAAGTACTCATGACCCCCACATTTAATATCCAATGAGTTCATTATGATTCATGTTTTATTGCCATAAATACCAGAAGAATCATAATGACTAGGCCATTATTTTCCAGGGCTGCCCTTACTGCTGTAGGCTATTTGGCTATTCCACCTTCAGTCATAAAAAGCTTGATGCTCAGAACTACCAGCATTTGTAGGCCACAACTTTGCTGGCACCCCACCAAAACTTTGGTGATTTTTATGAACACGTTTGGCAGAGACCTGGTGGGGTTTTTTTTCTTTTCTATCTCTTGCTTTTTCTAGTTAGGGGAATAATTGATGCCTACTGTACCAAGTCATAAGGAAGTCTTTCTTGCAGTGTCTGCTTTTTCATGTGTGGCCTTCAGGAGTGGTCAAAAATAGCAAAAAAAGGTATCACTTCCATGCTTTCGAAAGCTGTTCTCCAGCCAGGTACTGGGCAGGGTTTGAAACTTTTACAGCCAGGTCTCTAAACAACGATTGACTTAAGGCTTTATTCATTAGCATTCAGATAAGTGTAAAATAATAATTTAAAAAAAAAAAGTAAACTTGGTACTGATATTCAAGTAATAGTCAATAGCTGCCTGTTTATATTTTTGGGAGTGAAGTCCCTATGCAAAAGGATGGCAGTTGACTGGGATTTTTCAAATGGTCTGTCGCTTCTTACCCTTTTATACAATCTTTTAGTGTTCAAAACACTGTAGTTGTTGAATCTGTTCTCTTCTCAATCTTTGACAAACTAGTTATGCACAGTTTCCAGTCATACAGCCTACTGGAAAGCCGCTTCCTAATTGAGCACGAGATTAACAATTGCATTAAATCATACTGGCTGTGCTTAGAAACAACCACCTCCTTTTGATTTTTCCTAAAGCATTTGATTCTTTGGATCACGATTGCCACTGTTTTGCATGAGAACTGGAAAAAGTCAGGACGTTCTGTTTTTTCTCCACCAAAGTGCTTCCATAGGGAAAATGGGACAGTGAAACTTCCAGGCATCAGCCTGAAATTCGTCCCTTTCTAGGAAATTAAAATGAAATTAAACTTAAAGTACATACATTGTTAAATACTTGAAAGCTTGTGTAGTTGCACACTGTTTTCTTTTAGCTTTAGTTCTGTAGTTTATTTTCATCTGCAAGTTAGTAGAATTCATGGTGGGGTTTTTTTCCTGTTTACTTACAATTGAGAAATACTTCCTTGCTGAGCCTTTGCACTAAGTGCCTATGACTTAAACGCTCTAAACTTTTCTCTGTTCCCTGTGTTGACATTAGGACAGGGGAATTCAGGGGAAAAAGGGTCAGTTAACTGAACAGCAAGAAGGAATTTAAATTCAAGTCTTCTATAGCTGTCTTTGCCATTTGTGTGTCATGAAATCTGCCTTAATGAACATACTTTGGGAGAATGACTTAAGTGCCAGTCATTAAGAACCAGCTTTTTAAGAGTCCATCCAGATAAAATAGATTTGAATTCTAGATACTCTTCATGCTTCAGATAGTCTCTAGGTCTTTTTTGATTATTTTTGGTAGTGTAGAAACTGAGACAGTGCTGTCATTCAGCACTGATACCCAGAGTGGTGTTCGGGCATCGGAAAGGTTATTGAGACAGGCTTGACCTTTGAAAAAAGGGGAGAGAAAGTTACGCAACGAGTTTCCTCTCAAGGCCTTTGCTACTCTAGTAAACTATTTTATTTGAAAATAGGCTACCAGTATTGCCAAATACCAGGAAACTGCTTTTGCTACCAAATGTAAGACTGTATCTTAGCTGATGCTTTATCTTAGCACAAGTGAAGCTTCCAAAAATGAGGGGAAAAAAAAGAGGTTAAACAGCTATAAAGTAGAATCATTCTTGTTGGCTGCCTACCAGTTCATACCTGCTGAAGGTCTGGTCCACCTTCAATCTAGTTTGTTTTTCCTGTTGCTGTTCTGGGGAGCCAACTTTCCTCCCTTTTATACCGGCTTACCTTTTACTTTGCATAGTGTTTCCTGCGTTATCCAGCAAAGTGTAATTGTAATTTGATTCTTAAATTTGAGTCGTGATGTTTGAGTCTTAAATAGAGGAATGGAAAGAAGTGTTAAGAGCAGTATAAACGGCTCTTTTTTCCTAGACCCATGAAATTTGAAGGCATAATTTACTCTTTAAAATTTTATATTTGCTTAGGAGAAGCCTTTAGCAGTATGTATGAGAAGCTTTTTTTCATGTAATTGTTGGATTTACAATGTCACTACAAGTGAATAGATAGGTAAGATGACAAGAGAAGCCCGAAAGATGATAAACACTTCATTTTGATTAAAACAGAGTGTATATGCTTTAGCAACTATAGTACTGTCTGTGCTTTTATTTTAATAATAACCAAGGTAGCTTTCAAATTTGGGCATTATCCTTTCTCCGGCTGCTAACGGCATGGAAGGTTATGATGTTTTTTCGAACAGGTAAAAATCCAGAAGGATCTGAAAGGTCAGCTATGTTTTTAGGTTTGGCATGGGAAAGAGTATTTCACTGTTGTATGGCAACTGCCAGAAGGGTTTCATGGGTCTTTTTTGGTAATTCGATTTTGAAAAAAGGCACGAATGTGCATCCTCAGGATAAAGGCATCATATCCTTCCTGCTTAAAGGAAATTCCAGCTCCCAATGATGTATGCAGAAGAAAAATGTAACTCTGTTTGTTGCTGTTCGAAGTCTTGATGTTTTGCCAAAGCGTTAAGCAGGTATGTTCTAACTTAGTTTAAATAGAGGTGGGAGGTAGGCTATTTCTGATCAGTTATATAAGAACTGTGAATAAATTCTGAGTTGGTGACCTTATTGCATCCTGGTCTAACTAATATACATGTTCAGATGACTATTTTATGCCATATATAGCCAGTATCCTGCTAGTGCAGGGGCAGGGCTAGAGGAGAGCTCAAGAGAATGCTTACTGCAGATTTCAGCAGTGAGTCAGGATCAAATTCATCTGTGTTGTTCTTAAACATTTGTATATTTGTCTGAGTTGGTTTTATAGAACTTTTCAGTTAAATACTTCACAGCCTACTCACATTAACTGCCCCAATTTTTCTTGAGAATCTTTTTCTCTTCAGTAAGTATTAATGCAAAAATATACTAATGTTCTTTTTGAGATGTATGAAACACAAAAGGCACCCACAGGATAATATTATCACTTAGAATAATAAAACAATCAGTATGTGACTTACTTGAAAGGCACTGGATTCCTTCTACAACACTTTAGTGGTAGTTCTTGGTTTTCTCTCTGGCATTGGTACATTGTTTATCGTTTCACTTTGAGACAAGCTTGTTGTTTCAACAGGAATATCCACAGCTAAATCAGTGTTACATTGTATATTTAATTTCCTAGCTGGAAGCTGTTGAAGGCTTTCTCTCGATGGCCTGTCACTACTACGTGTTCCTTTCACAAAATATATTCCCTGCAAAGTAGGGTTAAGGAAGTGTTTTGAGGTGCTGGGGATAGGGGGAGTAGTTAGCGTTGCCTTTGTTTCCTCTTTGCACAGTTATGTGGTTCATTTGGATAGGCCTGGCAAGACACTTTCATTAATGCTGCGTTTCTGATTTAAATTTTTCCTCTGTCAGGTAGGATTTTTGTGCTTTTCGTTTTCCCCTTTTAAGGGAAATACTGGGCTTCTATTGATACGGATTTTTTTTTTTTTCCTCCTTCTAGCAAATGAAAACTACAAACAAGTTGCAATGTGTATTCTGTATCACATAAGCATGGATGATCGCTTTAAGTCAATGTTTGCCTACACAGACTGCATCCCACAGGTACGTGCTTTTATATACAGGGAGGTGGT
>VYZM01015420.1:659406-677605 GCA_013398915.1 Dromas ardeola
ACGGATCTCTGTTACTTTCGTAACAGCTTGCCAATGAGATAACAAGGAAAAAAAAAATTCTCTTTTCAGCTATAGACAATATAGGAACCCTGTGGACAGTCTGCATTTTAGGTAGACACCTAACTTTAGGGGGTATGAATGTTTGCTTTTTTCTCTGCCTTGCTGTTAGTTTCTTATCACAGGTTTCTATTAGCTTCTCATCAGAATACATTTAGTGATGAACCCGATAGCAAGGAATAGACTCTGGGTTGCACAGGTGTAAGTGCTAGAATGACTTTTTTTTTTTTTTGGGGCCTGTGAATGAATTGGTCTCCAGTGGTACTTATCCTAAAGGTAGGTGTCGTAGACACCTGCAGAAGGTGATCCATAACATCTGTTTCTCTCCTTGGTTTATAGAGGCACATAGTTCAAATGACATGCCTAACTTTTGGATAGCTGGACAAGATAAATCTTTTCTTTCTTAATAAATGGTTAATTTAACCTTTCATGTAAACTGTGTGTTTTAGGGATGGTTAAATAATGAAGAATGTAACATATCACCAAGTACAGCCTTGAGCATAATGAGCATTCTACTTACTGAATAGCAGTTTTAGTTTAGTATGAAGAATCGCATCAAATGAACCCTATTACAGACCCAATTAAAGGGCAACCACATTAAAGTGAAAAGGAAAATCTGTTTTTCATCAGCTGTGAGAGAACACAAAGCAGATCTGTGTAGCTCTGTGTTATCCTATAGTGTGTTAATCAGATACAAGGTGTGACGGAAGCCAGTGACAAAGGGGACCCCTGATAGGGAACAGACACGCTCTGATAATAGGCCAGTTAACGCTTCATAATATTTCAATGGTTCAGTAGTAAACAAAGTTGGAAGTAGAACTTCAAAAAGGATGGCACATTCCTCGCAGAGTTGAACCATACATCTTCTATGACACTTTCGGATTTATGGAAACCGAATGTTAAAAACAGTGATGTCAGGGAGCTCCGAAGAGAATAAAATCAACCTTCAGGATTCCTCCTTTTATGTTTCTGAACATGCAATATTTGAGGGGGCTGTGGGGGGGGTTGGAGAATAGGCACATTCTGTCCACCACCACCTCGTTCCCCCCACCCGCTGCTTTCCTGGTAGCCTAACATTTAAAAGGACTGGAGGGCACAAAGCTATGTTTGTATCTCCATGATGTTTAGTTTTCTGGCTTCGTTTTTGCAGGAATTCTTTAGTAAAGAAGGTGTGCTTCATGTGTTTAGAACACAAAACCCAACCAAAAACAAAAAAAAAAAAACCCAACCACACAAAATGAAAAAAAAAAAAGTTTTAAATAGCTCAAAATATAATTACTGGAAGACTTGCCATGTTTTAGGGAATTGTTTTGCTCTTAACTTCTTTAATTTGGTTTCTTTGTGCCTTTTGGCTCTAGTCCTGCATTTACAGCTTTTCTTCCATTCTGATGTTATTCCATTAATCATTTACCCAGTGGTGTTTCTGCACTTTTCTGTGGAAAATCTACAGACATATCCTGATCTAGAAGTACTTAAATGAACTTTTTTGTGCTGAGGTTATGTAAATCGTTCTAGATTATTGCAAATCATCCTTTTCTAGGATTGCTGCCAGAATGAAACTCTTGACCATGGCAGAATCAGATCAATGATGAGTTTTGTCACTTCTTTGTTCCTATTGCTGATTCACAGTGAAATCCAAGGTACAAATGTAACAAAGCAGCCGAACTGCTTGAACTTTTGTTCATCACTGCTTGTGATTTTTAAGTGATGTGCAGATATGCTTAATTTGATAGCTGCTAATTTACCATTCAGTTGCTAACCCTGTCTTCCGAAATTGAGATGAATGATTGAACTTGTGAGTTTTAAGCTTCTTAATGTAGGATGGGAAATGTAGAATACATAGGAATATTCTGCCCTGTTGTCACAGTCTAAAGAAAAAAATCAGTTAGGATCTGAGAAATGTTAAATGATTACTTTTTTTAGAAGGATATAAGAAGTTCATGTCTATTTGTGACAGACGTTCAGCTTGTTCAGACAGTGGTGTGGAATAGAACAGTGATGTTGGGCAAGTGGGATTCACTTGGGATTGTAACATTGGGAAGACTAAAACTTTTTCAAAGTGTAGTTATGGTAAATGTGAATTAGGTAATTTAGCTGCTGGCCTCTCTGCTTTTGAGAACTTTTAAAGGTAAGCAAGGTAATGTGAAAGGGATTCAGCTTTCCCACAGATAAGTCTAAGTTGCTGTTTGTTAAATTTGTTTATTTTCCCCCACTTCTTTGCAATCATGATTTCTGGGAATAGTTTTCTTAAGACTGCAGTATGATTTCTGGCAGTTACAAGGTGTTTCTTTAAAGCTTGTAATTCACAATTGCTGGAGGCTGACGTAATAGATAGCCCGCAGTTTAGCTTTGGCAGATGCGGCAAAGGAGATGTTTCCAAGATGCTGGTCAGATGTCAGAATTGAAAGTCATGCTCTTTCATTTTTTTTTTATGGGTCATTTTATAAATCTCAGTGATGAGCTTGCTTTTTCCAGGGAGACTCTTGTTTTGCACAGTTATTTCTAGCCTTTCCTTTTAATGGAGAGTGGACGTGGGGGAAAAGATCAAGAGGCAGAAATAGCATGTGATGTTTCTTTTTCCAAACAGTATGAGGTGTGTGTTTGTTGGTTTTTTGGTGGCTTGGGTGTTTTGTTTTTTCTTTCTCCCTCCCTAAGGTTGTTGCATGGCTGACAAACCTGGAATTTTGCTTGAGGCCACTAGGCACTGAGAATATCTATAAATCCCACAGGCGATACCTGCTCTGTGTATGGAAACTACGCATGACACCAGGTTTGGAACAGGACCGCTTGTGTGCCAGGGTGGTGCGGAGGGGAATTAGAAAGGTCTAGTAATTAGTGTTGGTCACAGGTGGAACTGGAGAAATTGAGTGTAATGCCACAGACTGATCAGAGCCCCAAATCTGCAGGTACTTGCATGGATGTCTCATCAAAAGGGAGTTTACATTCTGCTTTAAGCCAAGAGAAACAAACTTGCCATTTTTCCAAGTAAAACAAAGTTTAAAAAAATCACTGCCATAGAACAAGGGTTTGTGGTTGCACAATGCGATATGATTCCCCATGAAATCTTGGAATCTCTAGATGCTCGTTAGTGGTCTCAGAGAAGCCAGGGCCAGCTGGTTTTTGTGTTATTGACCAGTGAGAAGGGTGGAAAAAGCACAGGGTAGAGAGTGTGTTACCTATGTCAGGTTAATAGCAGTGAAGACAAGGTAGGTTGAAGATTAAGTCAGTTTAAAAGCTCAAGTCAGTCTATAGGGGTTTCAGAAGTTTAACCTGAGCTACTCAGCCAACTTTTTCTGTCTTCACTGCTATTTTTTGACCTCCGGTTATAGACAAATCTACTTTTGCATGTCTAGCTGAAGCAGATTGAGAAACTACCAGTTCTGCAGCCAAGACATCGTCGCTAGTTGTGTGAACACTTTTAATCCCCTCCAGGGCTAAGTAAAACAGATTTTAAAAACCTTAAACTAGTCCAGCTAGGTCTCCAAGGAAAGTCTGCCTAGATCATGTATTAACAACATGAGAGTTAAGAAATGGTTTTCAATTTTTCTCTCCTTTGTAGTTAGGTTAGAAGACAGTGAAGTGGGACCTGTTTCACAAGGCTGTTTCTTCACACAAGTAGAAACACTTTAGTTATGAGTGTTACTCTTGTTCACAATCCTTTGATAAAAAAAGTACTAACCGTGGTGCATTATTTGTGACTCTTCCCAAATTGATAACATCTGCAGGTTTCCTGTGTTGATGAGTTTCCTATAGTCAGCTGTGCCCTGTCTTTCCAGTAATATTGAGAAACTGAGTATTATCTACAGGTCCGTGTTCCCTGAGTCGTAATCAACAGCCCACATAGTCTGGTCTGTTTAGAAGAACCTTCTAAGCAACTGATTGCAGTGACCACAGGCTGTGTCACTTCCTTCTGATGCTGCTTTATATTGAATATCGCATCACTTGAGAGCAATTAGGCTGGGATCCAGATTGAAGTTTCGTGCCTACATTTTGTTTTCGTAGTGGCCGGAACCTATATCCTGTTTTCCTCAGCTTTCTAGAGAAGTTCTTCTCAAATTTTAGTTTTATATCTAGGATTTCCATATCCTCTTTATTACAAATGTTGTGTACCATTTTTATGGGTATCCAATATTAAACATAGAAAGCCGTTATAAAATCTGACAAGAAGTTGAAAATTATATCCGCTCTTATTGGAGCTTGTGAAACAAAATAAAGATTTATTGGTTTTATCACAACCTGCTCGGTTGCATTTTCTAGTAACTAGTTGTCCTAGTGAATGCCCCTCTAATGAGGATGTACAGGGTGTTTAGCCAGTGTTGGTAATTAATTCCTGAAATCTCCCTGAAAATCGGCATTATTTGGCTCTTTTTGGTAAACCAAATGAGGAGACTGTTATGCTGGAACTTCCCTGCTCAAAGCGGGAGTTTTTTCTGGATGGTCTAAAGTTACAAACAGTGAAGGGAAGATTGTACTTCTGCGTGTACAAAACCAGAATAATGCCTAGCGCTTGCAAAATCACTCCATTGTTTGCTCAAAGTACTCTGCAAACTGAAAGGATTTAAGTCACTGAGTGCTGAAACTTTCATCTTTCACTGACATTAAATTCCTTTGCCACTTCCTGTGAAACCAAACAGCTTTGTCAATACTTCATCCTAAAATATTGTTTGGCGATTTATTTATTTCTTTAACAGGAATATGATGAGGAATGGGCTAAAAAAATCCAGAGCGAGAAATTTCGGTGGCACAACTCTCAGTGGCTGGAGATGGTGGAGAGTCGGCAGATGGATGACAGTGAGCAGTATCTGTACGGTGATGATCCTATTGAGCCCTACATCCATGAAGGGGATATTCTGGAAAGACCTGACCTCTATTACAATGCAGGTAAGGGGGCATATATTGATACTCAGGACTGGGATTGCTACCTCCGTGTTTGGAACTGGAGCTTGACCTGGGGCTGTAGAGAGAATCTGCTGACTCAGACCAGTGGGGCAGTTACCCTTTTGTGTCACCGGGAGCAGCACTGATGCATGCTCAACGGGATGGGCTTGTCCTTGTTAGCACATTAGTGACGGATCGAGTACGGCACATCCATGATCTCATGAAGCGTTACAGGTCTTCAGAAATACGAGTAGATCTATCTCAGAGAGCTAGTGGACCATGACGACCGATTTGAATAAAGGTGCCCCAGCCTTGTTCTTCACACCTCTTTCTTGTGGCCGTAGCTTGTTTGCTTTGCAAACACAGGCCTTTTCTCATCCCTGTTAAATTCACAGCTATGGGATTTGATGCTGAATTTTGTTCTGCCTCATATGTTAGTTCTGTAATGGAATTTTTTTTGCAGGTCTTGATGAAGCACTTCAGTTGAGCCACATCAAACTCGTAGGTTCCTTAGCAGAGGCAATCATTCTGTGACTTTCAGCTAATCTGTATGATTTTTGCTGTCATATATCTAGGGAAGTGTGTGAATCTCTTCTGTAAATACTTTTTTTTCTTTTAGTTCCTCACATGAAAAAGTTTTATTACTTAACAATTTGAAGAAGTTGGCTAAAAAAACCCCAGAATTACTCTTAAGAAGAGTCATGTTCTTATTGGAGATTAATATATTTTCTAAAGAAAGAAGACATTTCTCATCGTTTTGCTTAATCCTACTAGTAGTGCTTAATGGCGCAGTTCTGGGGGATCTCAAATGGAATCTGCTCTGTCTCTCTCCTTCCGTAAAGATTTTGTAATTACTAAGAAAATAGAAGCTGCCATACTGGATTAAGACACTGATGTATCTAGTCCAGTATCGCCAGCTGTTTCAGAGGAAGGTTCAAAAAACTTTGCAGGAGACAATCATGAAGTAATTTGCGCACCGCATGTATGTCTTCATAACTTTTCATAACTAGGATTTGGCTTATGCTCTCAAACTTGTGGTTTTATATCCTTTTCAAACTCTTGGATGACTGTGTGCGCATGGATTATTTTTTTTTTGATTGCTGTGTTTGAGTCTGTGGTTTTTTATTTTCCACAGAAGTGTCCAGTCCTTTGCTATGAAGCATGAGTCACAAAACTCTATGACTCTGGATGAATTTGCAGGAATAGTAATAGGAAAAACAAAACGACTAAAACCCATAAGCTTTACTTGTAGTTACTGTGAGAAAATAATTGTGCAAGATCTCAGTAGCAATTAAAAAACTATTCCCAAAGGATAATAGAACTTAAGGATTCTTTTTCTTCCACTTTTGATTACGTCAGCCACAGCAACATGCCTTTTTGGTGGTATAGAATCATGGAATGGTTCGGGTTGGAAGGGACCTTAAAGATCACCCAATTCCAACCCCCTGCCCTGAGCAGGGACACCTCCCACCAGACCAGGCTGCTCAAAGCCCCATCCAATTTGGCCTTGAACAATTCCAGGGATGGGGCCTCCACGGTAGGGCCTCCTCCAGTGCCTCACCATCCTCATAGTGAAAAATTTCTTCCTAATATCTAATCTAAATCTACCCTCTTCCAGTTTGAAGCCATTACCCCTCATCCTGTCACTACACGCCCTTGTAAAAAGTCCCTGGCCAGCTTTCTTGTAGGCCCCCTTCACATACTGGAAAGCTTCTGTAAGGTTTCCCTGGAGTATTCCCTTCTCCAAGCTGAACAACCCCTGTTGGTCCCTTCTCAATCCTGTAGCTTTATCTTGCTCTACTAGACCCACCAGGTTAGCAGGGTGAGCCATGTGTTGTACGGTACCAGGGTCTTTTATTACATCAAGTCTCCTTCAGGCTTTCTAAGTTAAAGGTGTGCCAGCATGCCTATTGTAGTCTCCCCTTTACAGATCTTAATAATAAACCTTTGCTTATTTCATAGGGCCATTTCTTTTCCCAATAGCGTGAGCTAGAGATGGAGTGGCACCAGTAACGCTGAATTCCCTGGCTTTTAATCTTTTATGTTACAGACTTAATGTTATTTGAACAAAGATTTTTGTGTTGGAATTGATATTGGAGCGGGAAGGAGAGGCAGATTTCCAGTGATATGTTCTGCAGATGTTTGAAAAGTGCTTTTGTTTTTAAAGGTATAACAGTAGGTGATTATATTCAAAATACAGATTCACTTCTCAGGTTCCTTCTGACAAGTGCCAGTAATGGTGTGCTTCTGGAGTCTGCTAGATTTATACTTTTGAGATGTGGCCAGAGAGGACGTAATATTCCTTTGAAAAGGCTATGGACTATTGGACCAATTGGAACAGGCATTTGGGTTTCTGAAGGACAGAGTGTTACTTAGTCAAAAAATAACAAAAATACAAATCTTTGCAGTCAGAAATTAAATGCTTGTGCTTCGATTTGATAATGTTAGAAATGACCTGCACTCTGGCTGACGCTCAATACAAGTTCCCCCTCAGCCTTAATAGTTCTTGAGTTCCCTGATGGAAAGATGAGTTCCTTATTGCAATGATATACCAACATCTCTCTTGCATAGTAATTTAAATCTACGTGAAAAACGCAATAGAGTCTCTGAAATTACCTTCATGAGCTTGGTGTCTCTCTTGCTCTGAAAGTACATAACCCTAATTTATGTTGAAATGTACATAACAACAGATGTCCTTTAACTGTGTAATCATATTATACGCAGCTGATGCTCCCCATGTGCTTTCATTTTCCTGTAAATTCATGTGAGCCATAACTCTGAGTGTTATGGTTTGAGTGTTAGCACTCTTGATTGAAGACACTTTAAGCAGTGGTAGCTCTAGCCCCAGAGTTAAAATATAGTGCTTTCTTTATTAACATAAAGATAGTCGTTTTTAAGTCTCTCTGCTTTCAAATAAGTTTTAACCAAACCTGACTGTTCAAAATACATAGTCACTTAAATTGATTGGTTTTGATCTGAAGTGCTGCAGGTACAAAAGTGCTGATGTTCCCCCTTACTTTTCTGTGAAAAATACAGGATAGGGGGTGAGACAGGCAAACTTGGCACAAGCGTTAATAATAGCTGCTTCAACTTCTCCTTCCTTTTCTTTGGCCGTTTGACATCCATATGCTATCACAAAGCACCCGTGTCTCACTGAACGCGCTGAAAGACAGTAATACCGATCTGTGCCAGATTACTTGCCTGTCAAGTAATACTCTTTCACATACTGTATACACATGTATACAATTAGAATATAGCCGTGTACAGCTATCTTATGCTGCTAAAATGTAGTCTGATCATGGCTAGCGTTTTTCATTTACAATCTGTTGCGTTGTATTCAGTCACTTTCCCATGAGGTATTATCTTCTAAATGAATCTCTGTAGCACCTCATCAAATGTCTCTTCGAAATCTAGCTGTGTCAATTCTAGTCCTTTTATCATTTGTCACCATATTATCTTCAAAAAACAGCAGGTAAATTCATAAAGCACAGGGAGATTTGTTTGAATGCCTGAGTCGTCATCTCTAAGCCCTTGTGTCTGTAAGTAACTTTCCACTGCTTCCTGCACAGGCAGTTTTAGTAGTTTTGAAACCACAGAGGTTAAGCTAAGTGGCCTGTGACTCCCTGGATCTTATCTCTCTTTCTTTAAAGTGGAATGGCATTTGTAACTTCCTAGTCATTAGGAATCTCTCTCTCCCTCTCTCCTCTGTTAAACTATTAATGTATCAGTCTGAATGTACCTGTTTCTGCCCTGTTTTTATTGGGATACCTTCTGCGCTGCAAGTCTGGGATCGTTTTCATACAGTAACGGAGACAAACTGAAGTAGGATCTGTTTTAATGAAATGGCTTGTTTTATCTGATTAGAGCTGAATACTAATTACCAAGTAAGAAATATGCCCTTAATATTAACAAGAAATGTGTTTTGTGAATGGGAACAGGAAAGAGTTAAGCCGGGCTCTCATTCAGCTGGGGTCAGTTCACTGACTTTACTTCAAAGACGCTCTGGATTTACACTGATGTAAGAGAGGGGAAATGTTAGCCCCTGATTTTCTTCTCTTCCTTGTAAAGCAAGGAGAGACTGAAGCCTTTAAGGAATACTACTGGCTCTCCAAATGTCTGCATCTTCATATGCCAGTGTTTTAATATATAGGAAGCAAAAGAAAACTGGAACCTATGTTCTTGAGATGCTATCATGTGAAAAGGCCACCCTTTTAGGAAATAGCTGGAAGACATTAAAATACAGGGGAGATGAAAGAAATAGGTTTGAAGTTGCTTTCCTGTTTTTTCTTAAAACAGTTTAAAGGGATACAGTGGTGAAGGGTAGAGTCTGAACAATTAAGACCTTTGCTGTTTTTCTACTTTTGTGCTGCTGGCCCAGATTGTTTGACCCTTCTCATTACTCTTTCTCTGGGCTCATTTTCATGATGGGGCAGACAAGATGGGTCTTGATATACAGCCTTTACAGGCCTCAGGAAGAAGGAGTAAGAGAAGGTTTCTTAGGTCCAGCTTTTCTTCAGGGCAGTAGGCTGAGCTACTTGGAGTCCCAGTAAGGTTTTTTGTAATTGAAGTTGCTGGTTTTCAGTATTATTGTTGCTTGATGTTCCTCCCAGAAATATTGCAAGTTGCTAATGAATTCCTAAGACAAACCAGCACAGGTTGTGTTGCCCGCTTGCCCTGAAGTCACGCTGCTTCATACAGTCACTGTATCTTTCTGGTTTTTATAGATGGCCTAATAGCCCCCGATGGAGCGGTCAGTCCGGAGTTCTTCAGTGATTACCATCTTCAGAATGGAGACATCGTTGGGCAGCACCCTTTCTCTAGCAGGTAAACCGTTGATCGTAAAGAATGCATATAATCCAGCAATGCCTATTCGGTTTTCCTTATAGGGCTTCGTTTGTGGTGGTCAACAATTTTTGCCCTCATAGCAGTGGGAATGGTTTACACTGGAAGAAGCAGTTCTAGTCTACCTTCTGAATGACATGTTTCTTTTAACATATTAACATACATGTTGTAATACATCATAGCTTTCCAAAAGGTGTCAAAGAGAAAAGTAAAACTAGAACACACAAATAACTACATGTTACGACGATTACTCAAGTACCATTCAGACATTGTTCTTGGGAAATATGTAAAGAAAGGCTTGAGATGCTGATTACCTAGCAGACCTTTGTTTCCAATATTCTTAAATTGTTATAAATAAGTCTCTCAGCTGCCAAAACTATATCTGTGGGTTTGTTCTTTATTGTTTGGTTTTTTTTTTCCCTTAACCTAAATCTTCCCAAGGTATTCTCAGTTAAATTACTGATGGCACTTTGAAAATGCTAGGTGAGCAAAAGATGTCGGCTTGACTTTTGGGAGTTGTTTCTGTGAATTACCTCCCCCCTGGTCAATGACCTCTCCTTCTCTGAATGTTAGCAAGCTGTTCCTGTCTGAATTTCTAAGTAGGCTTCTCCCATGGGTTCAAAATAGAAAAGGCTCATTTCAAAGAACGAAATCTTCACAGATCCTGTGAAGACATTTAGGAAATGCCTTTTATAGAGCATGAATTATGTATACTTATTAGCAGGAAATATCTCAAACACTTTACAGTCAAGGTACAGAATTCGCTTTAATAGGATGCTATCTGGACATGCCCAGCCCTGGGGTTGAAGTTGTTTCTTTCCAAAGGAAGAAAACGTTATTCTCACCACTTGCAACTTAGTCACCATTTGCAAAATATAAGTAATTGACAGTATGTACAGCTGAAGCAAAAAAGACTTTTCTCCCTTACTTTGGCTTCTGGTAGTTTGTTAAAGGGCAGTGGATGATTACACTCGTTTGCTTATTCTACCTGTGATGCACCAGAAAGCTGAACATTGAGCAAGGGTGGAATGTGGTAACATTTTTCAGAACAAATTAAAACAACTAAAATGCTCAGGTCTGGAAAAAAAAAGTAGGACTTAAGAGATGAATCCCCTTGAAAAAAGGAAGTGTTTATACTCAGTAAGGATCAAGTTCAGACTAGTGTGTAACCCTTTCCGTGGAGCCTATGTTTGGGAAGGGGATACTGGTACTGATCCTTTCCAAACGCGCAACCTTTGTTTTGGAGCGTGCAGGTGATTGAGAAACTGAGGGAAGTACGAGCTATGTGCTGCTCTTGGAGTCTTACTATGTGACTTACAGTTTTCAACTTTAAAAGAGATGCAGAACCCAGGAGATGGCAGATTTCTTTATTAACCAGAACTTTGTACGGGTACGTGGTCCCAACAGTCTTCGTGCCCCCTCCGGAGGTGGGAAAGGTGTGTAGGATGACGCTTGCAGACTCCTTTGTTTCCAATAAACTTAGATATAGCCCCAGTCAAGATGCTCTTGTTTTGCCAGAAAGCTTTCGGCTGGGGGGAAAAAAAAAAATAATCTTGAGTGTCCTTGTGTAAAATTAAAGTAGATTACTCAACCTCAAATTTCAATCCCTTATCAGGGAGCTATGTTAGTAAGCTGCTTTTTAATCTGATTGTATTCCAACTAAAATGAGTAGCAAAATATATCTGGTGTATAACTAATTAATTTAAGTATTTGTAGAATTTTCTTGTAATGTTTCAAGGCATTTTGGAGGCTCACCTCAAGAAAACAGCGGAAAAGCTGCAGTTTGGCTAACGCCAAACTTGGTAATTGCCCGTTGATAATAGCTTGTGTAAATATTCAGATTCCTCATTAGAATCCTGGTTTCTAGGAAGACTTTTCAATATGATTGCTCCATGGATTTATCTGCAGTCCAGACACGCAGCCTAATTGGAAACAGCGTGGACTGCTGCAAATGCTCTGTCCTATTTGTAACAGAGCAGGACTGAATTGTTTGATAGAATAGATACTGGCAGTCGAATGGCGAATCCTAGTTTTCAGATGGGTGTCATTATCGTTTTGAACTTCTTGGCGCCAGAAGCCAGGATTTCCTGATGCTTAGAGCTAATGTAAAATGCATTAGTGCTCCAAGGCATGAGCCATGGAATTGCCAGTCCCATGAGTTTGGAGAGTCAGACCCTCCCTTTTCCCAAATTTGAATTGGTGTTGGAAGGTAAAACCATACGTGCTAGAGAGCCTAATTAAAAATAATAGCAGCAAGTCAAGGCTCTTTTTATGTGTTATATAGTGTACATTTCATCCATACCAAAACATAATTCTAGGGTATTTTTATGCTTACAGTTTAAAGCTAACAAGAACCTTATGTCAAGGATTTATTTTTAACCAGTTCCAGCTTTTAATAAATCGAGATTTTTGTTATAAAAATGGTTCATTTTTCTATTATTATTATTTGAATATGTTTTCAGAAACTTTTTTAAAGAAAGCTGAGTTATGATTTGCATAGATAACTAGCAAGTCAGTTAACATTTATTGTGAGTTCAGAGAGAGATGGACGAATAATGAATAGATGCGTATTTTTAGTCTTTTCATTTGTTATACTTTTTTTTTATTTGTTATACGTTTATTTGTTGTGCCTGTGCCTTCTGGTTTTTGTATTAGACTTTTTAATTCTGTAATAGAAACAGTTGTTTGCTAGGCAATGGGGTGAGTTCTGAAGGAGTCTTTTCCATCATTTAAGACCACCCCACGAAATTTGAGGTAGGTGACAACCACGAGCTGACTTCTTGCTACTCAACTTTGAATAGTCTAATCCTTTCTTCTCCTTTCTGCGTTCCTATGAGGAAGACTTAGGATATGTTACCTCTTTAATTTCTCTGAGGCTTTTTCCTCTCCTTGCAACGTGCTCAGACTGGATCAGGACTTCCCCTTGCCTCCAGGAGAGCCTCATCAGCCAGAAAGACTCGCCTTTTTAGTGCCTGCATGTCGCTGGGAAGCTGAGCTAGTGTTGAACTAGTGTTGGTGCCCTCGGTGCACTACCAGGGCTTAAGAGTGTTCTCGTGACCAACCTCATTTTTTGGAGCCAAAGAAATGGGTCTGTGAGGAGAGGTTTTCAAGGACTGCAACCAAACTGAAGTTGCCTTGAAGATGTTCACTGTAAGCAGTAATTAATAATACCCGTGCAAGGGAGCTCAGCCCCCACCAGCTGCTATATCTCAGATTTTTACACCGGTTATACCGCATTGAGCAGATAGTGAAAACCGTATTCTTTCTTGGTTGTAGGATGCTAGTTGTAGCAGAGGTCCGGGGCAGCCTCTACCATTGCAGTTCCACCATGTTACTTTCAGGATAATTGAGGGGAATTGGAGCAGCAGCCATGTCCAGATGCGCAATCGATGAAGTGGTTGTCTTTCCTGTAGCCCAGCAGAGATATCACAACCATCTGCTGTGGAGTCCGTGTCCCGGGAGACACTGGGCCTACCTACTTAGATCTGCTGCACAATCTTAGGTGGGTAGGGAAGTCCTTTTTTGACACCGAGTAAAAGAGGAGTTTAAAAAAGTTAAGGTATTTATAGGCACCTGTGTTCACTGGGTTAGCATATGGGGGGGGGGTTCCCCCATAATTTTTTAAGATTGAAACACAAAGTAATAGTATTAGCAGTAAGAACATCTATAGATCTGGCAAATTAAGTGGAGTATCTTAGGGGCTGCGTTTTTCAAAGACATTGCCTTCCCTTCCTAGAGTTTCTTGGACTCTCCTTTGAAACCTAGAGTACTGACTACTGTCAAGAGTGACGAATGGTACTTTGCGTGATCAATTCCTGCATCACGACGTACAGAACAACTTTGAAGGGCAACTTTGAAGGGAATTGTAAAAGCATCTAGCCCTAAATTCAGTTTGTAGATTTATTTGCATGCTTGCTATTCTGGACAAATCCTGAAGCAAGCAGGGGTAATTCTTGTTTCTGATACTTGTCAGCATTAAGGAGAAGCAGCACATAAGTGAAGACCTGGCAAGTTGGCATTTTTCTAATACTGCCACCCTCACTTTAGGGACCCAAGGCATTCTTAGAAATAGAAATGCTTTGTTTCTGGTATTCTAGCTTGTGTGTTTTGCAGCTTTAGTTTACAGCTCTTGTTTCTGAACTATGTTCTTTGTGGAGTTGTACTGTCGTGTATGATGTCTATAAATAGAATTATTTCAGGATATAGTGTACACAGAAGCGGTGATAAAATACATAAACAGCATCTCTTGTTTTCCTCAAAGGTTTGGAACAGAACGCAAACAGATCGTAAGGTATGTTTTCCATTCAGCAGAAAATACGTGGCTGAGGAGGTTGTTTTGACAGCTTGTATCCAGGTTTTTTTCATTGGCTAGGAAAAGACTTTTGTGATTAGATTACCAGCTTTGAATCATCTTACTGTCTTTCAGAAGCAGATGGGCATTAGGCGTAGATTTGAAATTTTCATCTGTTATTAAAATCTGCATTCAAGGCCCCTGGTTCTGATAACTCTTAATATAGAGTGAAAGTTTTATGATCGTAGCAAACAAAAAAATGCCTCACCTTTTGGCTAATGTGATGACAGCTTAGTGTCTGAGCTGCAAGGGATAAAGACCAGCTGAAAGACATCTTCAAGAATCTGTGGTCATTTATCAAATTTTAATCACCTTCTAGAGACTAATTACTTTCTTAAGAGACAAACATGAGTGATGGCTAAATATCTTATAATAGAGAGATCCACAGTATTTTTCTTACCCTTTGGGGAAAAGACTACTTTTTAACCATTCCCAGCTATAATTAGATAATGGTACAAACTTTAAGTGCGAAAGCCAATTTTTTGTTAATATCTTCATCAGAGTTCCCAAATCCTCTCTGTAGCTTTAGAAAGATTAATAGTTAGGAATGCTGGAGCTAGCCAAAACTTTTTTTTTCCTTCCCAAGGAAGTTTTCTCCAGCACAGAATCCTTTAACCTTGTTATAAAATGTAGCAGAGCTGCCATTGCGCCATCTTTGTCTTCACTAAGACAAGGTGTTTCTGTGTGTGCGGTTCTGGCGTGTGCGCTCACATCTCCTCTCAACAGGGATCTGACTGAAGCTTCTTCTCAGGAAGCAGTGAGGTTTGGCATGTCGAACAAAACCAGTTTTATGGGGTGACTGTCTGTCCTTGGTGCAACATCTTTCCTCTTGCCTGGATTTACAGCCTAAAACTGTAGCTGCGTTTCTTTCTTTTTGCCGTGGCAGGTCATTGTGATATTTTGTGAGAGAAGTGTACGGAGCCAGGACCTTGCAGGCTGCTCTGCACTGACTTCAGCGAAGCTGTGGCTGTTGTTGGCAAGCACAGGCACGCATAACCAAGCTGTTGGGTCTTGAGTTGATGGAAACTGCGGTGACGTGGGCTTCAGCAGCTTAATACGTGGCTGTAGGTCCTGGTGGGAAGACTGTTGGTGTGACTTGGCTTATCTCTAGCTAAGCTGCCCACGTGTAATGTCTGCATGTGCTAGAAGTCCACATCGAATGGCAAGAATAGTCATAGCCGCAGGCTTTTTTGTTTGGGTACCTTGATGAAAATCAGATGTGAGTTTTCATGGGGGAAAGACCTAGGTCTGTAGGCTTCTGTTCCTCTTGATTCCTGCACTGTGGTGCGAACTCCCAGTCGTGTGTCGCAGCTGAATAACCCCTGGTCGGGTCAGGTACAGGAACTGCGTCGGGAGCTGGCACACACGCACATTGTGATTGCTTACCAAAACGTTTTTGAACGGTTGTACCTGTAACTTACATCCCACATGGATAAAGTGCGTGGTTTATTTAAAAGTTTGAACTTTCCCTTCCCAGCCTTTCAGCAGCTGAGTGCATCTTGGGCTGTCGCTGAAGGTGAAAAACTAATATGTCAGTAGACAGTAAAAGTGAGCTGCCTCAGGCAACCCTTTACAGCCATCGGTGGCAGAAGAAACTTTGTTCCGTGGGTCTTGGAAAGATTAGCTTCGATAAAAAAACGTGCTCTGATGTGGGGTCTGTGCTACAGTAGAATTGAGAGTATCCACATCTCACTTCCCTCATCATTTGAGTAGAGGCAGTAATGCTTTCCTGTCCTACGGGTGAGTATAAAATATTTTAATTAATGGAAAGAAAAGCTAACAGAGTGTAAATTATTATTACAGTATGATTCCACTTTCAAACATTTTACCATAGTGATATTTCTTAGTTCTGTGCGTTACTTTTTCTTTTCCATATTCAAACTGTATTTAAAAATTAAAAAAAAAAAAAAAAAAACCAAACACAAAAAAAACCCTTTTTTGCCTTTGCAATACGTTCAGCAGAGTTGTACTCAGCTTCTACCATTTGGACACTATTTAATTTGCATTTCCCAAGAGAATTGAATTAGGTTTTATTAGTAAATTGGGCCTATAACTTTGTAGGCAGGTTTTATTAGTTTATCACACATCAGTATTAGCAAATTGTAAATCCCACTGAAACGAATTTGAAAAGGCCCTAAAGAGAAGCCCAGAACCAATGAAGTTTCTGGAGACAAATAAGGGTTTTTTTTGTTGTTGTTTGTTTTTTTTTGAATCCCACTAAAATGTTGTTAGTGGTGTAGTAGAGTCATATCTTTTTTTTTATCATATTCCTTTGTCCTAACTGCCTACATGCTTAGTTTTAAAGAAGTTAAACTGAATATGGCCAGGAGGATTTCACTAAATTGCTGTTACATATGGCTTGGCATAGCAGGGATAAAACGCGCTTCTCATTTGGACAATACAGCATTTGCTGGCTATTCACGGGAAACAGGCAGGTAAGCTTCTTTTTGTCCATCAGTGCCTGTTCAGGTGGTACATATGCTTGGAATCAAGATCTTGCATCCAAAAGATAGTAATAAGGAAGAAGGAACGGCTGCCTTTTGGAGGCTTTCGATCACAAACTGGGACCAGCTTATTGAAAGACTTCACTTGTCGTCTTCAGATCCTGGATCACGGCCTAAATCAAAATTCTCTGTATGGTTGTTTTCCTTCAGTACATAAACGTGGGAGTGGTGCTTCCAGAACACGAATGCTTCATCACTAAGAGCTTTTTGAATGTGAGCTTGAATTTCTTCATGTCTAGTTTATAATAACTTGTTTATAGACATTAAATACTGCAACCTGATCATAGTATAATCCAGTTCAGATGCCACTAATATGTATTTGACCAAATTATGTTGTTATGATGTGGACAGTTATTGTAGCATTTTTGAAGACCAAGAGTCTGATTATTCAAGGGGAAGAAGATTTTTCCCTGTGACCCATATTCATCAATGAGATTTTCCCAGGGTTTGGAGGTCTGTGCCTGCTGCAGCACTAAAGGAGTAGGGCCCAGCACCGCCTGTAATTTGGGAATATCCAGATGAGGACAATATTCTTCATATACAGTATTCTTTATATAGCAACTTTTTAATGTGTTTGAGTGCTTGCTTATTATTATTATTATTCAGTTCTTAGCCAAATAGCTCTCCCCGTATCCCCCAACACGCAGCAGGTGTCCAGACTGGAACAGGGAGAGATGATGGTCAAGACGGGCAGGGAACCGAAGACAAGAAGAAAACTTACTCACCCGGAGTCGGGTGCCAGACCCTGGCTCTCCTGACTGCTCCCGCAGCGTCCCAGTGCCCCGACCACACCATCTCTCCGAGGTGTGTGGTCCCTAATCACGAAGGATCACGTTGCACTTGTTTCATTTACTGTAAGAGCTGTTTAATTGCTCTGAACAATTACTCTAGTATGCAAAGAGATGAAATAGCTTGCTTGGGAATATTTTAAAGGTGCAATTTTTCTCAGCGAGTTGCAGATGCCATTTGGGAAGAGAGTTAGCATTGAGGTTTTAATGCACTTCAGCTCTCTTGGGATATAGGATACTTGGGCCTCTTTCACTCGCAGTCACTTCTTTTACCTTTTTTTAGTTGCCTTTTATTTTACTATATTCCACCTGCAGTTGGCCTCATTTAACCGACATGGTTTAGGTGGCCATTAAGAATTTTAAAAGAATACCAAAATGCTGTAGCAGTTAGCTCAAGTCCTTTGGAATGTCTTCCCAAAAAATGCGCCAAACCTGGGTCTGTCTCTTCTGAAATGTAACATTAATTAATTCCCACGTTCTGTCTGCTGCTCTTAGTCCCTCCAGATGTGCTACTAGGAATAGACTGGCTCCCTGGTTACAAGCCATCTGGGCTCTGTAAACTGATTTGCACTTATATTAAACAATAAGCGAACAGAATGCGGAAGAGTTATTAAAGCAAATGTACATTGCTTATAAATCTCAAAGTAAAATATTAAAATGTAGTAAACGGGGAATGGAATGTGCAAATGAAGACCTGCTTGTTTTTAATGAGTTTAGCTGTGACCTTCTCGATTTCAAGCAAAAGAAAAGAATTTTATTTTTCTCTTAAAAAAAAAAAA
>VYZM01015420.1:677669-694887 GCA_013398915.1 Dromas ardeola
AAAGAAACTATAAAACTGCTTACAGAAGTATCTGAGACAAAAACAAGGAAATATAATGTTCTAAACTTGACTGGTCCAAACCACTCAAGCTGCTGTGACAGCTCATAAAACTGAGAGTAGTTTTTAACTGGACTCTGTTTTACATTGCCAGAGTGAATTTTCCTTGCAGGAAGTAGCCAGAAGGTTTATTTAGTTTCCAGACTGCTGCTTTGATCTTTCCATTCTGTCACTTCTCAGGTTACATAGCCCTTTTTCACTGCAGTAAATCTGCAACAGTTAATGAGAATAAAATTTCCTCCTTCTCACTGATCGCATGCTGTTAAATGCCAAACCACAGCCAGCAGCATATTTGCAGAATTCAGCTGCACTGTACAAAAACAGCACAATCAGTTTAATCTTGTTGGTTTTGTAATTCATTTTATTGAGCTTTCCTTTTTCAAGTGACCTATTTTATCAAGACAAGTGGTTGCAAGGCCAGACCTGGAAGAAAGATTTAAAACTGTAATAAAGTGAAGGGTGTTTTGTACGCTATGTGTAAGCATGCTCCCCGGATTCAAAATTAAACCTACAATGAGGAGTTTTAAAAAGTCCTGTGTATCAGTGGGATATTTCTTACGGTTATTATCTGAACTGAACATGTGCTGCCAACAAGTCTCTAGTATAAAAATTAACGTAACATAGCAAATTAATTTATTTCCCAAATAGTTAAAATTGTTTTGATTCTAAAACGTGACTTGCCAAATCTGCATTTTATCAGCTTCAACTATGACTGAGCCACCCTTTTCTCTTCCCTCTGGAAAACTAGCTTGTTAGGTTTTTTTTAACCAGGAGGCTAAAAAAAAATAAGTTTAGAGAGTTTATTTGCCTTCTGGGTTTTGAGCTTTTTAGGTTGTTGTTTTGTTTTTTAAGACTCTGCCCAACCTTTGGCCTGGGAACGTTTTATTTCTAATTCATTTAATTAAAGTTGACTTTTTTTGCATAATAATGCTACTCCAAGGTATAGATCTCCAAGAAAATGTTCCACGTTTGTATTTGTTTCTGGCATGTTCCCTAATATATCCAGTCTTAGCCCTAAGAAAGCAAGCAGTAAGAGACATTGAGATTTATTTCCTTCTTGGTTTACACTAAAATCATCACTGATTTGGGATAGATTTCAACAAGACTTTGCTGGGGCCCTGGGTTGATAGTTAAAAGTGGTTGAAATCTGGACAATCAGCTATGGTGGTAAAAAATATTTCAAGTTTATTCATCAGTAATACTGTTCCAACTGCATTTGCTGTGTGCTCTAGTGAGCGCTGCAAATCCTCTAGTAATGTTAACTTTCAGAAAAGACTTTGAAAGCTTTTATTGGCTGCAGCTGTAAGTCAAAGCAGAACAGATTTTTTTGACTCTCCCTCCCTCCTTCCCTCCAGCGTCTGGACTATCATCCACATTGAGTTGCCCAGTTCTTGGTGCTGAGCCCTGGAGACAGCACAGCTGTCGGCCGGTTACCTGTTGGCATGGCTCTTCCGGGTGTTCGGGCACAAGAGGGAAGGGTTTTTTCCCCATTTTTAATGGAGCAGAGTGCCAGTGCTTGGACTCGAGGAGCTTGTATAAATATTTAAAGGAATAATTCTTCAGCTGGGAGCGCTTCAACTTGTATTTTCCACTTCAGCTGTTTATCTCCGAGTGCGTTTTGGCAGTGCCCCTGCTCTGTAACCTAGCGTAGGAAACAAGAAACGCTTCCCTTCTGGAAACGGGAAGGTTAGTTAGAAGCCTGTGGAAGATGCGGACCAGATCCTGAGCTGATCTAGTCAGTGACACCAGTCACATCACTTCTGTGAAGTTGCCACTTCAGGATCATACTCTGCTCAGGCTGTTGGCTGAAGCTTCTGTACCCACCATAACAGTGACGTTGCTGGAGCTCGGTAAAAGAGATGCTTGAAACCTTCCCAAGCCAGGCGCGTTAGTAGTTTAAGGCAATGTACTCTTCGATTTTTATGGGGTTGACACAAATACTTTGGACTGTGGAAGGAGAGAGGGGGAGGGAAGGACATCTTTGCTTTTTATTGCCTGCTCCTCCGGGCTTTTTTGTTTGTTTTAGTTCTTAATTAATTCTTAAGAAATGGATATATCTAATCAGTGGGCTTGGCCAGTTGTTGAGCCAACAGCAGAGATGTTTCTGTCGGGCTTATAATGGAAAGGCAGAACTCCCGGTTTCTGTTCCCGCTCTGACTGTGCACTTGACCTTTTAACAAATCCCGTGCAGAGTAGCTGAGAATCTCCCCGTCCGTGTGGTGGAGCTGTGGGCCTGGGTGAAGGAACGCTGCTCAAGTTAGCCTGAGGCCCTTCAAAGAAACAAGACAGCTACGTGAAACAACCTGAGTTCTTGAGTTGCTGTTTTGCCCCTGGCTGATCCTGGATTTGTCGCCTTTTTAGCAGATCAGAAATACACTTTTTTTTTCCCCCAATTTGTGTTACAGAATAAGCAAAAGTCTTTTCTATCTACATCAGTCTAATTTGAGTCTTCTCATTGCTGTAGTTTGTCACTTGCTGTCTTTAATGCCTGGGGCGTTTCTTCTTTCAATATTCCCATGGGAACCTGAGGTCATGGAGAAAAGGAGCAGCCTGCCCGGGATCACACAGCAGGTAACTGACAGGGCAAGAAACAGAGCCTGAGTCCCGGGCAGCTTTCACAGAGCTGGGATGGCGAGCTCTACGGCTCTCAAGCAAGGCTCTTGCTGAATTTGGCTACGCAATTTGGTTTTAGTTCAGTGCTTTCTTACTATTCAATTGGGAATTTTTTTTTTGAATTTTTTTTAAATGCTGCCTCCCCACCAGTGAGTTCTGGCACGCTCCTTGCTTGGTGCATAGCTGGAGCCTGACACAGAAGACGCGGCGCTCGTTTCTCCACAATTGTCAGATTTGCATTTGTTTATAATTAAATGGCAGAAAGAGCAGTATTGTGCGGAGATACAACTGGGCACGAAGTCCAGAAGCAACTGGAAACTTTAAGTCATTAAGTGCACTGAAGAAAGCTGGATCACATGGAAGGAGAGACATGATCACATCCATAAAAGCTGTATCATGATGCACAAGGGAGCTCAAGTAGTATTGCACAGGTTCATTCTGACATTTTCTATCTTTTGAGCAGATACAGTATTACAATTTAAGGAACATTAATATTGAATGTTAATGTAGAGATGGCCTTGGTATTTGATGCAGCGTGCACAGTCCCAGTCCCTGCCACAAAACTGCCCTCCCACTTGAGCTTGAGGGATAGAAAGCATGGGAAAAAAGCTTCCCAGATAGAGGAGAAAACGAGAGGCAGAATTTAAGAGACTTGTGGTTTATAGTTTAACGTCATTACCAGTAGTGGGAGAATCTACAGTTACAGGACATTATATAAAGAAACATTGTTTTTTTCTAAGGCTTCTCAGTTGTATGCTGTTTCTCCACAGCCCAGGGTTTGTGCCCTTGCTCTGAAGCACAGAAAATTTATGGTCAGTGAAGCAAAACCAGAGGTAGCTGGCACGTAGAAGTAAATAGGATCATCTTCTCGCTCGCTAGAGACTAAGCAAGGGAAAAAGCAACCAGCCTTATGCTACTTTCTGACGCCCTCCACTCTTCCACGACTGGTGTTACGACAATGGTATCCCCTCCGGTGTGTAGCTGGCAGCGAACAGCCGCAGAAAGGCCAAGGAGCCCGGGGCTTTCACAGGCTTTGAGCCTTGGTTAAAGTGTGGTGGTTACCTGGTACCTGCAAAGCATGAGCTTAAATATTTCTTACTTGAAGATAACTTGAGAAGCTGGAGGTGTGTTACATGGAATTCAAAAACGTTTCCCACCTCCTGTGCTTAGGTGCACACCCTGCCTCAATCCTCACTGTACAATGGGGTCAAGGCCGGAGGGAGGGAGCTGCGGCGTTCGCTAACCAGTCTCCTAACTGGGCTAGCAGGACTGCAGCCTCTGCTGCATCCCAGACGTGATTGTACTGCCCTGCACTGCAGTCCCTGTCTCGGACCTGCGGTCTAGCACCTTTCATCAACACTTAAAAAAAAAACAACTCAACCAAACAAAAAAAACTCAGAGGAGAGAAAAAACACAGAGTTTGCTGCTGGCAAACTCCTGTCTCTCTTGTTGGCAGGTATTACAAACGGTAAACTGCATTTCAGTGCTGTGCTCGTCTCGAGATTAGAGACTGGTGTGCCACCGCTATGGCTTAGGTACCTCCTGAGGGAAAAATACAGCCTTCAGTATTCATCCGAATTCACCGTTTTGTCTGTTGTACGCAGGAACTTGATACAGCACTGTAGATCACAGGGGTTTATGGCAGGAGGGTTTCTAAAGCAATGTGGGATGGTGACTGTACCGTATGTTATCAACAGCACTGTCACCCACGAGTAGATTCACAGAAGGGAAACATTAGGACTTCAAGGCTGCGCTGCATGAAATTCTGAATGTCTGCCTGAGGTAAGGTGGGGGATGTTTTGAGAGCGAAGACAGTGTTTTTTAGAAACAATATTATAAGGTGTATAAAGGGAGAAGGTACAGAGGAAACAGAGGGGTTGCTGTGAACTTGTCGTGGTTTAACCCCAGCCGGCAGCTAGAACCACGCAGCCGCTCGCTCACTCCCCCCACTTGCGATGGGGGAGAGAATCAGAAGACTAAAAGTGAGGAAAAACTTGTGGGTTGAGATAAAGACAGTGAAATACGTGAAGCAAAAGCCACGCGCACACAAGCAAATCAAAACAAGGAATTCGTTCACTGCTTCCCATGGGCAGGCGG
Organism: Dromas ardeola; assembly: GCA_013398915.1. Classification (NCBI taxonomy): domain Eukaryota; kingdom Metazoa; phylum Chordata; class Aves; order Charadriiformes; family Dromadidae; genus Dromas; species Dromas ardeola. The sequence goes on from VYZM01015420.1 coordinate 682,437, forward strand.
GTGTTCAGCCATCTCCAGGAAAGCCGGGCTCCATCACACGTAATGGTTACTTGGGAAGACAAACGCCGTAACTCTGGATGTCCCCCCTTTCCTCCTCCTTCCCCCAGCTTTATATGTGAGCATGAACATTGCATGGTATGGAACAGCCCTTCGGTCAGTTGGGGTCAGCTTTGCCGGCCGTGTCTCCTCCCAACTCCTTGCGCACCCCCAGCCTGCTCGCTGGTGGGGCGGTGTGAGGAGCAGAAAAGGCCTCGAGCTCTTAACAACGACTGAAAACACCAGTGCGCTATCAAACGTATTTCTCATCCCAAATGCAAAACAGAGCACTATAGCAGCTGCTGGCAAAAAAGCTAACTCTGTCCCAACTGAAACCACGACAGAACCGTGCTGATGCCAGGCTTCTGCGGGATGCTCAGAAACCTTCTGGTTTAAACCCCATTCTCTGATACTTGGGAGCAGTTTTGCAAAGCTGCAGCTGTGATCACCTGCCTAGTGAATTATAAATGTATAGGTATGTTTTTTTTCAATAAAATAGATTTTAATAAAATTATTAAACTTGTATCCCCAGTGGGCAGCTGAAAGCCTGTGAGCCACGAGGCTGGTATAAGCCCTGTTGATACGGAGTAAGGAGGGAGGATCGGCAGGGTTTTAGAACAGGTTTAGGATGAACAGAAACGCAGCTGAAATCGTGGCTGTGGGGGAAGCACCGGATGTGTTTAGCTTGGATTTCATTTTCAGTGGGCAGGGATTTCAGGGTGCTTTAAGTCTGGGTTACCAACCATGAAACTGATAGGTAGAAAAGGATGAAATTTTGGCCCTGAAGCGTAAGCTCCTAAACTGCTATTTCACAATCTAAGGTGAAGACTTTTCCTGGGCCACCTTTGCCTGCACAGGCAGTCACAGGCTTTTACAGTACAGTCTGGTAGGATTATTGTCTTGCTGCTTCATGCCTCTGTCATGACTGCAGGCCTGTTTCCCAAGCGGTGTTTCTTGCCGGGATTGCTCCGAGATCTGTGCGTCCTACCGGGGGATTTCCAGTTGGACTTCGTGGGGTTAGTTGCGAGCAAGAATTTCCCCAGTGACCCAGGACTTGCCTTTCTGAGGCCCCGCTTGTGCCGGAGGAATTAGTACCCGTTTTAGAGCAACTTGTCAGCACCAGCACTAGGAACGGCGTGAACGCTGGTGTGGACAGGCTCAGGTGTCTATCGCATCAGGAAAACTTAAGGAAAGCAGCCTTGCTCCGTGGTCAGCCTGCACGCAGGTGCTAATTATCCTACTCGGATTAAGCTCAAGAGCCTTTCTTCCTGCACTGAGCACTCAGGAGCAGCAAAGACACCTGGAGGGGAACCCCAGCAGAGGGACGCTGGCAGAGTGCTCCCTGTCTGAGGCTGCCCAGTCTTCCAGAGGTACCGCGGAGCCTGTCTACTCTCTGAGGCTCTGGAGGGAGTTAAGGAAAGTTAAGCGTTTTGTGGGACGCAGTGGGATGCGGGCTGGCATTTCCTGCTGTGAGGGGGAACACGATTGGTCTTTACTCTTTAAATTATGTCGGGGCATCTAGGATCTTAGATGGGCATATTAATTTGGATGTCATGAATCAGAGTAAGTATCAATAAGCAGAGCTGTTAAGAAATCTCTCCTCACTCATGCACATCAGGAACGTTTTCCTCTCCGGCATGTGTTCTTCAGTTCCCCGGCAGTACAAGCAAATCGGAAAGTTCAGCTGTCATTTGGGGGAAGGTCATAGATCACACTAGCAGCCTGAGTAATCCAAGAGGTTTTAAGTATCATAGCATTTAGTTTAAAGCGAAATTTGCTCTGACAGGGGCTGGCAGACCAATAGGAAAAAGAAATATTTGTGCTTGGAGAAGTGCATGTGTAGAGACCGCGAGTATAACTGATGGCTGGAAGTGATTTCAGTCTAAAAAAAACAAATCATTAAGAGAGTGCATAGGGGTAAAATACACAGTTCATATTTTAAAGGGTCTCAAAATGAACCAGTAACTGAGGTTAGCGGTACATAGTAATTAGCTGGGCTGTTCACTGTTTAACTCCATCAGCTCCAGGCCTGGTGGTAAGCTTTGCACAAGGAAGCAGTTGTGCTTTGAGGACGTGGTTAGCAAGCGCCGATCTCTGTGTGCACGCGTGCAATTTTTTGCAACAAAACTGCCTTAACTCGCAGTTTAAGGCAATGGCTGAAGTCATTTATCCGAGGAGTCTGTTGTGGTGGTGCGTGATGTGTATCCACTCGACAGCTACGGGGGTTGCGTGCGCCTCTGCTGGGTACCCAGCTGAACAGGGCTGACTCACAGGAGGAGAAAATACCAACTGGGGGACAAGTACTGTTGCCTCGGTAGCATAATTAGGTGTCCCTCGCTTTTTGGGAAGACAGGCTGATGCTTGCTCTGCCAAGCGCTGAGTTTCCCTGTATTAGGCCAACATCGCATTTTTTCCTAGGAGCAAGTTTTGAAGTTGATTGCTGGTATAAATCTAAGAACACATAGCACAAATCACGAGCTCAGGCCAGTCGTTCGTTACCCAACAAGTGTTTACAGCCGACAAGCTACCATCTTTCCTGGCTCTGCCCTTCTGCTGTTCTTGGCAGAAGTGGCAAGGATTCATCAGAACTCGGTTTTTAAACCCCTGTCTCCACCTCGGTAGGTTACGCTTGCAGAGTCATTGCCCTTGGCCTGCCAGCCTCCTGGGTGAGCCAGCCTCCGGTCTCCAGACGCGTGTTTGCTCTTTTGGTGTCCTGCCCCTCAGTTACCTCCTGCGCTCCAAAGCCTTTCCTTCAACGAGGAGGACGAGCTTTTGGCTAGGGGCTGCCAGCGCAAACAATCAAATCGGCAAAGCTGGTACGTTTCAAGAGCACTGACATGGGAAAATGAAGCCAACTTTTTTTTCTGAAGCATGGACAAGCCTTCATTTACTTAAGAGAAATATTTAGATAGGAGAGAGTGGTGATTTGATCAAGGTGTTTTAATGTGATTTTCTGTTCCTTTCTTTTTATTTTTTTTTTTAACTGTCCAAAGCAGTTATCAGCTGATCCATCTCTTCCACTTTTCTACAGGACACTAACATATGTCTAAACCATTTGGAAATAACCGATACTCCTCAAAGTTTAAACTCTAGGGATCTTTACCTAATTACTTACACATTTATAAAAAAAAAAAAAATAAAAAAAATGATTTGCTGAGAATGTGATTGAAACCATATTTTCCCTGCTCTCGTTATCAATTTAAATACATTTTAAAAGTTCTTTGAATAAGGATGACTGAGCTGGAAGTACCGGGGCGAGCTCTGGCTGCAGTGATAGAGACCCATTGCCACCTCGTGGCTCAGGGGCGTTATTACACCTCACCCCCCAAAACCCCGATGTTATTTTAGTTTGGTGATACAGAATGGAGCGACCAAAAGATGATCTTGAAACGCCGCAGCATCAAGAGAAGCCACGTGCACATTTAAGAAGAAAGCCCTGCTTCGGTACGTGTCTCAGGCTCCTGTATTTGTTGTGTCCTTCCCTGCCGCCATAAACCTGAGGGTGGCTACTGTTTTCTGCCCTGTAAGCCAAGGCACGGCCCCTACGAGCTTCACTTGCCGTCAGCGGCATCCCTGCCTGCAGCACTCACAGCCTACTCCCCCACAGCCTGCTCGCTCACCTCCAACGTCTGTCCAGAATGAAGTTTTCAGGAGTTAGCAGAAATGCAAAAAGAGCCCCTATTCTACCATGCTGGTAATAAACCCAACTTATCCGCAACTAAGGTTGTTTTAGTCACAGAAAAATACGTTGAAAGATAAACCCAGGAAAGTGTTTTCTGTTAAAATATCTTTCCATTATAAATCAATTACAGATGCGTTAAGGATCTTCAGAAGAAAACAGTGGAATTCCTGGTTTAAAGGTAGCCTAAAGTATCCTGCTTCTCTGCAGCGTTACACGTGTGAGGCATCGCCGGCAACTGGGAACTTGTAGTAGCACAACAGAAGTGGCCTCTGCATTTCCAAATCCCACTACGCCTTCTTTAAGTATGTTATTAACTCCTAATGCTAACAGTACTGAAAGAAGCCTTTTAAAGAATCGGCATTGTTTTACAGTAGTTATTCAACTTGTTGGTTTTCTGAACTGCCAAAGAAATTGGTCAGCTTCGTGCCAGGTCCTCGTTGGCTTGTTCGGAAGAGCTTTGTGGCCTGTATTCAGAAAGCCGTACCTAACGGCAGCACACGGGAGGTCTGTCTGTCTAATCCCATCGCGCAAACCAGGAACAGTGGCAGAAGTGGGGACCATCCTCTGACTAAGGCGGGTGCAGGGTTTGGCGTTTCTGGAGACAAGAGTTAGATACAGACAAAGTAAAAGGATCGTTCTTAATCCCTTCTTTCAGGCATCTATTAAAGCTTTGAGGCTGCTAATGAGAAAAGCTGCACTTTGCCACGGACAAAGGAGGGACCTGGAGAAGGTGCCTCAGAGGTCACCAGCTCGTTTCATATTGGGCTTGGAAAAAAGTAACAGGACTTTGGCGGGGACACAGGAAGGAGTGGGTGGCCAGAGGAAGGTGTGGAGCCAGAGGCATGTGCTGGCATAGCTGTGGACCGCTATGGGGTACACCACTGCCACTCTGCTTCTCTCTGCCGTGCTGAAGGGCCTGATCCGCCTTTAAGGTCAGACTGATGGCTCTGGGTACGAGTTACGGCACGGGGCATCGCTAATTCAAACACAGGTAGACGTGGAAATAGCAAAACACTTTCAGGGCACTGCATTTGTCACGATATATTCAGGTGAAAGATTTATTTTCTCTGCGGTTTGGCTTGTTGACTGTGTCCCCTCCCTCTCAGAGGAGAAATCTCAGCCTCAGTCCTTCTGCCTTCACAGGACTAGTGGAATATCCCATGAGTGAACAAGTTTCCTGAGAAACCAGGCAACCAAGGATCCTTTTCGAGGACCTCACAGAGGCACGATACGAGGAAAGGATCTCTGCAAGGACAGAGGGATGGACGTGGTCTCCCACCACTTCAGCGAAGCCCTTTCAGTCCAACCGATTGAGCAGCGCCAGCTTTTTGCTGAGCCAGGGCCTGGGGCCCACCCATTGTACATCTTCTGGATGGGTCATTCTTTCCCAGCCTCGACTGTTGCGTAACCCATGTTCCATATGTCTAATGGGCGGTAATGAGGTTCAGCTTTTCCCCACTCCAAAAGCACTTTGGTTCTTTGTGTTTTGACAGTCTTCAGAGGGGAAGTTCAACTCCTTTCAATGCATCATTAGTCAGACAATAAATCAGAATCCTTTTCCATTTGTCCTTCTACTGACGTGGAAGTTAAAAAGTGACATAGCTATGAATAGGCAGTACTCCAGTCTCTTAGGCAATGTTCATTTTCCCTCTACCTCCTGCGTGAGTTATTGTTGAGCATGAAATATGTGCCACTTTTCCCTACGCGGTTCTTGTGCTTTAGTATCTTAATTCGTTGCCGTGGGACTTTTTAGGTGTAAAAGATGCCGTTCTGTATGGAAAATGAATTATTCTCTCTCATTAGTATATAGCCTTTCAGCGTACGATGAATTCTTTCTGCCATTTGGCTGTCAATCTTGTATCCCGCCAGAAACACTGTCCTTTGCTGAACTATGGTGCCGTGCCAGATAATTCTCACTTTCTCATTTCTAGCTGGTATTCCCCAGGGCCTTCAGAACTGTACTGAAGGAAGGAAATCAGATTATTCGGATGCGCCGTGTAGGGCAGGGTTACCAGTGGGCTTTGCGAGAAGCATTTCCTGAAAGACATTTACTTTAATGTGCAGATAGAGAAACCGAGTCACAGAACTAACGTGCTTTGCCAGTGAATCTATAAAAGGAACGAAGAGATGTCTGTCTCTTCTGGGATTTCTATTTGACCTGAAAACCTTTCCTCAATAGGAGCTGTGTTGATTCCTCTGCAGCATTTCTCTTCCCACCAGGAGAAGCGGAGATGGAGCGGTGCTGGCTGGAAGGGGACGACGGCTTGCAAAGTTGCCTCACAAAATTATCTTGGTGGCAGGCAGAGTTGGAGACACCAGCACGAGTGCACCTCCCCTACCATACAAAAACCTACGGTTTCTCTCTTCTCTTTTTTTGTAGCATGGGAGTTGATGGATTTGGTCAATCCCCAGGGGTTCCTGGCCGCCCAGCGACTGCCTATGGATACCGCCCGGATGAACCTTACTACTACAGCTACGGAGCACGATAAAACAGCCCGGTCTGCTGTCCAGGATGCTGCCACCTGCCCTGGAGGAATCAGCGTGGCCGTGGCCATGGCCGACAGTAAAACCATCCCTTGGTAATGCATGATTGTACCACGATGGGTCCGTCACTACGTATCCTTTGGCGTGTGTAGCTCCAGATAAAGCTAGCCTTTCTGGGTCCAGTGTTTTAGTGACAGTGTTTACTCTTTGGTTGCTCTTTGTTATCATTTTTGTACAGTATTTGTTCTGTGACTTGAAAGCAAGAATTGGAAAGCTACTGGACTGGAAAGCGTCACATTATGTATATTAAGCTACTAATTTAATTTCTATTAAATATAAAAACCTGTGTGGTCAGCGGTGGTGAATGTGTTTCTAACCAATGTTTCGTTTGTTTTACGAGGCATTTAAGAAGAATGCTTTATGTGAAGTGTCTTCAACATGGACTGTTTCCCTCTAACGCTTAAGTAACAGGAACACTGTTAAGCCCCGGCATCTCCTGGCACTGCCCTGACACGTAGTTACCAAAGTCCAGTCCTGGGTCTGAAGACTTTAATAATGGAAAGATGGCACAGATTCACCGCCCTGGAGCTTCAAACTTTTACAATCTAGTTTAAATGCTTGAAAACACTTAAAATTAGAAACTATGCTACAAGAGAATACCTTTACCCTAGTGTTTAAATAAGAGTTCTGTGGGCTGAGAGAAGTCAGCCACATCCTGAGGACTACCAAGAGGAAAAAAACAAAAACCCACTGTAACTTGGTTCAGAATCCAGACGCAGAGCCTTCCCCCCAACTTCCCCATCCTGAAATACAAACGCGTCCTGTCCTGCCTGGTCACCGGGCTTAGGCTGGATCGAAGCACAGATCATTGACTGAGCAGCAGAGACAGGCCAAGGCACCTTCGCGCTGGCCTCGCGGTGGCTGCCTTAAGCCGTGTTCTGAAACATGCTGCGTGCAAACAGGGTTTAGGCTGAAGCTACTGTTGCGTACCCCTACCCATAAGAGACAGAAGAAAGCGTACGGAAATGCCCTCTCTGCCACAGGCGTCAAGACAGCAGTTCAAATTTTCACTTTTTGAAATAAAAGCTACCCCCGCCTCATGATTTTTTTTTGAATGGCTACTGATCTGCCCTTGAATTGTTCCTCGCCTTTTTTCTCCCTCATTTCTGGCTTAAACAGAAAATAGACGTGCGTTCGGGGGCTGGTAGTACTAAACCAGTAGCCAGTAATCCCGTAAGACTGGTGTATGTGCTAGGACGGTGATCTTCAAAGGCATGGCCTTGTTTAGGAAGTTGGCAGACTAGTAGCCTCACACTTTACAAATATTTTTGAGATCAAGATTGTTTTTAAAGCTTGCTTTATCTTTTAGAAGCGCGCAAGTACTTTCATATGCACCGTTCCTCGCTGTGTTTCATACTGCATGACTGGAAGCGATTCTAAAATTAGCCACGGTATTTCTTACCAGTTTGCAGCCTCCTCCCTGCGCTGGCTTCACGTTCATGGCTTCACTTACTGGAGGTAGGTGGAAAAACAGCATTGCCAAGATTAACTAATATTTTTTTTAAATCATTTTCTCTACAATTTTTAACTAATTCTTATGCAGTTTCTTAGAAGATGTAAGATCTCACTAGAAACCCTGCAGAAAAACTTGAATTAAACTAATGGGTTTCCAGTGTCGTACCTTTCGGGATTCTTTCCACTGGGCTAAGCCCACACTTCACTGCCCAGCAGTTGTGCCACATTTACTCAAAAGCTTTCAGATATTTTTATAGTTCTAGCTGTGCGAGAAATTCCCCAAACTGCATATTAAGGCTTTTCTTTTCAGACTGGCACTCGCTCGTCAGGCTTTCCCAGAAAATTAGTGTGAAGTTATTTAAAGCAGTTGCCCTTCTCATGGAATGTGTTTTGGGGAGGAAAAAAAAAAAATGGAGTGGGTCCTTGGAGTATGTGCAAACTATCAATGAAACTGAAGGAGCCTTTAATTGGAAGCTTCAGGTTAACGAGGAACTAGAGTCGAGCTTCAGCAAAGGGGTGGGTGTCTGTAATTGTAATACAGTTGTGACCGTGCTGAGAATAAATGGCAGTGGAAAAATCTCTGGCTGCATTTTTAGTATTCAGTGTTAGGAGTTTATGAGAAAAGAATAAAAGATCAAGTATTTGTAGCTTTGCCTGGCAGCAGCTAAGAGAAGAACATCATTTATCTGCAAGCAGAGCTTGGTAAAAATTACTCAGCACTTAGTAGCCTGAGGACAGAGCCTGCTAGCCAAGATGAAAACCAGCTGTGCCACTATACTCTCTAAGGCAGGAGAGAGGCTGATTTTCCCTTTAATTACAGTTCCTGAGCCAGAAAGGGGAAAAAAAGATACGAGCACGTAGACTTTTCAATCCAGATCACATTTCCTGTGGGTGTCAGAGGGAGACTGGAGAGTCTGACCTGTAGGGTAACTTTTTAATTATCTGTATTTACGGATTCAGTCCCCGAGTACTGTATCCTGCGTAAAACGGGGCGAGGAGGGATCTGCTTTCTTTTAGCAACTTCTACAACTTTTGTCCTTTCCGCCTTTTCCTGGTTTCTCTCCCTGACTTTGAATAGCTCCTCTTTTCTTTCCCTACGGCAGCAATCCCTGGCCATCCCAGAAGTATCCTCTTTCCCCGTCTGCTGCTAATTAATTAATGAGTTTGGTTAGGCAGGTGTTTTAGATATAATTAGGCTGTAAAGTTAACAGCACAATGAAATAAGCATAGGCTGAGGAGTTCATACGTCTGTTAGCTATTATTCAGGCTTTCTGCAGCTGTACAGTGTAATTTCAGTGAGCAAACTATCTACTTAATGTGGCAGCCTAAGATCTTGTTTTAAATTATTATTTGTACCACACTAGTACTTAGGAGCTTACTGGGGCAACAGGGGGTGCGGAAAAGCAAAAGGAAACAAACATCCTTGGCCTGGTGAGCTTACGAAGGACCCGATTCAAATCTTTTAAATACCGGTGTGTGTGTGGAGCTGTCTGATAACAGCGTAACATGTGCATTTCGTTCTGAAATAAGTCTGCCATGATTCTGTTTAGTTTAATCCACTCTGGATTAAATGAAACAGGAACAAGATGTATCTTCCTCTGGAATAAGCAGGGCAAGCTCTGTTTAGATACAAGAGATTTCAAGCCCTTCTGGCAGGTTCTTTAATGGCATTCCTGTTACACGCCGCTGGTAAGCTCAGCTGTGCACTCTTCATGGGAGACGGCTGAGAATAGCTACCACCTTCATTCCTTCCATGACCGTCCTCAAGAAACATACAACACAGTGAAGCTGGCTTACTGGTGCCGCTCAGGTTGCAGCTGTCAGCCCTCAAAGGTGTTGTGATCTGCTCGGTTTTTTTCTTTAGGAGGTTAAGGAGAGAGCTCTGAGGCAACGAGGGAGGTACTGGAGCCGCCTGCCTGCGGGCGGTGGAGGGCAGCGCTGCGTTGCGCCCAGGTCGCAGGTAGAAGGTGACGTTTGCAACCGGTCAGTCTGGAAAGCCACTTGAGAGAGAAGACGGACTTTTTTGGAGTTGGTATGTTGGGGGTCCCTGCTCCCTAAAAAGAGAAACCCACTTCTGTTTATTAAGAAATTCAGTACTTGAGAAATATCCTTATCAGCAAAAAGCTACTGTAATGCAGTTGTAACCACCATGTCTCTGCGGCAGGAGGACATCACTGGAATAGACATCGGCTGCAGTTCAGGTGGGTGCCGGGAGCGCCATCCCAGCCCTGTTTCTTCCCTCTGCCTTTCCAAAGGCCCTGTGGCCTGGAAGAGGCAGAGCTGTGGAACATTTCTACTCTGCAGACAGGGACTGCAGCACAGCCTGCTGGACAATGCTCCCCAGCTGTCCCCTTACACCTCACGGGCTCTATTCCATAGATACGCTTTTTCTTCCATCCTCTTCTACCGTTACTGGCTGTCTGTCTCTCCACTATGCCAATCTCTTCCTGCCCAGTCGACTTAAATAACCAGTTACGAACCTACGGAGGCACTTGCTGAGGGCTCTGTAATCCTGCTAGTTCCCTCTCTACTCTTCTGCCCTTGAAAGAGGAGGAAAGGGGTTCACTCCTACCTCATTACGTCCGGAGTTACTCTCTGGAGGAGCCTACGCTGGCTGTTCTGAGGAAAGGCAAACTGCAAAGTTTGAAGGACAGAAGCCCAGCTCGTGTGTTTCTCCAGCAGCACAGTAGGGCCCTCAGCAGGGCGTGCGCCTCAGTACCTCTTCAGTTCGTATGGGACAAGGGACTCGCGCAGGAAAAGCAGATAGAGGGAAGGAGCGCTTCTCCACAGAGTCACTCCAGAAAAGTAAATACACTGTAAATGATGCACAGCAGCCAAAGTTTGCTTTTGTTTCCTGAGAGCCACGGGAATTACACCACAGCCTGAAGCTGGAGCCAAGTGCTGTGAGAAGAAATCAGTTGTTGCTTATTAAGAATTTTTTCTTTACCTGCAGTTGTTCAGGTTTTCCGGTCTTCTGCCTTTCCCCTGCCACGAACGCACACACACGCACACAGAGGACATACAAATCCATGCTTAGGCCCTTGAATAAACTGGTGAGGAATGTCCACAGTTCTCCTTATTTTGCACTTCGGGGCCAGGGTCCATTGGTACGACTGTCCCATTTGGGCCAAAGCCCGGACCTCTCCTACCTCTGAAAGAGGCATATCTGAACTTCATTTTAGTTTCTGTTCCTGTATGCATCATGTTACCCCGTAATATGTGACATACTTTGCCTCACACACTATGTATGACCTATTCTGCTTTTCTGCACCCTCCTCCTCCCCGTCATCTTTCTGCTTTATTTAAGAAGACTCAGATCGTCCGGCTGCCAATATATCCCTCTGCCAGAGGCGCAGGCCGCCCCTAGCCCTCTGCCCTTTCTTAACCCCGACGTGCCAGCGGAGGGACCCCCCAGTGCACAGTCGTAGAAGAAAGCCTTCCCCTTTGCTTGCTGAAACGGATCGTGAAGCTCAACTGAACGGAGTTTTAGCATGGTTCTGAGGGGATTCCCTTTTTCTGTCCTGTGGCTTTGTTGTGCTGGAGGGACTCTAGCATAAACAAGCCACTGGCCAGCAGGCCGGTGTCTCTGGGGGCATCTGCACTGTCCACACTCTGGGCACAAACTGGAAGGCTTCGCTAAAACGGTGGGGAAAAGCGTATCGGTAAAGAAGTCTACAAAGTTCGTGCCAGTTTTGACAGCACAAAATTGAATGCAGCCTAAACTGGTGGAGTTTAGTTACTAAAGAAAGCCAAGGAGTTAGCACAGCTTAGACCACCTTTGTTAAAACAGGCTGCCATTGCCATTAAACCTTTGTCTAGACGAGGCCGGGGTGTGCTGCTGGGCCCCGCTCGCTCCAAGCGTTAGGTTCAAAACGATTGAGCAAACCACATCCTAATGCCCTGGCGCGGCATGAAACTGGAACAACATGGGCGATATGAATATAGTGTGTGAAAAGCCCAGACCTCCCACTGCACTGTAGTAATTCCTTTCAACGTTCATTCTGCTGTCCAAAATACTCACGTGAAATCTCTCCCCGGAGTCACTTTACCCCGCAGCGCAGAGAGCAATTAGTTTTAATGGCATTAAATAGATCTCCTTACGATGCACGGGTTACACCACCAAAGCAAACGCGCGGGGCTGGGGGCGATGGCGCGGGGAGATGTGGTAGACAGACCACCTGCCTCGCGGACGCCGTTTTCACCCTTTATTTAGGCCAGGCGGGAAACCCTTGCTTGATGCCCCGTAGCAGCGGTGTGGGGGGCTACGCGGGGAAACCGTGGAAGGAAATTAGCTCACAAAATGCAGCCGTGGGGACAGGAGGCCGCTACGCATTCGAAGGAGGGAGACACCTATTCCCCGAGCGCCCGTGAGCCGTAAACCACAGGCATCACAGCTCGCTACAGCGCGGGAAAGGAGTCTGAGGCGCAGGGCCCGCCCTGAGGCGCCGAGCAGCAGGGATGGTGCTGGCGGTGCAAACAGCCCGGCCGCTGGGGTGGGCTGCGGTTCAGTCGCCGCCACGATTCCCCAGGGACTGGGTTGAATGGCTTGGGAGTCGCCGGCGGACACGGGCAGGCAGCGGGGGGGCGGGACGGGACTCGCTGCCGGCACCGAACAGCCGCGGTAAAGGGCAAGTAGCGGCCTGAGGGGAGACTCGCCCGCAACCAAAATGGCCGCCGCCGCTTCGCGGGGCCGCGCCTTCGCGCAAGATGGCCGCCCCCCCGCCCGCCCCGGCC
>VYZM01015420.1:695388-730458 GCA_013398915.1 Dromas ardeola
GGGGCAGGTGCCGCCAGCGCGGCTCGGGAAATGGTGCCGGTGCCCTCCCTCCGCGCCGGGGTGGGCAACTAAGGGATGCGGTGAGGGCAAAAAGCTGCCTTTTCTGGGAAAAAAGCGCAAATACCTGTAGTTGTTTCGAGGGCGCTGTGGGCAGCAGTGTTGTTCCCGGCAGCTGGTGTCACGCTGGGGTTTCTCGGGGAGCCCTCCGTGTTAAAGTGGGTGTTCTTTTCCCCACGCCTTGTGTCCAGGGTTGGACAGTCCTTCGGAAGGTGCAACAAAATCCCGCTTCCTTTCCCAGGGAGGCTGTTGCCTGTTAATCGCCCACCTGTCCGCCTTCGTGGCACTGCTGGCGCAAGGTGCCCGCTGGACGTTTGCGGTTGCCGTGTTGGGAAACCTCAGCCTTTGGTTCATCGCCTCCGACAGCGGCTTCCAGGAGGCTCTGCTGGCACGGGAGGTGGTGGGCAGGGGGAGCAGACAGCCGGGAATTGCCTCACTCTTCGCTGTGGAGCGACAGGGCTTAGTCTACGCGTTTCAGGTTGATGCCTCTTACGCAGAATGTTATCGCTCCATGCAGGAGCTAAATTGAAATTCCAACTCTAACGCAGTTTATGGTAGCAAACCCAAATTGTTCTTAACGACCAGTGCCTCTGTCTTTCCCTGATGGGCTTCGCTCCATCTCAAGGTGCACTATGTGTTACATCGAATGTTCATGTTTACAATTTATTGAAAATAAGATATTAAAAGGTTATAATGTGGGTAGTGCTCTTAAACCCACAAAGCATATGTGGTCCTTGCACAGTGTAGTGCGACTGACAGTTTATTTTAGCATGGGAAGAATTTCTCCGTGGGTTTTAGCCACACCTGGGCTTACAGTTCTGCAAATGCTTTTGCCAGCTGGAGTTCCAATAGCCAGCATGTTTTGGAGTGCCGTGAAAAAGAAGAGAACCCAAGCGATAGTTTTGCGAAGCTGATGTGTTCCTGCAAAGTGTGGCTCGTGGTTCCACAGGCTGTTGTCGCCGCTTGGGTGTTCGAAGCTCCTTGCTCGAAGGTGTTCGGCGTTTGATACCAAGAGTTGCTGGGCTCCTCCTGAGGGGCGGTTACCTGGAATTTGCTTGTTTGGAGCTGGTTGGTGTACAGTGGCACTCAAGGTAGATCGCAGTGATTTGAATGACTCTGATGGTACGATGTTTCAGAACTGTGGGTGTCCCTGAAGCCAAATTTGTAGCCGATGAATATGTCCATATGGATTTGGAGGAACACGAGCCACTAGGTCAGTTCAGATACTTTCAGCCGTCCTGTGCAAAATCTGACTGAGAAATAATTACAGTAGAGCTAGCAAACAAAGCAAAGCTGAAAACAAGCAGAGAACGCGGATAAATGCTCAGCCATAAAACGATTCTCCAGTTGCAAAAACTGCATGGGGGTGGGCAGTGTTTTTCCCTGCTTTTCCTGAAAACTGAAGTTTTGCGCTCTCCTCCTCTCAATATTAAAGATGGTTTGCCAACTCCTGTATACAAACCAGTATTCAGGGTCTCGCCCGTAGCCTGTGATGACAAGCCTGATTACAGAGCATATGCTCGGTCAGTGTTTTCTAAAAGAGCCTCTGCAATCAGCGTGTTTGTTTTACCAGTTTTGTGTGCGAGGAAGCAGCACAAAAATCTGTGTCAGCCCCTTCCCGACAGGGGCTGTGGGAGGAAGGAGGGCTTGGCAGGCAGATGGAATACTTGTCAGATGGAGAGGGGGGAAAAGCATGCTGGTGGAGGAGGTTACCTGACTATAGCTTTGCTGAAGTCCTCCGTGGCTCCGAGAATTGAGGAATGGCTGCTTTTAGGAAGGCTGGGGGCTCCTTGTGCCCTAAGGCGGTGTCAGTCACGGTTCCTAACTGCTGACTGGGCTTAATCTGAATTAAACCTCTGGAGTAGGTGTCTGCATGAGGGGGGATATTGGTGGATCCTGGTTTTGGTGGATTCTCGTTTTGGTAGGCAGGTCAAGGAGTAGTTGTGGATGCTGTACTGTCTGTTCATCTGTGGCAGAGCTGGTGAGGTCTGGTGGTGATGCTGGCACAGATGCCAGTGCAGTCCTAGCTCCACAGCTAGAGAGCTGCTCGCCTGTTGAACTGAACCCTTTCGTGGACGCTCGGTTTCCCTTACGATGGATGGGAATTTTATTCTTGTCCTTTAACTGAGGATACTGGCAGGAGGAGGTTCTTCATGGCTGTCTCATGCTTTTCAGAAAATGCTCTGAAGGCGAACTGGACAGTGCCCCCCCCGAACTGAATCTGTCTGAAAAAAATCTTCCTTCACCCAAAGGCCTGTTTGTCATCAAGAGGGAACCTCTACAACGGCCGAACTCTGCGAGTGATGGGCTCGGAGAACAGCGCTTTAAAGAGCTACGCACTAGAAGAGCCGCCGTTCACGTTGCCAACTGGACACACGATTTACCCGGCCGTGCTACAAGATGGCAAACTTGCTTCGGTCTTTGTGTACAAGCGAGAGAATGAAGATAAGGTTAATAAAGCTGCCAAGGTACTGCAGAGAGCGTGCCTGGGACACACTTGGGAGGGCTATCCCTCTTTTTTTTTTCTTGGAGGGACGGGAATCAGTTAATGAGGCTCAAACCCCTGGGGAGTAAGGGCAGGAGAAAAGGTCGAAGTTGACCCTGGCTGCAAACAGCTGCCGTGCGGGGGGGAGAAAGGGTCGGTAGCTGCGAAGCTTATCATGCACCGCACGATGGGAGCAGCGGTGGGAAGTGAGTGGTTTTTGGGTAGCAATATCTGCATTACTTTGTAGAGTACTGGTCCTCGTCCCCCAGATCTAAATCAGAGAGTCTTTCTTAGGTGGACCCCAGCCAAAATATGGTGTTTATTCTGTGTAAGACTTTCTGTAGATGAATTATAAAGGGTTCTGCAATGAGGGAGTGAGTGCGCTGAGTGCATGGTGAGAAGCAGGGCCAGGCTACCTAAATGCAAGCAGAAAACATGGCTAAAAGTACAAGGCTAAGCTCTGCAGCCAAAAGAGGTTGAGACTGGATGAGATTTAACCAGATGTCTTTGTTTCTGGAAGCACCTGAAAACCTTGCGCCACCCTTGCCTCCTGCGCTTCCTCTCTTGTACTGTGGAAGCAAATGGGATCCACCTGGTTACAGAACGTGTGAGGCCTTTGGAAATGGTCCTCGAGACACTGTCTTCTGCAGAAATCTGCGCAGGGATCTACGACGTGTTGCTGGCGCTCATCTTCCTCCATGATAGGGTAGGTACCACCGGCAGCAGTTGTCAGGCTTTGGTGGGATCCGGGCCTGGATGACTGTCTCATTCCTGGTTCTTCACAAAAAGGCAGACACACACCCCAGTTCTTTTAGGCTGAAACTGCTAAAATCATTGGCTGCTTTGTAGGAGGAAGCTGAATTGCTGTGGCTTCTGGAAGTAAAGGAGCAGCTCCCAAATCATGAATTGATGTCTGCTCGCAGTGCTTCTTACTTTAGGGAAATGGATTGCTTGGCCTTGGCATTTATTTACAGCTGTTGCCATGTGTCAGAGATTGGTGTCACCACTCCCCTGTTCTGGCACCGTGTGTTTGTCCAGGACTACAGTTAAATCCTAGCTCAGAGTGTAGCTTTAGGGCTTTGTGTTCGTAGTTGGAGGTCGTCTCTGCATTTACAGTTGCATTGCAAGGGCTGTGACAATTAGACCTTTGTCTGCTCTAAAACCCCAGCCTTTCTGCCTAATACCTGCCAATCACCTTCAAAATCCTGAAGGATCTGTAGAATTGTGTGCTTTTTGGCTGATTTTCATCAGCCTCTCGCAGCACCTAATTAGCACTGATTAAGATTTTACGTCCTCATCCATCCCCAAGTCCGTTATCCTTTTTTTTTTTTTTTTTTTTTTTAATATTTTAGGGAAACCTAACACATAACAATGTCTGTTCATCGTCTGTGTTTGTAAGTGAGGATGGGCACTGGAAGCTGGGAGGAATGGAAACAGTCTGTAACTTCAATGAAGCCACCCCAGAGGTAAGAGCCGAGCAAAGCCCACCCTCCGATGCCCGGGCGAGGGCTCCTGGCCTGCTGAAGCTGGCCACCGATGGATGCGAGGGCCCAATTCCTTCCAGCAACTTGCATTTAGTATGAAGTGTGTTGGCTTACTTCCAGCCCTGACCTGAATTTTTGCTCTAAAGACGTCATAACTATAAACTACCTCTACACAAACAGAAAATAATTCCCCATTAGCCAAAAAGCAGCTATTTTTCTAAGGGGGAGTGCTGGCTGGAGGGTAGGTTAAGACTGAGAAATCTTTGCTCCTCTGGACTGTTTAAAACAAACTAAAAAAAAATAAAAAAGCTTTAGTGTGAAGCAGGAAGATCCAGGTTGAAATGAATCAGTACGAAAAGTAATTTAAATGACTTTTTAGCTTTTGCTGGTGGCATCTTCGTTGCTTGTTACTGGTCTTAGCAGAAAAATCCCTGGTTCGATTTCTGCCGCGTGCTGGGCAGAGTCATTGCTGCAGCCTGGCACTGTGCTGTAAATGTATATATATTGCCTTTTCTCCCAGAGGATCTACAAATCCTTCATGATTGAGTGTCCCTGGCGTGTATCACCTTTCAGAAGGGATCAGGCAGACACACAACTGATGCACGACAAAGCAAAGAGCACGGCAGTAAAACCTGACTGCTAAAGCTCATGAAATCCTTTTCCCGTCCAGATGGATCACGCGGGACGATAGGACTGAGGACTAAAGGGATGAGTTGGCTGTGATGCCCTGAAGTTGCTTTCTGTCAGCTTGGTGCTTCACACCTGGTCCGTCTGTGCTTCCCCTCTGGGCAGAGCAAAGCGCAGCCTGCCCTGGATGGCAGCCGAAGGGGACAGGGGCAGGGGCAGAGCTCCAGCCACACGCTCGGCCCTGGCCCGTGGGGAGGGCCTGCTCCTGCTGCTTGGCACAGATCGAGGCAGCTCATGTCTCTCCTCTTCTTCCAGTTCCTCTCTCACGTCAAGTCGGTACGAGACCAGTCGTGCATCCCTTGCGAGGAGATGGTGAGTAGCGTCACTTGCTGGAGGAACTTCTTGCTGGCAACAAATAAAAGTGCAATGTTAGGGATTTTGGGAAATAGTTTTCATTCGTGTTTTATTTCCTTATGCCTGAATGGGAGGAGGTGGCTGTTGGATGATACCTGAGGTTTACCCTCTTCCTTTTTCCGCCCCCTGCCTTCCCATCCCTGGTTTGGGTACGGTGTTGGGCACAGGGTACTGAAAATCAGACTGAGGAGTAGTGGGGCAGCAGGTTGTCATAATAGTTTTTTCAAATACTTTGTGTTGCAGCTTTGATGCTTCTAAATCACCAAAGCTTTGCAAAAATTACAGAGTAGTTGCTGAGACTGCCCAGATCACTGCGGTCACACAGTTGTGTAACTCTCACAACAGCCTTCCTTTTTTTTTTTTTCACCTGTTAGTCACCTCCCATCTATTAAGAGTCCTATGAGTTGCTTATCTTAAAGGAGCGCTCGCTTTCTCTCTAATTAACACCTGTTTCCATAGAAATGCCGAAAGTTGTTGACTTACAGTTGCTACGTGCGTTCAGGGGGGAATTGTTTCATCGTGATGTAGTTGCTCTGTGGGCTATAAATTCCCTGGTGGAGGTTTTTTTCAGCATAATATTCTACTTGTAGAGACTTTAGTGGAGCTTTGGTGCTATAAAAAGAATCCGAGAGCGTATTTGGTGGGGGAGGAATAGAGATTCATGGAAACTATCAAGTATTTCATAAACTCCTGCTTTGCTGATCTTTTTGGGTTTTTTGGCTTTTTCAGTCTGCAGATTTCAAAATCCTGCCCAACAGCTACGGGCACGCGAGGGATGCCTACGCGTTTGGAACAATGGTTGAAAACCTCCTGACGGTCCTAAACGATCAGGGTGAGGAATGACACGTTTATTTTGCGGTCAGCTGGCCTCTGTAGCTTATTCCTTGCCTGTGTCAACTGAGCCATTGGCCTTCTGTTGCAGCTGAGAGGTGTGCTACAGGTTCAGTGGCCATCGTTGTTCTTCGTCTTGGCTAGGTTAAAATGCAGGCTTCAGCTTCTCCTGTATTCCCCTCTTCCTGCATTTGAACGTGGTCAGATGTGGCTGGAGGTCACCAGCCTGCGAAATGTCAGCTCTCCCAAATGTGTTCTGCGGCAGTCAGAGCTTCGCTTGGTCCCTGCCCCACCAGCCGCTTCGTCGAGGGTTATGGAGGTGGGCACGTGGCTGTTGTGTGCCACAGCGGAGCAAGAGCTGCCGCCTTCTAGCAGAGAGGGAGCAGGAAGCTTCTTGGAGGACAGTAGCACTCCTTGGTGCCCCAGCAGCATAGAAGCTTAGGGAGGGAAATGGAAATGCCACTTTCCCTTTCGGACGTATATGAGCCATTTTGCTATCAAATAGAGCTTCTAAAAATAAGGTTTTGGGGAGTGTACATAGCTGAACATAGCTCGTTCAGTGCTGAGCAAGAAATCTAACTGTAGGTGCTCTGGCTTTCAGTTTCGGCAGACATTCTCTCCAGCTTTCAGCAAACCTTGCACTGTACACTGCTGAATCCAGATCCAAAGTGCCGTCCACCACTGTCCAGCTTATTGTCTCACGAGTTCTTCAGGTAAGGAAAGGAATAGCCTGCCCCTCTTGCTATGTCTTGATGCTGCTTATTTCTGTTGCAAGCGTGTTAATTTTGTGAAGGTGTGTTACTTATCAGATGGGAAGTGCAGACTTAATCCCTACCTCTTACAGGGATCTCTGACAAAGAGAATCCTTAAATTAAGAAATCATTATCAGGTGCTGAGCTAGCAGTGGTGACAGAAGCGTGTCCCTTAGTCACACACAGTCAGTTGGATCTCCCCAAGCTCATGGGAGGTGGTGGGAAATGCTCTAGAGAATAAAATCATTAACGATATCGCTTGAGCAAAGCAGAGAGCTGTGTCTGCCTGTCACCTGAGTGCTTCTCTGCGTGGCACTTCCTTCTCATTGCCCCAGGAGGGTGGTCAGAAGTGGCTGATGCCGTGTCGCCCAGGTCTCCCTGTGAACTGCTGACTAAGTGCAACCCTGCGCAGGCGCAGATATCGGGTCAGACCTCCATGCCAGTGTTCTTGGTCCACCAGCATTTGTCTTGTGTTCCTCTGTCTAGTTCTGCCTGCAAAGTGAAGGATGGGGATTTGCAGCCTCTTAGTTGTGAGTGGTTTAAGTATCAATAGCTTGACGGCCTACGTTTTTGTCCTTAGGAATGATTTTCTGGAAGTTGTGAACTTTCTGAAAACCTTAACGCTAAAGTCCGAGGAGGAAAAAACTGAATTTTTCAAGTAAGTGAAGGGACTGTAATCTGGAAGCTTCTTACTTCAGAAATACTTCTGCCAAGTGGGACTGGGGAGGAACCTGGGAAGGCTAGTGGCCAGAGAGGTAGTTCCTCAGGTGCCAAACTTTGATTGCTTTGGCAGAACATTGTTTGCTCTGCAATATTTTGGGTACTTCAGCCAAAGTAATGATCACATCAAAAAGGAAGCTGTTCGCTCCCTCCTTTCCCAGTTTGTTGTGAATGGTTTGATGTTTGGGAGGAGCGGTACCTGCTGGGATCTGCATCATTCCGATACTCGCCCGCCCCCGGAGTGACGCTGCGCGCAGCCGTACGGAGAGCAGTGTTTTTTACCTGCTACAGACCAATTGCTGTTGCTGGAGAATCAGCCAGAAACTGGACTGTAGGGGTATGAAAAGGAAATAATTTTTCCATTGTCCATGTTCTAATTGAGTTAATGCACTTAGTGGGGCATAATGCTGACGTTGTTAGCAGAAGTTAAATTATTCAGGTTCTCTTCCACCCACTTTAGCAGCGCTGTCCTGTCTCCCACTGCACCACGGCTGAGCAGGAATCACTTTGAAAAGCCCACTCGTGTGCGGTAGCGTTGCGGGGAGCTGTCGCGGGGCCCTGTTTCTTTACACAAAGGCTGTTTGCTTGCCCACTTAAAATATCAGAGAGCTTCTTTCAGTGTGCTGGAAAAAAAGAATCTTCCTCTTGCCTCCTCCTGAGAAGTAGCTTTATTTTAGATGTGACTTTGCAAAAAAAAAAAAAAAAGGGAAATCTAGCACCAGGCACCTCTTGAGGCTGAAATTTTTTTCCATTTAGGCAGATCTTCTGAACTGCGAATGAGAGTTTTCAATAAGACATGTTGGGTGAATTAATCTTGTGGTGCCAGCCCAGCCTGGGTAAAGCTGTTGTCTGTAATGGATGTCTCGGCTGCAGTAGTGCAGCATCTGCAGGAAATCCTATTGTCATGGTCCTCAGGCAGTTTTCTGTAAGGGAAGCTTCTGTGTAGTTATGGCATTACCTGGGCCTGAAAAAGGGAGAAGCTGAATTTTTCTTTCTTTTTTCCATATGAAAGAGCCTGGGTGTTCTTACAGAGCTATTTTCCTGCCTGTTTTATACTTCTGTGGTCACCATCAGTTTCAACGCTACTTTGATTTCGCTAGTTTGAGACTAAGTGGAGGAAATATGAGGACAAAGGGGATCTTAGGAGCATTCAGAGTGGTTCCCACTATCTCTGTAAGAGTTGTGTTCACTGAGGGAGGGAACGAATACTTTGCTTAAAGATGCAGCAGCGTTGCCGCTTTATCAGGCAGAGGGGCTTTCACAGCACCTACACTATTGCTCTTAGCTTCCTCCAAGCCTAAAAGGAAAGCAGTAGCTGCTACTGATATTTTAAAAATGGAAATCCTACAAGGAAAAGCAGTTGCACAAAATCAAACTCTGTCCAAACCCAGCTCATAGTTTGTTGGCCACCTCTAAAATGTGTTCGATGGAAGTGGTTTCAAAATGGCATTCCCTTTTTGCAAGGGAAACTTGCCTTGTGTGGTGGGTAGAACAGCCTTTTCTCAAGCAGTAGGAAAACTCTTGCGAGGCACCAGGTTGTGGGGTGAGAGGACAACTTGTCTTCTGCAGTTAAACGCTGTAGCGCTTCATACCAGCTCTGAGGCAGTTTGATGCCTCAGATGTTTCACAGGATGTGTCCCTGGCTCCTGCTGTTATCTCTGCCTGAAAGCCTCAGGCAGGAGCAGAGCGCTCATGCAGAGCGAGAGGCTGCGATGGGACTTTGTCTCTTGGAGATGAGGCAGACGCAAAGAGAGGGGAAAGCGATATTAAGGGAAACAGTTGTAAATGCATGGAAGGCTGCCTTGATACTAATTGCTCTCTCCTGGAACGCAGATTTCTGCTGGACAGGGTGGCCGGCTTGTCAGAGGAGCTGATAGCGTCACGGCTGGTGCCTCTTCTACTCAATCAGCTTGTATTTGCAGAACCTGTAGCTGTCAAGAGTTTTCTTCCTCATCTGCTGGGTCCAAAGAAAGGTGACCTTTAAATACTTTATCTCTTCAGAATTATTACTGGCAAGTTTGGAATGAATTCGGAGTGGTTGTTTCATTGAATCAAGGGAATAGTGGGGTTTATTTAACCAGAATAAATGCTGTAACGTACAGAACTGGAAAGGACAGCCATGTGTGCTTCTGCATTTACAGTATTTTTCACTGCTCTGCTGATGCTGGGAAGAGAATTAGGAATTGCCTGGGCTTTTTCCTGGGTTTATGTGTCACCCCACCTGCCCACCCCAGGCTTTCTCTGTGGCTCATGGCGTATCCCTCTTCTCACCTTTCCCCTACCCTCCCTGACCTTTTTTCTTCTGCCACTGCACTCGTTCTCCCGCAGGTGCTCAGTCTCTTCTCCTTTTCTCTGTAAGGGGTGTTCAGCACATCTTGCTGGGTCCCTAGCTATCTCTGTCCCTGCTCTTTGCCTCCCGTCTCTTACAGTTCTTCCTAAACAGCTACTTGTGTTCCAGCCAAGCAATACCTGTGACTGTTTGATCTCCCCTGTTCAGAGCCACTGCCATCAAGCAATGGAGGCTGGCACTGCTGCCTCTCCTCCCTCCCCTCTCTGACATGCCAAGCAAACTGTGTTGGCAGCCGACAAAGAATCAGACCTGGCAGTGGGGTGACACTGTAGATCTCAGCTGTGATGGTTTCTCGGTGAATAGCTTTTGGGTGAGCTGTCGCTGGTTATTGAAGCAGCCTTTTCCCATCTTCACCTCTCTTCCCTAGAGCAAATTGGAGAAAGCCAGACCAGCTGTCTCCTGTCGCCAGCCTTGTTCCAGACGCATGTCATTCCTGTGCTGCTGAAGCTATTTGAGGTTCACGAGGAGCACGTTCGAATGGTGTTGCTGTCTCACATTCATGCCTACGCAGAACTGTTCTCTCGGGAGGAGTTGAAAAACATCATATTGCCTCAGGTTAAGGACAGCAAAACAATATGCGGTATATCCTAGGATACGGGATTTCTGCTGGATGCGTTGGTTCTTAGGTTCAAGTTAGGATATTGTAGTGCTGGCTACAAACAGTTTGCAACCTCCTTTCTATGCAAGCCCTAACCCTTACACCCCATCCTGATCTGGAGTACTGGTTTTGTTAAACCTGATGCCGTCTGTCACACACACACACACCACCTCTGCCGATACCTGTCGGCCTTGACTGGCAGCCTCACAAAAAGAAACTGTGTTTCACACCACAGCTGTCAAGAATGGAGGAGTCTAATGCAATCGGTCTAAGCTCAGGGTGCCTGGGAGTCAGGGTCCAGCGCTCACCAGGTGCTAGGATCAGTCACCCTCTTTAGCTTGTAACAAAAAGTGGAAGGCTGATTTTATGCTATACAATAATGTCCAGTATCACCTGAGAACTCTGGGAGATCATAGAAGTGAAATATAACATTTAAAGGGGAAAGAAGTGAGAACGCAGATTTTTTTCTGGTTTTGGTAACGTTATCATGTTCTTGGCGTAGGTGTTGCTGGGCCTTCGAGATACCAGTGACTCTATCGTTGCAATAACGCTGCACAGCTTAGCAGTTCTCGTCTCCCTGCTTGGACCTGAAGTAGTTGTAGGTGGAGAAAGAACGAAGATTTTCAAAAGCTCTGCACCAAGCTTCATGAAAACTGCTGATCTCTCCCCAGAAGGTAAATGATAAAGTGCTCTCGGGATTCTTGCCCATTCTGTCCAAGCAACGCTCAGAGTTTCTTGGATGATTAATCTTTTGCTGTTGGCAGGTTAATTGAAAAAAGCTAATTTGCAGTTAAACTTTAATTCTAAATTAGGTGCTGGCTGTTTGCAGATACAGAATTGATGTCATAAGAAGAGTTATATAAAAGTATTTTAAATGTAGGAAATATAAGGGGAAAAAATTTTTAAATACCCTCTTCATTTTAAGAATCTCTGTAAGCAAAGGAGATTAGGAGTGTGTGTGTGTTTGTCTTTGGAGGAAAAACTACTCCCCTTCTAAAGGACTAAGGTATTTATCTAAATAGTTGTTAATTATTCCCTCTGTCCTTCGTGGTTTTAACAATAGTAAATCTCATCCTCTTCCCCCAATTTCTATTCATAGATTGGAAAAGGAATACGAACTTCCCTATTTTCTCAGCTCTCAGGAGGCTTTTCAGCTAACCCAAATGAAGAAAGTAATCCCTGCACCTGCTAGATAACTTGGAACAAAGTGTACTAAGGGAAAGCTTTTCTGGATACTCAAACTAAGAATGCTTTTAACTGGAGGGAAGAATCGGCATTTGTTCTACTTTAGACATGTAGATACCAAATGAAATGCATGATAGAGATTAATTTAAGTCAAAATGTTTTCTTCCTGATTATGTGTGTACTGACAGCTACCACCCCTTATTAAAATATGTGGATGGCTCATTGCATTATTTTGCTTTACATTATTTTAGTAGGCTATAGTAAATAAAACCCTTCTTTGGATTGCATGCTAAAACCAGGTTTGCTTTTCAGAATATATTTAAAATTAGACCTGATTAAACTATTGAGAAAGAGCAAAAAAACCCCACTTTTGTCCTCAAATGTGATTGATGACCTGCAAAAAAAACAGCACTAGAGGCTGAATATGCAAGGCTTAATAAGCTGTTTGCTTAATTCCCTAAAAGGTTGTACCTTGTATCAAGGGCACTTTGGGGAGGGGGTGAGTTTTATGTGTTAATCAGAGTCCTTCCCGGTGGCCGTGTGTCTCTGGCTGTGCTGGTAACACGGGTGAGCCACGTGGAAGCAGATGCAGCACCGGCCCAAGCCATGCTGTTCCGGGCTGGTGGCAACAGGGCCTCACACAGCTGAGTGTGGGGCTGGTGAACCACCAGCTTGCAAAAATGAACTGGAACCAGGTGTTTGCCAAGCTTTTATCGCTGGCTCAGGGAAACAAACCTGCCTTGTGCAGCTTCAAAGCATGGCCTTTTACTGCCTGCCACCTCAGCCCAGGTGTGGTACGAGGGAGGCTGTCGCACAGCCTTAAGGACAGACAGTCTTGTTCCTATAAGCTGCTTCGCTCATGCCAAAGCATAAAAGAGGGTTTGTGCTGTTGCATGAGTTTGGTTATGGTTTGAATTGTTGTGACTATCAGTGCTGTGCTTTTGTATGAGAGGCAGATAACATGGGACTTGTGACGCTGTGCGGTACGTAAGCTGGGATTTTGGATCTGGCCAGGTGGCAGACAGCATTTTTTTTAAGCATCTGTTCTGATCATAATCACTTTGTTTATTGTGTATTTCTTGAAAGAACGTATCAGCAAAAACTGACCATTTAGAGTTGCCTAAACTTTGTACTGGCAAGAGCTGCAGATGGCAGGAACAGAGGAGTATTGTGTTATCTACAGCTGAAAAGGTGCAGCTGTTGCAGTGCTGGGCCAATCTTCATTCAGTATTGCTTGTCAGTGTTGTAAATAAGAAGGTTCCAATGCTGTGGGCAGTTTCAACTAAGACTGACAACACACCTGGTGGACTGGGTGTCTTGTCTTTTCTCCCTGCAGACTCCCCCAGCCATGTCGTAAGCAATCAGAGAAATCAAACCTCTCGGCCCCTGAAGAACAATTCTAGTGTGTTCCCCATCTCTGGCAACGTACCTGTCAAGAAGTTTTCCGGGCGACAAGACAATCCACTGGCTTTAAAGACAGGTAAAACTTAGCCCCAGCGCTTCGTTTTTAGAAATCAAATGTTCCACAAATGAAGTGGTGCTTGAAAAGATGTTAATTTCCCCCATATGCTGGTCTGAAAGATTCAGTGACCCAAAGGTGGTAACAGTGAAGGAACAAAAGTGTTACCCTTGACTTTCTAGGGAATAGTTATTTGGGAATCTGATATACAGACTGCTGGCTGGCCTTGAATTTCTGTTTCCTTACGGCATGTTCTCTGCTGTGCTTTTTCACCCTTCCCCTAGCTTGGCAGATAGATACATTAGATTTACAGGTGACCTCATTCCTTGGCCACAGAAACTGACTCAGTTTACTTTCATGGCCTTTTTTCAGTCACCTGTTGGTTATCAGCAGTCAGCTTTTATTGCCCCAGGGCTTTGAGATGAATACCCCTCCTTTTGCAAGCAGGAAGGTGGCCGTGCTTTCTAATACAAGACGAGCTTAGCACCGGAGCATCTTTCCAATCGGTGTTACTGGCTTATTTCCATGCCAGGTGCTACCTGTGATGTCAAGTTTTAGGCACAACTCTGTGTCTATGCGTGCTCTCTTGAAATGAGTATTTATGTAACACCTTCGTCTTCCACAGGTGAGCAAGACACTCAGTGCCCCCTGAATGGAATTCCTGGAAGCATTAATACACTAGGGAGCAGCAGGAGCTCTTTGACTACCTCCGAAAAGCCAGCAGAGGAGTGGCCAGACTGGAGTGAGCCAGAGGACGCAGACACTGAGAAAACTGTGAACATTCAAATTCGTCCCCGAGAGCCGCAGGGCAGCGTGGGACCTTATTTTGCTGAACGTGACGTAGATGAGAAGCCTTGGGATGACTTTGAGCCCAGCAGCCCTAGTCCTGACTTGTCTTCAGGAAACTGTCTCACTGTGACACAAACTGATGCAGTTGAAACACCAAGGCCTCTGCCAGGTACCCATCAACTGAGCAAAGAATTCAAAAGCCTCAGACTAAGTCCCCCCCCAAAGTCCTGCCCCGGGAACAGCTGGAGCAATGACAAGTGGGACCACCAGGAACAACCGGGAGGAACTGTGCTGCCAAAAATGACCTTTCAGGAAAGGTTGAAGTCTTCATCAGAGTCTGGCCTAGGAGAAGAATTCACGATCAAAGTGAAGAGGAAACCCGTGCAAGACCCTGAGCTGGACTGGTTTGCTGACATGATCCCAGACATTAAACCTTCTTCAGCTATCTTGATTTTACCTGAAGCGAGGACAGAAGCAGTTGTTCCCAGTGACTCTGGTGTAGTATCCAGCAGAGAAGGTGCCTCCCAGAACGTGCTGTTTTCATCCAAATTTGCAGCAGCTGATATTATCGAGGTAAGAGGCTATATAGGCAGTGGGGTTTAAAGGACTGCACGCTCGAGAAGATCCTAAAGCATGTGCATAGCACAGCACGCTGTTGTAGCACCAGCTGGCTCCTCACTCAGATGCTGGGTAACCTGAGGAAGTGTCAGCAGCATATGCCTGTACAGTTGAGTCTTCACCTGTGAATACAAGATGCTGTGAATGATGCATCTTACCAGGCACCAGGTAATTGAGGGGGCTGTTACTACAGCGGCAAGAGAGCTGTGTTAAAGAAACAGTGAGGGAATGGACTTAACTTGTACACCACTAAAGGCACTGACTAAGGAGTTTTAACTCCAGCTTCTAATTTGTGCTGCTGTATCCTGGATACAAGGATAGGGAGATTAAGGAGAGTCTTGGTTTGTTGGCCAGGTAAAATAAGGCTGGATCCTGTCTGCTGAACAGGCAGGACGCCATGCACAAACAGAAGGGGGCTTTCAAGCACAGAGGATGTTCAGGACTTCGTGTTGCTCCTGGCTCTTCTAGGAAGGCATTGTAAATACAGGACCAGGAAAACAGAACCTCTGTATTACAGAGTAAAGCTTTTTGGGTGCTTTGTTTTCCTGAAAGAATAGCTGAGACATTTCTCTGTTTCAGATAACCAGGGGAGTTACAAAATTGCCTTTTTAAGTTAGCAGGTAAATCCCTCTCACCCCATCACAGAGACTGCTTCTGTTTCCCAGGAGGGGAGGCAGCACTCCCAGTGCTGCCACCTGAACATGTAACTCCATTAGGGAATCGGTGTTGATTTCAAGTTGTTTTGCCAATTCAGCCTCAGGAGAGCTACCACAGGGGTAGCAGGGAGCATGGGGAGAGGAGCCTTGGATGTCAACTGAAGTTGTTTACAACATTTGAAAAGGGCACACTTGATTTTTAAGAAGTACTGTTGTGGTATCAGTCCCCTTTTTTGAGGAGTCACTCACTGTAGTGCAGCCAGTGCTGTGGAGTAGAAGAGCGGCATCAGGGGACGGGTGAGATCAAAGTCATAGTGTTAGAATACAGCAAGACAACAGCTGTTTCCTAGGGGGAAAGAAATCAACTAATTTATAGCATCCTGTTCTTCATGGAAAGTGGTTTTGGTACAAACAGTTCTTGCTTTAATTTTAGGAAAAGAATATAAGACTCTCCCTGTTAATTTGCTATTGTGTTTAAGGTGTTTCCTTTTGTAGTTAAAAAGTTCTTTAAGGCAGAAAGCTGCAAATACTGGCACTTCATATTTGGTCTTATGAGGGGCTTTTGGCATTCTGGATGAATGTCTTGCTCTGCCATTGCAAGCCACACAGGCTACTGCCTGGCTCCTGGGGCTGTGCTAAGTACAGAAAGACAGTACACGTGCCTTACTGTTGATAATTTTACGTGATTCTAGGCTGAAGCTGCAGGCTGGGGTGAAGAAGAGGAGCTGAACTGGGAAGATGATGCTAACTGGTAACGGGACTGAAAGAGACAAAGGCAATCTGCTTCCCCAATACAATGGATAAGTACCTCAGCACTGCTTTTGCCAGAAGGCAGGCGCTTGCTGCAGCAGCCAGCAAGACCCCGTGGGGCCTGATCTCTTGCAATGGATGCTCCTTTCCAGTCTGTGCCAAAACCTGCAGGGGTGAGGCCTGCACTCAAGCAATATGCCCAGCTGTGGTATGTGCCACTGCTACCGGAAAGAGGAACAGCGCGATGGGTGTGTTGGTGCTGATGTGCTACTGGAGGCCAAGAGTGGCGTAAGCGATTGTTCCAGAACTCATCCCTGCTCTGAAAAACTGATGACAATAAATGAAAGTCACATTGAGTTCCTTGGTTAATGTGCCTTTTTTTTTCTTCCAGAAAAGTACGGCCTTAAGAAATAGCTCCTTTTGACTTTTTAGCTAAGAGATGGTTTTAAGATGAATGTACAGTTTACTCAACTTACTTGTTTCTGTTTATATAGCTCTGTCAGTGGATGGCACAGGAGGTGCTAGGACCCGTGCAGTGAAGGACCACTGAACATGAACTGCTTAAGCACTGCATTCTTTCTGCTCTTAACTGTGACTAATAAAGATTATTTTTAAAAGATGACCCTAGTGTGGAGTGGAAGCAACAGGAGAGGTATGTTCAGAGAACAGTATAGAGCCTTAAATTGTTATTCTTGAGTGTATTTTAAAATTAAGATAAAAACACCTACTGCCTGGTCACCTGTATGTGACAGGAACAAAGGTAACTGTTACTTTTACAACAGATTCAAACATCTTAGTATTCAAAATACAAGATCATGAAATGTTTATCACCATACAGTAGCTTAGAAGAGCAAGCTATACATTGGCAATATACAAAATGACAGCTCAGATGCACAATAGCGTCCATTAAAATGTATCAGTCCTTCCAGACAGTTATGAAAGACGGGCCAACATCTCACACCTCAGTTCATTTTGGCACATTAACCGAGACCCAGCAGTACAGTAGAGCATCGCCCTGTGTCACAGCTTTTTCTTCTCCAGCAATCATGGTACAAAGGCATCACTTCCCTCAGAACAGGGAGCTGAGCTGTTTTATTGTCTCTAAAACCTGTAGAGCGCCTTACCGTACACTGTCTCTGAGGATGGCTATAGCTGTATGTAGAGCCTCCAGTTTCACTGCAAGCCAAGCAGGGGGTGACCCTTTCCGGAGCAGCAGCTTCACAGCCTCCACTGCCCCCTCCATCGTGCCTACTGCTGACTTATACTGCTCCTCAGAGGGTGGGTGACAGGCTCTTTTTGCCAGAGGCTGCAGATTTAAGTAAACATGAGACATCATTTATAATGCTCTACAGAAGTGATCAGTCTTCATCCAAATGCAAGAAACCCCTTAGATGGAGAAGAGCTGCAAGAGAGTCCCTTGCCTTGTGAGAGTTCTTGCCAGCTGTCAGGCAGTACACAGCATTCAGATACAAAATTAAGGGCCAGGTGCGCACGCAAGCTCTTTTTCTTAGAATATGGAGGGCACCAATACCATCTTGAACCTTTTTAGCTACTCCCCAGAACTGACAGAAATCAACAACAGAGCCCAGATAGTCTAAAGAAGTCACATACATACCTCTCCTGTTGATTCCAGTTCTCCATCCTTTTTCATAAGCTGTGCGCTGCAGGTAATCCTTTCTTGCTTCATGCGTTCTATTCGTGCTTCTATTGTCTCTTCTACTTGCCTCATCTGGGGAGAAAGCCACAGGAGAGGTAACTAAAGCAAGGCAGCATTACCAGCCTCCACAGGCTCAATTTATATGCTAGAACAAAGGGGAGGGAGGGAAAGATCTTAACGTGCAGCTCAGAGTAAATCTAATTTCCTTCTGAGCAGGAGACTGAAGTTACCTACAACTTTAATGTAGCATCACAGGCAGCTATCAGTTCTTTTCCTAATTATCTGCTTGTCAAAAACTGCTCATCCAGATAGCCCTGCCTTAGGTCACAGCATAATAACCACCTCCTCTTTCCCATTGTCTGTTTCACATGAATACCCATCTGCTCTTAAGAGAATTTTTTTCTAACATGCAAAAAGAACTTACGATGTTCCGTACATGTTTGCTTGGCTTTCAGAAACTGATCCAAGACAAACGGGGAAGGAAGTCACACAAACCGAACAAGGAAATCCCCCTCTTTTTAATAGATAACTTCTCTGCTTAAAACAGTAACTGCAATTTAATAGTTACGGTTTTTTTGTTCAAGGAGGGAAAAGCAAAGCATTTAAATCAAAGTTGGGAAGTCCTGGAAGAGCAGCATGCACAGGAATGACAGTTGTTAATTCTGCTGATGACAGCAAGTAGAAAAGTTCAACCAGATCCCAGTTAACAGAATTTTTAAATTTTAAACTTATTTAATCGCCATGCAGGTGCAGACATAGACGGTGTACTGCTTATAGCAGATGTGTACAACATCAACTAAGAAAGCAGTAAAACGGTTCAACAACATACATACCTTAGCCAGAAAACTAACAACTTTGTTCTTAGTTTCTTCAGAATTAAGGCACTGAGGAACAACATCTTCATGGCTTGTTTCCTGTCAAAAACGTTGAGTAGTATTTGTTTAGTACATTCATATTAACAGAGGAATAGAAAAATGTAAAAAATGTTTCTATGACAGTCCCTTCCCTGCTGCAACCAATCTAAGCAACCAGTGCTTCATCTTCCTTCACTTCCAGCTCCCTTAGCCCTCATTACTTTTGATGTGCAATAGCATCTGTAATATTAAGATCCAAACTGGGCAGTGAAGAGCAGCAAACATTTAAGACGGAAGAATTTCTTAGTTAACAGAGCAAAATACAAGCGTCCAGAGTTCTGCTTTGCTTACCTCTGCAAAATGCATGAATGCCTCCAACGCGTGCTGATGAATCAGCCAGGTCTGGTCAGCTAGCAGAGAAGCAAACAAACACGACAGCTGGGGTACAACTAGCCTCTGAAAAAGGAAAAAATACCTATCAGTTCCAAAAAGTTAGTTGTGCATATATCTTACTATCACAATTTATTGTTAAAGAATCGCTCTAAGGTCAAGGGACAAGATTGCTACTGCCCTGTCTGGCAAAAAAACCCACTGTTAAGGCAGGTGACATCCTATTCTTTCTCCTCAGAGGTTCAAATGTCAGTGTCAGCCCTTTCTAACTGGTGAGAAGCAACAAGCAAATGAATAAGCCAAGCGTCTTACAGACACTAAATATGTAAATATTTTATTTTTATTTATTTTATGGCAAATAAAACTGCCATAGACCATTAATAAGTCTCCAAGATGATTATATGATGGCACTCCTGTATGTATTTGATGAACTTGATCCTTTAACTTTATATTTAAATAAACAGCATGTATTTTCATCAAAAGACTGAAGATGATCTAAATAAGGCCACAAATCTATTTACCTGCGCTTCTTGTGGTATAAACACCTTTCCCATAGAAGACAGAAAAGCCACCATTGCTAGACGAACGTGATCTGGGGGATCCAACCGGAAAAGGGAAGACTGCAGAGCAAATACCTGCAGAAAACAAACCCCAGTGAAGCTCCATCAAGCAGACTGCAGGTGAAAACTGTTCTGTCCCCTCTTCAAATCTGAGGACATTGACTTCTGAAAACTAAACTGGAAACAAAAGGAGGCTTGCTAGACCTTGAATGAAACTGGCTAGGATAAAGCTGCAGCGTGTGTTTCAGAAAGAAAGCAGCATGCTCTATAGCATTTCCATATATCTCAAGTATCATACAGAGTAATGAGATTCTCAGAAGCAATGTTAACCAAAGTGCCATATACTTGGTTTAAAGACCAGGAAAGTAATCAAGGAAGAGACAAAATTAGGAAACTCCATGTGTTAAAGAAAACGCCAGGCCATAAAATAACTCATTTGAGATTTCAGTAAATCACAAAGAACTTCCACGAAGCAAATTATTCATAAGAAGGTTTTGTTTGGTTGGTTTTTTTGTTTGTTTTTTTTTTTATTACCTGAATAATCAGTTCAGCATCTAATGCTTGGATGAAAAATTCCAAAAGGTGAAGTAATAAACACAGTGTCTGCTGGAGACTTGGCTCCTCTGAGACCTTCAACAGATCACAAAATATTAGTAACATTGTCTTTTAGCTTATGGAGTAACTACTTAAGAAAAACACTAAGTTACAGCAGTGTTCCAAAATTCTTAGCCTAACGTTACACAGGTAAAACAGAAGAAAATATTAAAATAGCCACATATCGTTATTTCTAGGTAGTCGTATTTTACAAGACCCTTTTCTTTGATTTTTATTATAAATATTTATCTCTCATCTCCTTCCGCCAATCACTAATATAAGCAGCTAAAGGTTATCCGAACTATTTCTTTTCACTTCAGTTGCCAAATGTCTTCACCGAATGGCTGAGATTGGAAAACAGCTCTGAAGGGGCACATTGTTGGCTTTTCTTCACCCCTGACTCTCAAACTTTCTTTTTTAATACGGAGTATGAACCATGACAATCCTTTTTTCTTTACTGCAACTGCAGACATGAACAGGTATACAGTCACAAGGGAATCGCATTACCCCCTCGTTCTCAAATACGGGAGGAAGGTGACTAGCTCTATGGGTTTTCATGTACTAAGTTATGTACTAATTAAATCACTGTGGATTTTGTTCATATTCTAATGAACATTCAAAATAGGTATTTTTGTGTGTGTGTGTATATATATATATATATTTGTTACTGGTATGAATCAGAATGAGGTATTTCTGACTTCCCCTTAAGCAAGTCTGAATCCGACACCGAGTAACAGATGGAGTAGCAAGGAGCCGTATACACAACATCCAGGAAGATTCAAACTCTGCTTCCCAGAGCACACGCCTGCCTAATACACAAACCAGCTGAGAGCAGATGGGCAGCCCAGTTAACGCTGTGCTTTACAGAAATGGCCCAATCTAAGTAAAACAACTTAGTAACACAGACATGATGAAACACCACCAGCCTCTCAAAGACATCATCCTTTCACCATTGCAGCAGCAAATTCTTTTACCTGCTGGGCCTGGAGAAAAGTCCAGAACTGTCTGAGCACTCCCAAGACAGATGCCTGAAGTTCTGCCTCCAGAGTGTCACCAGCAAAATTGCAAGCAGCCAGCAGGACAGAAAGAGCAGTATTCTAGTAGGAAAAAATGTAAGTAAGACCAAAAAAACCCCAAACCTACACGTAAAACAAACCAAAACCCCAAGCTTATATTAAACATCTAAAATGATACAAGATGGCAAGAAGCCCAGTGTGCTGTGTCAGCTGTACAGTACAGCTAATCCACCAGGCCACTGGCCAATACAGCTTCCAAAGCGAGGAAACCATCGGTTACTTCCGTGAGTGCTGTAGTCGTTAGCTCAACTGGCAGGAGGAAGGAGGCAGGAGACTTCATGTGGAAGTCTCTGGTTTCTCACACTCCTCTCCTTCGCCAAGGAGACCAGTGAGCATCCTTCAGATTTGATGCCACATAAAACCAGCCAGGACTTTAAAGCTTAAAAGTAATTGTATGACACAGTATAAATCAGGAATTCTAAAGACACATCTGCTCAGCCAGAAAGCAAACAACAACTAGAATAACTAGCAAACCACAAGACCTCCACTATCACCACCCTCAGAGTAGAGGGTCCTACGGTGCTGTGTACTGGAAGAAAATATTAAAATGAGAATTCTTGCTCATGCATTTGCCAGCTAGGCATGGAAAAAAGCCGTGCAACACCAAAAAATAAAACTGAGGTGCCAGCAACAGAATCCTTATAGTTTGGAAATCCAGAGTTCACCAATTTTTTTACAAAGAGAACTAAATCTCCTTTACCACAGGTCGGAGCTCTCCCAAAGCACGCCTGCTATTCAGCCATCGCCTGCACTGTGCCAGCCCTGCCACGCAGAGCTGACACGCCACTCGCTTCCTAAGATCAGGATTCAGGGCCTTGAGGGATATGTGCTGCCACACAGCCAAGTTCTCCACCTCTTCTGGAAGAAACTTATGAGCAAATTCTACCTGCAAACAAAAGTTAATATGAACTAAACAGACCAGAAGACAATTTGATAATCTGTCCGAAAGCTGAGAAACCAAAATGCACTGCTGGTGTGCTTTTTGAAATATTACGCGAAAAAAATTGTGTAAAACCTTCCCTTTAAATAAAACCCAACTTTATGCAAAAACCTTCTAGAGCTGCCACCTCCCTTGTCACCTATCAGAATGATTAAGCAACTTATTCTTTCAGATGTTGGAAGCAATGGCCCTGGCAAGAAGAAGAAAGAGCTTTAGCCTTTCCAAGGTGTATAGACAAGCACTAATAGGAAAGGATACTTCTCTTTATATCTGATGACATGAGAACACTCATGAACACCACTTGCAGATGCAATGACAGGACACACAGTTTCAGCAAATCTGGGAGATGTGCCCTTTTCATACTTAAGTCAAAAAAAGGACTTTGTTGCCACCCAATAAAACCACTCTTAGAAAGGTATATGTGCCTTTCTTGTTCTAAACAGCACATCTGCACAAATTAGGATTCACTAAGACAAAGTAATAACAAGTACAGTATCAAGTACAGCAAACGAGCACTCAACATCTTGTCATTTCTGAAGAACAGGGATATTCTAACACAGGCCACTGGTTCAAATCTTTTCTGTTAAAGACAGAAGATACTGGTGCTACACTTGCCTGATGATCTGGAGCCATCAAGAACAGCATACGCCTCAGCAGAACACCCAAGGCAGAGACCTGGTAAGAGTCACGGGGCCAAGACTTTATCTGAATTAGGACAAAAGGGTGATGCATCTAATTAAATTAAGGAAAAAAAAAACCCACCACTCGGCAAATGAATTCTATACAGAATGTTCTGAGAGTTGTTGTGTGGGACCACAGCAGTAACACTCTAAATAAAACAATATGGCACATGTTGGAAATATTAGGCATATTGCTTTATATTTTCACAGTACTGCTTTTGCTAATTATTAATCCAATTTGAAGAATTAAAACAATCTCCATTTGTATTTGGAAAAAAATTAAATTCCTGTCTTGGGTAATTTAGAAAGTAGACCTGGGACTAAAACTGGTGCCAAAGTGCAAACAACACTGTGGTTCTTACCAAGTGGGCGATCACAACAACGTGGTGAGCACACAGTTCAGCTGTTCCGTACCTGGAATGCGAGAGACCGAAGCTTGTGAGTCTGTACTTCTTAACTCTTTTTCAGACTAAATATTATAAATCTTGTCCGGAGAGATAGCTATTTCCTCTAACCTATTTAACCTCACACACAGACAGAATTTACTTGAGAGAACCATTCCAAAAAAACAATTATTAAATAATAGAAAAGGTATGTTCCCCTTACTTGCATGAATGTAAAAATGGTTAAGCCATTTCAGCTCCTAATTTTCAAAATATGCTCTATATCTGAAAATAATCCAATTCTGGGACAGTTTTGTCTCAAAAAAAAGAAATCAAGGAATTACGTACAACAACAGAACTAACTGGATCTGTGGAAATCCTGCTTGACCTGTAATAAAATCATCTTACCGGGCAAGGAAGCACCACGAGTCCATTGCTAGCAGAGACGTGATCATACTAGAACCCAGCACAGCTTCCAGCAGAGCATACTCCTGAGGAGGAAACGTATTATGAAAATTCACGCAGAAACAGACTGCAGACCTACTATTACTTTTACTCTACTAATTAGGATAAAACCTGGTAAGATTTTCAGCTTATCCAATTTAAAATGTTTTAAGAACTCATTTTCATACTCTATATTCAGCTACACCATTAGTTTTGCATACTTTGAATGTACATGTACATTCATTTCAATGGGCTGAGGATCCTTCGCTTTTTGAAACGTTTTATCACGTGCATCCCTTCTTTGCAAGGCAACTTTTATGAAAAATATACTATTTTTTTAAAAAACCAATGTATTGCCAATTTTATTGCCAGCTTACTGAAAAACAAATAAAACCTTTTCCTCTTTTCAGAATGCAAATTTTATCTGAAAGAGGAATGTAGCATTCAGAAAAAAAACCCCACACCTAAATTTGAGACTACAATTTTTGTAACAGCTCTTAACTTTATAAAGGTTTACATTTACCTAGAGGTTCTTTTGTCTATGTGCAGTAAAAAGTGAAAAACTTAAAACATTATATAACATAAATCAAAGCCCAGAATAATCCTCTGAAGTAGAAAAAATTGCTTATTACATTTTATGATACGTTCTTAGCTGAAATCACAATATAATCTACTCTAAATATTAAATGCCACTTTATTACGTCACAGTATAGAGTAAAAAATCCAGGTAAATTTAACACAAATTGAACGCTGCACAAAAGAAAGCACTGAACTTTTATAACAAATTGACTCCCCCCACTCCCACAGAGAACAAAAATTTCCCACATCACCGAGGTTCTCAAGAACTTGCACGAAGCTTTATTTTCCCCTTTCACACAAGTGACTTTTGCTGTGTAACTGAACTCCAGCCACATAACTATCACAGCTGCTTTCTACAGAACCAAATCATACCTAAGCATCTCTGAAGAGCTAGATCATTAGAAAAAACTTACTATTTTTTAAATAGTAGCTATGCATCACAACAGCTGAGGAGATGATAAGCAAAAACCAGTCTTACCAGCTGAGGAAAGTGTGATGGGGGTGTGGAAGCAATGAAGGAGCACAGGTGGACACAGACATAGTGATAGAGGGTGATGGGAGCTGCTGGCTGTCCTGTACTGATCACCTCTGGCAAACAAACAGGTAGAGAAAGCTCACCAGAACATTGCTGGAAACTGAAGAAGAGAGCTGAAAACAATGACAGGCTGCAAGGGTAAAAGAAAAAAAAAAAAAAAAAAAAGGAAAACAGTTGGGTTACAGATATGCAAATCCCACATTCTGCAAGCAACATCTGTACTTGAGAATCTCTGTCTTTAACTGATGGCAGTAACTTCAGTGCTTTTGCACTAAATTTACATTCCTGACTACCTTCCTCTTTTACAAATTCAGGTGATTATTAGAGGGTTCAGGCATAAAAATGCAAGATTTTAACTCAGTGAAGTATCAACAAATTACATACGTATGTGTCTTATCCTGGAAGTACTCTACATACTATTCCTTTCCTGAAAAAATAAAGACACCTCTCTGGCTCTGCATCCTCCACTCCTGAAGCACTGAACATCAGATCCCGGTTGTCTCAACATAACAATGTAAATCCATAGAGTGATAAATTTTACTATTCATTTGCAATCTCAGCAGCTGAACCCCTCTGTCTGCCTGTATAGACTGACTGCTGTGCTGAAGAACTACAACAAAAACTGTTTTAGTACCTTTTTCCTGCGTTCCAGAGAGTTTGCACATCTTCAGGCTGAGAGGACAGCTTGTCCATTATGGTAATCAGGATGAGACACTGGGGCAGCTGCTGCTCAGGAGGGAGATCTGTAGATGTTTGTGGTTTTTTTAAATGTGATGCTAGTTGCCCTGGTAAATATATCGTGTGTAAACTGGCTTTTAAGCAAGTGACAAAGAATGAACAACTGGTGAAACACAAAAGTTCCCAGTAGAACAATAAAAAAAAATCTCTTATAGACACATTTGGGGGAAAAAAAGGAATGTTTCATTATGAACATTGTGTTTGAAGTGAAAAATACTATATATATATATACAATATACTATATCAGGTAAAATCTAAAGTGTTCCAGTTCTGAACTGTCACTGCAAGATGCTGCAAGCAGTTACAATTTGGATGCCTCGTTCTCCCAGTTGCCTTGAAAGCACCTGATGCCTCAAACACTGAAAACACAAAGTTTTCTTCTAAGTGTGTCAGGAAAATCACAAGGCCAGAGTGCGCATGTGGGAGAGAAGTCAGCTCTCTCAGAATTATGACACTTTGGTAAGGGCAGAAGTTGGGGCCAGGGGATGTGTTATAACAAAAAGCTGATTATTTTCCAGTTTGAAGGCATTCTACTTTTCACAGAAAATACTTAATTTAGGAAAAAATAGCTGTCCTCCCCCACCAACAGAACAGGAGAAAAATTTCAGCCTACTTTGAAGGTTTGTGACAAGTGTCACAATTGAAATTGTGCAAGACAGCAGAATTGACAAGAATTCTGTTAACCAGATTAATATTGAAGTTACTGCAAGTACTTTGGAAAAGATGCGTTCAATGGCAGCATGAACTATCTGTTATAAAATTCATCCAAGTTAGCATGCAACTGGCTATATCATAGTACTTAGAAATTAATTAGAGACAAACAAACCAGTACAGAATATTGGTTGTGGTCCAGAAAGTCAAACTGTCAATCCTGATCCGTTAGAGATGGTTACATAGTACTATAGCAGTGGCAGCGGTATTTTAAACTCACCTAACTTTTCACGTAACACTTGCTCCATAAAAGGACTAAAGGGAAGAAGCTGGTTGATGAGAGGGTCCAGAGCCACAAGAAAAACCCGAGATATTTCATCTCGATGAACTTCCAAGATGTCTGGAGCATAGAGACTGGGAGGAAATTTGCTGAGGGAAGTGCAGGAAAAAAAAAAAAGACTTAAATATTCTCAGTAGCATTTTCAGTAACATTAATTTGCCTTTTTGTAGTTCTTTTGAAAAGTAATGATTTCCTTGTTATTGTGGAATAAAAGACAAAAAAGGCTCCCCATTTTAGAGTATTCTATTATAGCTGAGAGTTACAACTCTACATTCAGCCTTTAAACTAAGCATCGCAATCCAATATTTTACTAAACACTGAAAGAAAACCTTACAAGCTCACAGAAAATGCATGTAAAACACATAACACTTATAAGAAGAAATAGACCAAATCACAAAAAAAGGCTAGCAATGAAAAGCCTAGAAAACACCTACATACACAATTTGGCAGTCATAAACGTGACAGCACTAATTTAACACATGACACTAATAAAAAGCTACCACAATTTCTTTGAAGAGAAAAAAAACCTGGGCAATAAAAGAAAAAAAAAGAAGTGATATGAGAATAAAACAAGAGAGATCATGAAATGAGAACCTTCTACTCTTGCAGCTTATAAAATGGCTGTAAAAATGCTACCTTCCTATTCAAAAATCCTGTGCAGTTTTGCCAAATGAATAAAAGTTTACAACCTTCCACTTGAGAAAGATCTACAAGGTAACTAAAGTTAGAAGAGGAAACTCGTAACAAAAATAGCTACCTGATCTTGGAGTGAAACATGCAGTGAACTCATACGTGCATCTCGCCACAGAAACTGGTTTCAATTCCAAAAGAACGACTGACTATTACAAAGGCCACTTTCCCCTATTCTTCCCCACTATTGCAGCAAATAGAACAAAACTTTTGAAAGAAAAACGATAAGCTACTTGCAGACCGTTATGCTTTATGAGAATAACAATAAAAAAAAAAAAAAGCTTTTGCTTCTGAGAGAACCAGAGTCCTTTTGTGAGATTTCACAAGATTACAAACACAACAGTGAAGCTATAAAAAAATTCAGGATACTCTGTTTCTGGTCCTCTCTCCCTTCAAGACAAAAGTATGGACTTTGTTTTAAAATAGAAACAATCTATCAAACGTTGCTGCCAACACCTACATTTGAATGTTTTATTTCGCTAGAATTTAAAACAGGGGAAAAAAAAAAAAAGAGTACAAGGCAGTTTAGTTATATATGAAACAGAAAGGAATTAGGCTCACTAGAAAATGGTAATTCTGAATTGCCTTGACTTTGCACAATTTGACTAATATCACGGTCCTGTTTGTTTCAAAGTAGAAGGTACACTGCTGGGTTGCTCTGTTTTAGCTCTGCCTAACTGCTTCATTGCAAATCCTACCTTCAGGAGCTTTAACTTTAGGAACAAGGATTTTCAAATGAACTTGCAAAAACAGAGCCAGCATCCAAGAGGATCAACCTGCATATTCTAAACATAACTTAGTAAGAAACGTAGACATAAGCAATTGCAACAAAGTTAGTGGTTTGTTAATATCAGACACTCACAGCACTGATCAAGAATGGGGTTAAGGTAACTTGTATCACACAAAAATGCCCAATTTATTAAAACAGTATTTTAGATTTATGTACATGAAAAAAGAAGGCAACAGCTCTGGAACAAAAACTGTATTTTTACATCTCAAAATACTTGTAACTTTAAGAATGCAATATGGAGATATTATTAAGATACTATCGATAATCAATTATTTGTACTTCACTTACCTGTATATCTGAAGAAAGAGCTGATGCAACTGACAGCACGAATCAGAGAAGAAAGAGAGAAATTCCTGCAAAAGCCATTAATTTTGAATGGTACTTTTAATATAAAATACATGATTAAATATGTTTTCTTTCTGTTCTGCTATATTGGTGTGTAAAGCACTACACTGCAAAAATTGGTTAATTTCTAACAATCCACAGCACAAACCAAGTGCAAAGCAAAGAATAAACAAAGTATTCCTAAAACAAATTACACTACATGTATATATGTTGCAGGCAAAACAAATTTATAGGCTTATTTAAAATAATAATAATAAAGAAAAAGTACTGGTAAGTACAGTTATAATAGCCAGAGAGAGCTGCAAAAATCTAAGTGGTCTCACACATGCCGTAAGGCTGTTTTATCCTGTCACAATGCTATTCATTTTGTGCCAAAAAACCCCAACCCCAACCCAACAACAACAAAAAAAATCACCCCCTGCTTCTACCCAATGGACAGAACAGATGCAGAATGCACCGTCACTGCTGTTCCTAGGAATCAAGATTTTTTTCAACGTATGTTCTTAAAATGGGTATATTTATAGCATGTCTTCTAATAATGAGAAAAATAAAACACAGCAACAAAATGAATGGGCCAGGAAAAGAGCAGAAATTAGTGTCAGAACTAACAACAGTACACAGGCATTTCTTCTTATTAATGCCACATCGTTTTCCATTGCTGAAACAAGCAACAATTCTGAATACTTGGCGACAGGTTTCGTCTGCTTAATTCTTCCAGATGAAGTTCCTATTGCATCGACTCAAGGCTGCCTGTAAAGACTGCACATCTCCTACGAACTCCTCAGTGACATTGCTTGTAACAGCTTATTCTTATTGTTCGTTTTTCTGTTAAATCACAGCAGTAATCCTGCTTAGGCTTGGGATTATATACAGGTGGAAGAACTAGAAGCAGGTTATGCATGGATGTTAATTATACCACCCATATGGTATAGTCAAATTGTTAAGATACTATGCAGTACAAAATTATTCCATTTGCAGAGGCCTAAATTTAATACTAACATAGAATTAAAGTATTAAAACTTACCTTGGTGTAGTGTACAAGCGAATTAGCAAAGAACCTGCACAGTTTGACAGTCTTCTGGAACAGCCTGAGGTCAGTGCCCTCCTATCCAAAAAAAACCAAACCGAGTTCTAAAACTTAATACACAGAGCAATACAATAAAAAAGGAAGTTAAGATTGCTAACAATGTTCAAAACCTATTTCAAACTTGATTCTCTACAGACTCTGTAGCTATGACGGGAAACATTTAAAAATCTTCAGTATGCCTCAGCATCTTTATAGCAATATTCAGAATTGAAATGTTACCTTTTGATTGACCTTAGGATATTGTCAGTTTAGGAAACAAAAAAAATTCCCATAGAGTATGGTGGAAACTTACTTTCAGCACCCCACTAAAACATGCCCAATCTAAACAAAGTTATGGGCTCATTTTCACGTGGTTTCGAAAGAACAAGGTATTCTGCCTACCACATGGTTAAAAAACAAACAAACAAAACAAAACCCAACCCCAAACCACTCCAAGCAATAATACAGCACAAAGAATTTATCCTCCTCAAGGCCAACGGCAGCTTTGGGATCTTTTTAATTCACCTGTATCTCCGACATCTTCATTTGCTCAGCCAGTTGCAAACAGGAGTGAAAGGAAAGAAGAGTGTCCTTGCAGAGGCCACTGAGGATGTCACTGTGTTTCAGATGGTACTGCAGCAGAGAATGATGCTTCAGGCTTTGCCTACAAGACAGCAATATAATCAGGTATTTAACTGTCAGAAATGATCACGCAATGAGTTATCACAAATCCAAATAACTAATTCTTCTATTTAGGCTTTTACACAACACTTATTGGCGCAATATCCGTGTACACCAAAACCAGAAATCTAGAGAGAACAACCCTCTTCATAGCCACGACTGAAACACAGGGGAGGGGCAGGATGAAAGCACGAGGCAGCACAACTCAAGCCAAAAATGCCTACAAAATTGCAGGTTTTATTCAGGCAATGGCGTTTCAAATTTTCTTCTGCATTGTAATATAAGAAGTCAAGCCTCTATTACTTGTCATGCACTGACAGTGCCTTTAATACTATTTACTAGCCAAATTTCTGAAGTTACTTACTAGCTAAATAGCTAAATTGAATTCTCTAATTTCAGTTTTATTTAAAACTCTAAACACAAAGCTATCAAAACACTGGTTATTTAAAATTACAGTCTGTTTATATTTCAATAAAATCCAAAGAGTTCAATGACATACTTGATTATGAACTTCCACGTATTGGCATGAAGAGCATGGTCCATGTTGGAAATGACAGAGCATATCTCCAGCACAGTGTGGATTACTAAGGAGGAAATAATAACAGCAACAACTGAGCTAAAGCAGATTTGTGAGTTCACAGCTATGCTACTCTCCCAGGAAAACAGCAGCAATCACAAGCACTAGAGAATACCACTGCACTGACACTGAATCAGGAAAACAGCTCAGTGCTGCCCCTTTCACAGATATTCCCACAATATGCCCCATCCCACAGGGAAAGTTTCAGGAGAAAAACTGAAATATTTCAAGCTGCAAAATGCTGCCTCCTGAAAGGCCTGTCAGCAGGAACACAGCATGCTCAGAACCCCGTTTTAAAAATTCAGGCATACTCTCCGTAGAAAAAAAGACTAAGCAAGACTGGAAAAAAAGTGTTAGATCCACATATACCTGACACCATAACTGTGATGTTATCTTCGGTAGAAGTAGAGTCCATGGAAATCATATCAAGTAGTTCCATCAGCTGCTTCTGAAGAGAGTATGTTTCCTTGAACACAGCTTGTAAGAGGTCAGAAATCAAGTGCAGATGCCCACAGTACACTGATTCGCTGTCCTGTAGGAAACGGGGAAGAAGAGGTTTAAAAAAAAAGTTCAGGAATCACAGCCTGGTTTTTCACCTGCTGAAAACACCGAGAGCGTTACCATACATTTCACTGGAAAAAAGAAAAATGCATAAACGTACCTACTTTAACTCAATACACAGCCAGATCTGTAGCTTCTGCTGCCAGCCTCTATTTGCTAAATATAAAACACTATTCACCTGCAGCCTCATCAACAATAATGAACTCTGCCCGGCTTTTAGTTTAGTTTAGTGGGCTTTGGATTAGGCCTCCATGTACGAACCTAAGATCGTATTTCTGAACAAAACAGTACAATGTTAGCAACAAAGGAAGTAGCACTCTAAATATTTCCCATTACTTTCAAATTAGACTTATTAAAGGTATGGCACCTGAGTTTGAGTCCTGACATGGAAAACTGACGTATGTGTTTCCATATGACAAACTGAAAAGTGAAAAATGAAGGCCAACCAAAAGCTATTGCGTCCTTACAATAACCTTGTTTTATTTTCACTGCTCTAGAGGGAATTACTGTTGCATCTGAAAACCCAGATCTGAAACTGATACACCTTATTCATCGTAACCAACATAAAGACCTTAATCACAATTTTCAATCCACTTCGGAACTTGAATGGAAATAAGGTAAGTAGCACCATTTTTGTAACCAGTTGTAGCTCTGGAAATACAGCAGCTAT
The DNA here is from genome assembly GCA_013398915.1 of Dromas ardeola. Lineage (NCBI taxonomy): Eukaryota > Metazoa > Chordata > Aves > Charadriiformes > Dromadidae > Dromas > Dromas ardeola. Next base: position 726,965 of record VYZM01015420.1, read on the forward strand.
CAGAGGTGCACAGATGTCACAGAGAGCCTACATTCATAGCATACAATTGGCATTGATGCAAAACACGGAAATAGCACAGTCTGTGCCTCCCACTACCGGGTCAGGTTTGCTGGGTAGACAGCTGAAAACTCATCTTTGTACTTGTGCACTGATTACATTCTGTAAACTATTTAACAACTAAATTGAAATTAAAAAAATAGTAACTCGACAACAATATTACTGCAATATAGGATCTTCTTACAAAGTGAGTGTTTCCTGAAAGCCAACCAGTGCGATAGTTTTTCTCCTCCTAAGACACAGACCTACCTTGCAGTGTGTAAACGTGTTCTTTATTACATAAAGAACGGAGGATGGAAGGGTGCGGATGCTCTCCAGAGGCACAAACTCCTGCAGCGTGCAGACGTATCGTACACAACCGGTCAAAGTTTCCAAGAGTTGCACCATAGTCTTAAAGCAAGAATAAATAACAACAATCCAATGTTTTTCACTCCTGCAATAATTTCAAAAGCATCTTTTCTTAGCTTGATTTTTATGCCATTTAAAGCTCACTGCTATTTTCATAAATAAGTAGTTTGTTAAAGATGAATGAAGCTCCATAAAATAGTATCAAGCAATTCCAGAGCTTTTCTCCAATAGCATGTACTCTTTGACAGCTTCATATTCCTTTTGACTACTGTTCTCAGTTTACAAAAATTTTAACACTCAGAATTAAGTGACTGTATAAATAGATGCCAGATTCACTCTTCAAATATGGAGAATAACATTGCGTTTGCGTTAGGAACTTAAGCAGAGTTTGAGATATTTTTTTTTCTTAATCATGAAACATCTAGCATGTAATGCTAGATGTAACCAAATCATTCACAAAATGTTAACTGAACTTCAACTGCAAAGGAAGATCGAATTACATTTTAACCACCTGGTTAGTAGCTGGCAAAAATATTCTAAAAACCTCTTAACTGTTTAGGTAAAATCAAAGAATAATGTAAACATTCCTTTGACAGCTTATTTCACGGGACTTGCCTGTAGAAGATTCCTTACGGTGCTGCGTAACTCTGTATTCTGGCTGGTTAATCCTTTGGCCTCACTGGATAATTCATACATCAAGTTATCAAATAACTGTAAAGTCTGACAGAACAAAACAAAACTTAAACATTTTATTTATAAATGTACACACACAAATAGTAACACCATTCTGTATCTGCTTGCTTCCTCGGCATGGAGTCATGTGCTATCGAGATGATAACTCACAGGAGAAAATAACACTTTCTAGCATTTGAATCATAAAGCATAATATACCAAGAAGCAAAAACCGTCTTATGGGTTTCACAAATTATAGACAGAAGCTATAGTAGCTGTTACTTTTTCTAAAATCTGTTAGTAAAATAAACTTCCCAGCTAATTCACTTCAAATATATATCTCATTCTACCAAAGATTTTTTTACTTAGTTAAAACCACATCCTTTAAAAGGATTTCTGTTTTGTCTCAGAAAAATTGGTTTTGCGGTTTTTTTTTTGTTGTTGTTGAGAATGGTCATTAACATTTTGAATACATAAAAAAAATTATGTCTATGACCTACAAACAACAATAATTTCTACTTTGGTTGAGGTCCTTGGATATTTGATGAGTGTTACTGCTGAGACTCCAAAGACAGTGAGGTGCTTCCAGGCACACGCAGGATACCACATAAACTGGTATGGTATGGTATCCTTGTTCAGGATATGCCTGTTATGAGCCATATTTCTTTCAATCTCCAAAATTTGCTAAGGACATAAAATAAGAGAAATGGAAATCGAGTGGCCATTTTTACTGGCTTCTTAAAACATACAAGCTGAGGCCTGAAACTTAAATCAGTCATTTGGCACTGCTTTACTTCAGTTAAAATGTAAGCACTGAAGAATTTTAACACAACTACAGCACAAAATTCTCCATCGCCTTATCAAAAAAGAGAACACATGTTAGGCCCCTATTGTCTGAAAGTTTACTCACTATATTATTCACAAATTTCACAACATTTATTCATGATATATGCGTGTTAGACTCTTCAGCTTATTTGTGCTGACAGGCCACCTCATGTAAAAATTTACAATTATATTGTCTGACCTCAAGAAAAAATAACTGCATTCTGAGCAGGTTTTAGCACTGGACTGACTGAAAATTCCACATTTAATTGAAGCTGTCGTACCTTAGGTAATACTTTTGAGAAAAAAGTTTGTTCCAAATCTGCGAGGCTGATATGGGGCAAGAACATTTCAGTCAGGATCCTCAAAACACCTGCAAAGGAAAATGTTACAGAAAAACAACATGTCATTATCAGAAATATGTAGCAACCTACCAGATGAAACAAAGAACTGCATCAAGCAGAAACAGATAAGGTATTTGATTTTGAGAGATGCAACATAACATTTGCCACAGATGTGTTACCTGACAAATCACGTAACAATAACGGCTCCAACATGCATAAAACCATCATTAATAGCACCACACCTGACTACGCTTAGTTGAAGGCTGAGCAAAATTGTTTGCCCACAGAACTAGAATTTTCCATATTCCAAACTACAAATAGTTGCACATTTAATTTGCTGCTTGGCACTGATACGCAACTTAACAGTGAACATTACCAAGACTCATAAACAGTTACATATCAGACTCATTTTCTTATCGCTACCAGGTGTTCCCAGAGTTTTGCCACCTGTAAGATAACAGCCAAAAAAGACAATAAAATACAAGATAAAAAGCACCATTCCTTCAAATATCTAAAAATCAGAAGCAGCGGCAAGGAAAAAGCAGCCTTACATGCATAGCTTCTTTATGAGCTTTTATAAAGCTTATTCAACATGCAATTCATGTAATGTGCGAGGTCCAGAAAGATTGATGAAGACCATGAAAATCACTTAGTTATAAGCATAAGTATTTTTAAGTAGCGCAGGATTTATAATGCAATTGCAATACAACCATCCATAGGAACAGGAGGCACTTCTTGGTCACTACTTACGAATATGCTCAGTCCAGTCTTCAGACTCTTGATACAGAGAGTAAAAACGTTAAAGAAACTCAAACGCCCTCTGCCATAAAGCTTATCTTTAAAGCATCTGCACAAAGCCTCAGTGGCTTCTCTCCCGCTGCCCTGCATATGTTTCATCAATATGAAATCGGCAGGGATGCTCCATAACCCGTGTGGGCTGATATACCTCAGAACCCGCACAGGTATTTCTGCAACGTATTGGGAGAGGAAGTCTTGGGGTTTGGTTTTGGTTATTTTGTTTTGTGGGTTTTTTTTTTTTTTGGGGGGGAGGGGGCGGGAGAAGGGAGACTACCACACGCTATTTTCTACCGTAAATCTTTTATTTCAGTGAAGGGCAGCGCTCATTTCCAGCGAGAGAGACGGCACCCAGCTTTGCCGTCCTGTGCCAACCCCTTACACGGGTTGCACCGCTTCCCCTCCCACAGATCCACCCACTGCGCGATACCGAAGGACGAACCCCCTCACACGCGC
>VYZM01015420.1:740519-825882 GCA_013398915.1 Dromas ardeola
GGGAGGAGGCGGCGGGTCGGCGCGGCCGGATTCTCCTCACAGGCTGTGAGGGGACGGCTCGGTGAGAGCGTGGGGGACTCCTGCAGGTTGCCCGTTGAGGCCTTCGGGGTGTCCGTGCGCCCCTTCCCTGGCCGACATGACGCCTCCCCCCCGGCTGCCAGAGCTGGGGCCTTGCGGCGGGCACCCGCCATCACCGGTCTGTGGCAGGGCAAGGCGGTTATACCGGCGGGATGAGGGTCGTGGAGAGGCAGGTAACTTGATACCTCAGCATTCTATGGGTTACGTTTTACAGATACTAAATGAGAAACACGAATTTGCCTTCTGTTCGCCTTATTTTATGGGTTCCACTTGATGAGCCTGGTAAGCTCCACACAGATTCATCACAGAGTCACATATGTCCAGAATGAATGAGACAATTCCCCAATTCACTGAAGATTGGATCTAGGATACTTACTGGAAGAAAAAGAGTTGCTTCCTTGCAGTGTTGAAGTAAGAACATGGGCATGCTCGTTCCAAAAATAGATAATAGTCACATTTTAAGAACTAGAAGTTTTTTTAAAAAGGTTTCAGAATGTTTCCACAAATGAGTTTCAACATAACCGCATCTTTTAAGTGCGAAAGCGTACTTTCAACTGACCTATTAATGCATACAAATAATAAAGCATTCTTAATGTGAATTTCTCCAACTTTAATATAAAAGCTGCTTAGATACAGACACTATGGTATATAAACTAAGATTAAATGCATGAAAAACATCAGTAAAATAGAGGAAGAGCATATCATCTAAATACGGCAAAGGTGCTTAATAAGATATACATAATTTCTTTATTAGAATTTATTTTGTGACTTATTCATTATAAATTTGTTTACTAAGCTTCTTTATTAGCTGTCCTATGTCTTATTAAAATTTTCTAATATTTTATCATTTTAAATACTATTGTTAGTTACCTTTTTGAGCATAGAGTAGCACCATTACTGTGAGGAACAGGACCAGCACCCCAGTAACATAAGCCAAATCCTTGTTGGCTGTATCTTAGGAGATGAAGAGATGAGAAAGGCTTTAAGTAGAAACCAAGCCCACCTTCTCAGCTGTTCTGGATTTGCCAAGGCAGGCAGAGAAAGTGATAAAATCTGTGTCTGGGTACAGTGCCCTTTAGGGTCATAATGTTGAGAGAATTCTGTGGAGCTGAGGTGGTTGCTTTGTTTGGTTCAGCAGTGAAGGCTTGTAGGATTATTGTAGCTTTAGCTCTTTAAGTTTCTTTCAAGTAATCTAGAAGGTTTGGGGTTTTTTTTGTAGTTTTTGTGTATACGGCTTATTCTTTGATGATTTTGTCTGCTAATTTAGCTTGCTACTGATGCTCTTATTTAACTTTTCTTGAAGCTTTAGTGTTAAGAAGGCTTTATGGAGCTTGCTTGTTTGAATGAACCTTGCCTTATTATTTTTAACTGGAATAGGATACTTCGTTCCCTTGAGTGTAGATATCTGCTGTGTGCATGTGGCCATGGAAAACTTTACTGCCCCATTTCGGTTATGATGCACGGAAGGAACTAGTGAAAAACAATGGTAGCGCTGATGAGCAAGAGCAAGGATGGCAGAGGAAGTACTTGTGGCATACCTCAGATAGAAGCTAAACTTTAAAGGAATTTGTCCTCAACAAGGAGATCAGGTACCGGGCTTGACCTGACATGAGTTTGAGCAAATAAGTTTGTAACTTTGTAATAGGCAAAGCAGAACTTCGCCCTATTCTGCTTAATGCTTTTGTTTTCTTAAGCACCCACCTTATCCAAAAGTATTTTCTTAGGCCCTGCTGAGGTATATAGGAGGTTCGTGTTGGCTTCTAGGCTGAAGACAGAAATCCCCTGCTGTTGGCAGTAATTTTTAGTGCGTCACTTTGTGGGCCTCAGGGGTCCAAAGAGGATGGCACGGGGCAACAGGGGTTTCAAACCAGAGACAGCCTGCCTGCAATAAAACTGCATGCAGGGACTTTCCTTTTGTAATGGGATTACTCATATCTGACTGTAGCAGTGAGTTTGGCACTATTTTCTGAAAAATAAGCTTATTTATTTATTTGGCCAAGTGACATCTTGTCTCTTCACAGTGGTATCCTAAAAAACATTGTTCTGAGGAAAAGTATTATCAATATCTCAAATTAGGTAACAATGAACCAATGTGATGGTAATTAAGACAGGACAGTAGATATTTTTCTTGAGCAGTTGTAGCCAGACCATAAGGGTAAATGTTGCTAGTATTTTTTCCTCTTCTATGTTACATATGGGGCTTGTTTGCCGTTAGGGTTTGCAGGTGTTGGATTGGACCCAAATGACTATACAGTTGCACTGCTGTTGTTTATGCCCTTCCTATCATCAGATTGTTTTAATCCACATGGCCTTGTAAAATTCACCTATTCTTACATTAGATTGGGATGTGCTAATATTGCAATGCACGTTGCAGTGGACTAAACTGGTGGTGTATCAGCATTTGTTTGTTGATGTGACAGAATGTGTGGCTGAGCGGCTGTTGGGCTGAATCTGGGATACCCCAACCAAGTTACTGGTTGAGCTAGTGCATCTGAACTTGGTCAAACTTCTCCATGTATTCCAGCAATTGGAGAGACTAAAAAGAACCAACAAAAATATGTGACATGATGTGATAGCTGGGTGTAACTATTATAGCTATCCCAGTTCATTTTCATAGAGGTATGAGATTTCTTGGTATTTGTCATACTTTTATCTTCTAAAAGTACTTTCTGGGTGTCTTGGGAGGGATAAAGCAGGTAATAGCCTTGTGTTCTCTATTGCATCCCTTCTGAGGGGGTCCTGTGACTATGCTTTTCCTGTTTAATAACTCTTCAAAGTGTTAATAAGCGTCAACTCAAATTGCGATCATGATAGAGATATCAGTGTTACTATATTCCTACAGGTTTGATGAAAATAGGTGGAGAACAGAGACACTGTGACTGTTCTTGCTGTGAGAATGGGTTCCTGTGGCATCAAGTGAAATATTTGGGTGATGGAAACTGCTGCTAGAGGACAAATACATTCCTCTTGTCACACTGAACTGCATTTCTGCTGGGCTCTGTGTGGTGGCATGAAGGCTGTGATATATGTGTCTTGCTATAGTAAATTTCTAGAAATATTTTTCTTCACTATGTGTCCCCACCCCCCAAGAAAAATTGCTCTGTTCAGGAAGTGAGTATGGATACTGAGCATTCTTTTTGAATCTTTTTTCCCAGAGTTTCATATGTTTTTGCCTACTGAGGTGGACAAATGGTCTTCAAATAATCTTGGAGGTTTCCACTTGTGAGTGCAGTGCCCTTAAAAATTAGCTCTGGAGTGTTTACTAGATGTAAGCAGTAGTTTGACACATCAGAATACAGCTACTTTATCTTAAGCCTTTATATCCTCTAGCCTTATACCACTCAGTAGCTTGAACTACAATTCAGATTAGGGTTTTCTTCTGAAAAAATTGGAAACTGTGGCTTTATGTACATGGATTGTAACATGAGTATGCTAGTTTTTCAACAAATACAGATTCTGAATATAGTTTAAGAAATCCAGTTATGTGCCAGTATCAAACCTAACAGCAGAAGAATGTGCTAAAGGCATGCCAAAAAAATTCAAAAATATTGAAATTGGTAGCTTAAATGTGTTATGAGCAAAGCACAGGTGGGTAATATAAATGCAGCTGCATTTTATTTCTATGTATTAGCAGTCCAGTTAGAGCATGCATAGAATATCTGCAATAAAACAGATACAGTGCTGTCGTTACATCAAGCGGTAGATCTGTTGGAGTTCCTGAGGCATGGGAGGCATAGAGCAAGGCAGGTGTTGTCTTATTAAGGATTTCCAGAGCAGTTCTGCCCAGTTATCCATTTCTTATGTTTGACTTCTTTCCCTTCTCTTCTTGCTGTGAGCATACCTGAGGCTATTGTAGGACTTACATCTGCTAATTGGATTCATAAAATCTTTGCCATAAAAGCAGAAAGGCTGAGTGTCTTACTAGCCTTCCCTTTAAATATCACTGAAAAAGCTGTGCATGTACAGAGCAGGGCAGATCACTGGATGTTCTCAAGATGTGATTGGACAGGGTGCTAGATCTTCTCATTTAGGCTCCCTTTCCCATGAAAGGTTCAACCAGTGATCTTTTGAGGAATCTTCCAACGTGGGCTATTCTATGAAATTCAAGTGCTATGGTTACTGAAAGAGCAGTGAAAACCAGTTTTGTTTGGGTTTTTTATTTAACTTTGGGTGTGTGTGCTTATGAATGTGTAAATGTTTTCATGCATGCAAAGATCTAATCTTCACAAAAGAGAGCCCTTGCAGTTAGATGGCTCATAGCTTCTCCCCCCATTTCTCCAGATCACTTCTGTGTAGTCAGTAACAGTATTTTTCAATCAGACTTGAGTCATGAACCTAGTTTTAAAATTCAGGCAAAGCACTACATACAGCATTTCAGCTCCTCTCCTGGGCTGAATGTCAGGAGTTCAGCTGAGACTAAATTACATTTTGACTCACACTGCAACATTCAGATAGGTTGAGTAGCTGAAATGACTCCTTTCCCCTACATTATGTTCTGTGTTTTACAGCCTTCAGCTAAAGTCGCTAAGTGGCACAGTCTAGTGTGCAGTAACTGATGGTTACAAAAGAAAACACACTGGCTTCCCTTTCTGAGTAGCTCGGTAACAGAAAGGATCCCTGAAAAAGCCAGGGTTGAAAGCCCAAATGGGTTAACCCTTGGGTATGATGTCTTATGAGATTTTCCAATCTTTAGTTAAAAGCTAATTTGTCCTCGAGTGGAATTTTTGAGAACTTGTTATCGACTATTGACAGCTGTCACTTGTTTTCTCAATTTAGACTGGAATGAGGGATGGGGAAGAGAAGGTGAGGTTGTACTGCGGCTGTATGTGGAGATATTAAAGCCAGTTGTAATTGAACAAGTTCAGGTAGCAGAAGCCATCTGCCTGCAGAAACACAGAGTTCAGATCTGACTGGCTTGCTGTGCCAAAACCCAGGACCAATTTACTGTGCAGATCTCAAACCTGCTATTTCTAGCTGGCTTTCAGTGCCCAGACTATACTAGTTAACTTGCATGACAACTTAAAGGGAAAAAACTGGATTGCGGTTAAAGATCAAATGTAACATTTCGTTTGAGAATAGGCAAAAAACCTGCGAGCCAGGAATATTTTAATGTCAAAACATCCCCATATTTATTTTGCTATTTAGCCTCTGAACAGCAAGTGACTAGAAAAGGAATACTAATATTATGCAAATTTGTTAAATATACATTGTGCTGCAGTGAAGCTCACCATTGGATTTTCTCTCAAGCCATTATGCCAGTCCAGGTTACCAGAGTCAGGAAAAGGGAAACAATCAGTTTGAATTCCAGCTTTATAAATTTTTCCTTTTATTGAGCTCTTTGACAGGAGGGCACAAGGTGTAGGGATATGTTTGGCCCATTGTTGTATTACAGGAAAATATTAAGAGAAGAATTTTGAAGTAGGTAGTTTCCATCGCGTGCAACTCTCACACAAGAGAGAAAATAAAATGAGGATTAACTTTCAGCTGTATTTGCAATTGTTTTCTCCCAGAGCGAGAGTACACCCTTGAGTTGAGCAGAAGAATGCCTGATACACTGATACAAATGAAATACACTCTTGTAAATTATGACTGTCGTGGACATCAGAGATTACAGGTCTGGTCTGCTGCTTGGCCTACTCATTTTAATAGGCTTTGAATGAAGATTTTTTTTCTTCAACAACTGTTGGTTAGCAGCTCCTCAGATTGGCAGTGAAGACAGAACAAATGCAGGATAATAATATTATCTGTCTTGGTATTTGCATCTTTTGGATCTGTGTGTGTATAATCAGTTCAGAAGCCAGAGGCTTGGTTTGTGCACTGAAGGTTAAGAATCCAAGCCATCTTTCAGCATGCAGGAGTGTAAAGTACCTCTGCTGGGTCCTTTATACCTTGCTTTCATGAATAATGCTCTCATATGATCCCTTTCAGAAATTGAACAAGAGCTGCATGAAAAACAAGTTTTTTGTTCTGCTACTCATAGAAGGCTGTTTTATAACCCCATTGCTCTGCTGGCTAGAAACTCATAATTTCCAGTCTACGTTTACTCACAGATGGTTTGTATCCATTGGGGTTTTTGTACCAACTTTATCCCTTTATATACAGAAGATGTCTGATCACCTTCTTTGCTTTCCTGATAACAAAGAGCCCATCACATCCTTTTTGAGCCTTCCTAGCTACTTCCTCTTCCCCAGACTTAAACACAAATTTCTAATAGGCACGTGGGAAGGTATTTCTTTAGAGGGGACTTCGTGTAATATTTCTTCTGTTTGGACAGTCTAGAGGTTCCTACTAGGAAGTGTCATTCTCCTAGCTCTCCTTTTTTAATGACCATAAGTATCACCTGCCCGTCACAGGATTGCTAATCTAACACACTTTGAAGTACTGAACACATGCTTCCCACTGTAGAATCCCCTCGGTCAGTGAAACCAATCTGCTGGGTTTTTCAGGGCTCTGCTGTCCTTTGGTCGTCCTTCCCTGCCCTTAGCGTCCATGCCTTACAGCATATGTTGGGGGCACGACGAAAGCATCGTGTGCAGGTGATGATTCCAGAGTCCCAGCTGTTACTGTGTGGTCTGTAGAGATGAACAGTGTGAATGAGTTGTTTAATTGATCAGAGTTCATTTCTGTGGGATCTGTAACATCCTGACTATAAGGGCCTTGCAGCTGCAGCTGTTTTTCTTCAAGATGCATTTGCATTCATGGAGCAGGGATATGAGGAAACCGTATGTCCCTCCTTAGTCACAGTGTTGGGAGTGCAGTTCCCTAGGTAAAAATCAGAATGAAGAACAAAAGATGGATGGGAAAAGTAATTATATGAAGTCTTACTTGCAGAATTCTGGATATAAACTGAAGGAAAAAAGTAGATTCTTTCTATTTCTTGTAGTGACCTACTGATATTCTTGTCTGCGGACTGATTTAGCTATAGCGATAATTCTGCTCCGAGAGAAGGGACATCACATGCAGAGCAAAAGAATGAAGAGCTGCTTTCCTGAATGCTGGCATTCAGTGAGTGCCAAGGTCAAGGAGCAGTGTTTGGTATACCTAGGAATGTATTCTTGTTACTCCATGTTACTAAATTACATACCCTAGTAAGTGAGGGAAACGCCTTTAAAAGGGCATCTGCACTGTTTATTTCAGGGGAAGAAAATTGAATCCTGCCTTAGAGGATAGAAGCAAACCGTAGAATTGGTGGTTTAACTCTTATGTTGTTTATGTAGTAGCTAATGGCATAACCTGAATAAGAGATGAAAAATTACAATACTGTCAATTTTGTTCTGAATTCTTTTCTCTTTGCTTTAAGCATGTAAGCAAATATATTTGCTCTCGTTAACAGAGAATGGATCTCCTTTGACTTAACCTTTAGATAAACCTTTGTCTTTGACTCTAGAGGGTATAGACCAACTGTACTCCTAATTTACTTCAGGTAGGCATAAATCTGGATCTTTCATTCTCTTTTGACAGTAGGGTAGCTTCTGCGTTGTGTTTTATATACCCAGTCTAACATCACGGGGATTTTGTTGCTTAGAAGAAGTACAAGTAATCTGAACTGTTAACTGCTTGAAATAACAATGATGCATGCAAGCCCAGTATTCATTTATAGATGATAAATGACAATCTGTTCACTTCCTGCTGATCCAATACCTATTATGAAAGTAATCTTTGCTGATTATGACTCCTGTGGTCTAAATAAACAGGCTCTGCTACTGATTGCAATCATGTGTGGCTACAGAAGATGAGTAAATGCCTACTGATAAATGAGAGGGAAAAACCCAACTAATATGCACCAGGAAGGATAAATATGGAATCACAGAATCAATCATTTAGGTTGGAAAAGACCCTTAAGATAATTGAGTCCAACTGTTACCTTCGCACTACCAAGTCCACCACTAAACCATGTCCCTAAGCGCCATGTCTGCCTGTCTTTTAAATACCTCCAGGGATGGTGACTCAACCGCTTCCCTGGGCAGCCTGTTCCCTGGAACCCACCCTTCCAGTGAAGGGTTATTAAGGGGGTGGAGGGCACACGCTTTGCATTTGAGAAAAATGACTTTCTGGATTGCTTTTTAGGCTCAAATATGAAAGTGCAGTAATTTCAGGGTAGGTGACAGACTCACCCTTCCTGATGAGTAAAGAAATCTAGAAGTGGCAGAAGGGCAAAATGTTCACTGGAAAGTTAAAGTATTGTTCTCAGGCCCAGGAAATAAGGAAAGTCTTAATGATTTTGACAGCAGTTAACTGGAACTTTAAAAAGCTTAGTGATGCTGGTTTTTGTCCGGAAAATGGTAACATTGAGCAATATAGCACCATTGCTTTCAATGTTAGTGATGAATTTCTTTGTTCTTGAAAAAACTACTATATGTCACTGATCGTCACTGGTCTCCACCTAGACTCTGGGTCATGGTTAGGGGCACAGAGTCTAGTTGGAGATCAGTGATGAGTGGTGTTCCCCAGGGGTCAGTACTGGGCCCAGTCCTCTTCAATATATTCATCAACGACTTGGATGAGGGGACAGAGAGCACCCTCAGCAAGTTTGCTGGTGACACAAAGCTGGGGGGGGTGGCTGACACACCAGAAGGCTGTGCCGCCATACAGAGAGACCTGGACAGGCTGGAGAGTTGGGCGGAGAGAAACCTTATGAAATTCAATAAGGGCAAGTGTAGGGTGCTGCACCTGGGGAGGAATAACCCCATGCACCAGTACCGGTTGGGGGCTGACCTGCTGGANCATCCTGGGGTGCATCAAGAAGAGTGTGGCCAGCAGGTCGAGGGAGGTCATCCTCCCCCTCTATTCTGCCTTGGTGAGGCCACACCTGGAGTACTGTGTCCAGTTCTGGGCTCCCCGGTTCCAGAAGGACAGGGAACTGCTGGAGAGGGTGCAGCATAGGGCTACTAAGATGATTAGGGGACTGGAACACCTCTCTCATGAAGAAAGGCTGAGGGAATTGGGTCTGTTTAGTCTGGAAGAGAGACGGCTGAGGGGTGACCTTATTAATGCTTACAAATACTTAAAGGGTGGGTGTCAGGAGGATGGGGCCAGGCTCTTTTCAGTGGTGCCCAGTGACAGGACAAGGGGTAATGGGTACAAACTTGAGTGTAGGAAGTTCCATCTCAACATGAGGAGGAACTTCTTTCTTCTGAGGCTGGCAGAGCCCTGGCACAGGCTGCCCAGAGAGGTGATGGAGTCTCCATCTCTGGAGACATTCAAAACCCACCTGGACATGTTCCTGTGCAACCTGCTCTATGGTGACCCTGCTCTGGCAGGGGGGTTGGACTAGATGATCTCCAGAGGTCCCTTCCAACCCTGTGATTCTGTGTCAGTTGAAGTACTCTCCACTAATGATCTTATGTTAAACATGCCTGTCCTAAAAAGCAATTACTTATCCAGCTGATAGAAATAAACTTATTTCTTGGAATAATTAATGGACATTATGGTTGTGGCAAACTTGTGGTGGAGTGGCTAGAATGCTCCTGAAAGAGTACTTAATTCAAGAACTTCTGTTCTCTCATGGTCTACTGACTGAGAAAAGTGATGAGTAGCATAAATGATATGCGTTTGCCAGCTGTTCATGGGTCAGGTTTTACTTCTCAGTGCTTGTTCCTTGTACTTTGGTCTTCTGCTTTGAAGATTTCGGATATCAAGTGATAAGATCTCATTCTACAGAATGCTGGTAGCTTTGGTGATGGACCTTTCTGCTTCTTGGTTTTATAAATGTTATCAGACAGTGATGACAGTCTCTGAGGCTTGGCTTTAAATGCAGAGGTCAGTATCACCAAAGCACCTTTTAGGTACAGGATCCAAACCTTCTAGATCCTTAAAAAATGTGGCGCTCTAGCTTATGATCTGCTGCAGATAAAACACTTGGAGAGCTTATTTACTGCTTGTTTCCCAGTAAAAAAATAAAGGACTAAAATAAAGTAGTGGCCTTCTCTGAAGCTTTCTTAGCAGACGTTTCTTCCTAGAGCAGTACAGCTCCTGGGGTGGGCAGTTTGGGCTGAAAACTTACTGAGAAATGTGAGAAATTTCAATATTGAAGTTATAAGGTGCTGTATTTAATGATTAAAAAATTGCTGTTGAACTTTGCTTTAGTTGTGTACTCAAACACATTAAATACTGTGTCCATTGATGTATAAAAATTATTTACCTGAAACTGACTTAAGCACTAAATACAATAGACCTGAAGCTTGGAGTTTGTAAACTAACGTGAGATGTATTAGTAAGGAGGTGAAGCTACTGCCCTCTTCATCCTTTTTGTAGTCTCTCTTTCATAATGCTGCAAATGAAGAATGGAAGGTCATGTCAGCACTCCATTGCTACTGTTAGTTCACATTCTATCCAGTAAATCAAAACAGTATTTTCTGTGAACAGAGCTAGGCAGAAGCTAAGCAAAGAATTTGCAAAACAAAAAACATTTCTCATGATGACCACTTTCACAGAACCAACCACCTACTTAATCTCCTAATCCTGAAATTTCCTCGCACCCCTCTTATTTGCCAAAAGCTATAACTGTTCTCTTTCTCGGCGCCGGCATCCCCATCAGTGGCACATCTGGGACATCTCACCTGCTGAGAGTAAGGGACTATGGAACAGACCTGGACAGTAAAATCAACAGTGCTGGGTCTATGCGTGGGTTATGTAGTTCTTTCTTACATGTGTGTGAAGGGTGGCGAGGCTTCAAGAGCTTCTCTGCCATAATTTCCAGTAGTAGAATTAGAAATAATCAAGTTCCATCTGCAACTGCAGACAGCCAAGTATATACAATGTTAAGACCAGCCCTGCTTTTGTCTTAACTCAAGGTGCGAGTTGTTTCCTCTGCTCCTTTGTTCTGTTTTGTGTTTCAATGCACTGAATCACACCTTGCCCGTGCAAGTGGTCCCTGGCCTCAGGTTAAATTCTTGAATGTGTATTTTTGTCTATTTGGAGGAAATTGAGCAGTATGAGTCACATCAGCGAGTTCCCGAAACGAGAAGTGGAGATAAGATTTTCTGGCTCCTGAGGTTTAACTCCAGACAGAGTGGAGACTGACTTAGGCAGCCTGAGAAATTCCGGCTTCTGTATTGCCTACCTTATGCTTAATGAGACACAGAGGCCTAGGGATGAGTATGTTTTTGGAAATTATCTTTTCTTCCCATCTAGACCTAGGGGAAAACTTGTGCCTTAGACCTTTTGTCTCTGAATTTCTAAAGAATTAGTGTTTCAAGCTCTTCTCCAAACAGGAAACACCTTCACTACTGGCACCAGAACTCCTTTTCCCCTCAAGGCTGGCTAAAGCTTTTACTCTTCCTCTTCTACTGAGTGTTACTGTGGGTGAAGCTGGAGTTTTTTCCGTGACTTCAAAATTTCAAGTAGTTTTACAGCTCTTTGCCATGGGATAAATGTCTGCTATACAAACTATTTTGACATAAGTACTTATGAAGTGTTTTAATTTAGGAATGACAAATATAGCTCCTAGAAGAGAGATGGAACTAGATTATTCAGAGGTACTTAATTCTGTATTTTTGTCTGTTGGCATAAATGCATCATTAAAATATTTAAAAAAGAAGACTTAGAAATATGTAAACGGAGGTATAATCTTATAATGTAGGTAAAGAACCATTCTTTAAAAAAGACAGGGAAAATTAATCTGTCTCTTTCTGTATGTCCATAGGTACACGTATATATTCTGCTTACCTGAGATCTCACCATATCCTGTATTTGCGTTATTTTTGTGATTTCAGCAAGTCCAACAGAGAACTTTAGATAATCTAAAATCATTTCCTACTGCATTCCATTTTCATAAGCTACTGATAAAGATATCGACAAATGTTTCTCAAATCAAGCCTTAAAAATCTCCAACAGAAGACTGGACTCTACAAAACTCCTGTTCTCACATTTCATGGCCTCCTTATTTAGAAAAAATTCCTTTAAAACTTTTTTGCTACAAATCAATCCAACCACTACTTGTTATGCCCCAAGTGAACATAAAGAATTGTTGATCTACGTGCCTCCTAAGTACGCTAAAATACCTTTTGGGTTTTAGAAGATTGTATAGATTTCTTTCCTCTATCATCCATTTCTACATAAAACAGTTAAATGCCTTGGGTGTTTGCACATGAGCCATATTTTCTGAGCATGTGTTACTTGAACTGTGATCCGTGGAGAGCAGATAGTTGGGAAGATTAGGTCACTTAAAAGTCAGACAAGCGTTGATGTATGTTTTCAGGGAAGCAAACAAAATGAGGGTGTTCGTAAGAAAATTAGTAAATCCTAAAATCTTTTTGGTTCTGTTATGAAAATAGCGCAGGGTGTCAAGATTGTATAAGATGGTCCTAGTTTCTTTTCGAAAAGAGAATAAAACTTTGCATTCTAAATAATGTATTGACTGTGGTGCTCAGGATTTGATTGTATTTGGTCTGCCTGTAGCTTTCTAAAATTGCGGCACTTAAGATTAGGTGCAGTACACCAGAGGAGATTTGGCAGTGGCAGATTGGGTGGAATAATTGCAAGTTTTGTCTTAAATAATTTTCATTTTCCTATTCCTACATATCAGAACAGCATTTCCTATTTTTAAAAATGACAACAAACCATTAACCCATATTGAATTTGTGATCTGCTGTAACTCCTAGTTCCTTTTCTAGAATTCTCTTGCCTAGCCAGCAGTTTTCCACTTTGTTTCTATGTTTTTGGGGTTAGGGGTTTTTTGTTTGGTTTTTGTTGTTGTTGTTGTTTTTGGTTTTTCAGATTAAGACTATTGTGCCTGTTTCTATTGATGTGTCCTCATTTCTTCTGGATCACGTCTCTAATGTATCCAGATCTTTGAGTCCTACACTGGTCCTTTGGAACTCTTGCAATTCATCAAAGCCTGGTGTCATCTGCAAATTTTCGAAGCATTTTAGATGATAATTTGCCATCCAACTTAAATTAGCTCAAGTTAGTTCAGGATAAGCCCTTGCAGGGCTCATTTGTATAGTCCTCAGCCTGAGAGTGATCTCTGAAAAACTGCCCTTTGAGTAGCAGTTACATCTCTTGCATCCTCATTTTATGGTGATTTTGGCTAAGTACTATTTCACTTGTTTGCTTATAAGTGTGTCTCATGGGACAGTATTAAAAGTCTTAATTATCGCAAACTATAGCACACTATTGTTTCTCTGTTACTCACTCAGCCTTGAAGTAGAAACTAGATTATCTGCCAAGAAAAAATCAATTGTATCAATGTCAGCTGTTCTTGGCAGCGTAGTAGCCTTCTGCTGATTTTTCAATTGTTTTCTTTAAAGAATTTTCAGTATGGTTCTGGTATCTTTTGTAGGTGATTACATGGAAGGTCTGGCTTCTAATTATCTTGACCTTCCTTTCCTAGATACAGAGGGGCAATATTTGCTTTTCGTCAGCCCTCTGTCACCTTTCCCCATACTCTCAAAGGTAATTACTGAGGGTTTGGATCCTTAAACAGTAACTTGATTGGCTGTAACTAACCTAAATAGTCTTCACTCCACTCTTTCCATACTCTGACATGTTTTCTTTTCCCAATACATAACACTCTTACAGTGAGTATTTGTTAACTCTTCTCTGTATGGAAAGAAATGGCATTTGACATGTTCTTTGTCAATTGCTGCCCTTCTTTAAATAGCAGACCTGACTGGTTTTTGTTATTCTTACTCCTAATGTGTTTATATACCCTTTTCTTACCTTTTATGTCTCATAGTGTCCTACCAAGTAAACCTTACTTCTACTTACTATCTACCTTGCTGGTAGATAATCCTTGGTAGGCACCTCTGTTTGTAAGGGAACTGAGATGATCTGGAGTATTCCCATTCATTTGTTAAAAAAAAAAAAAAGGTTTTTCACTTGTGGAAATGAAGGTGTGGAGTGCATAGGAATGAGAAGTGTTCGGCATTTCTAAGAATGTGATTTAATTTAGGTTTAGAGTATCCCGTTTTTCTGGCAGAGAGGAATTGGATGAATTTTAGGGAACTATATCTGTGTTTGTGTAGCACAAGAGGAGAGTGGACAACTGCACCCAGCTCAGTACAGCACAAGAAACCAGGCTCTTGTATTCTCAAATCAATTGGCAAATTAATTAAAAAAGCACAAATGTGAGATAACCATGAGAAGAGAATAAATCAGTAACATGGAAACCAGCTAAGAGGCCGGCTGGATGGTATTTCTTGCTTGAATATCTGCAGATCAACCTCAGTAACTGTATCAGAGGTAGTTTTACTGAAATACCTGTGTAACTGAGGATCCAGTATGAGTTGTAGCTCACAGGAATCCCAGTCTTCCTGAACAACAGGACTGAAGTTTTTAAGTGCCTTTGACTTTTAATAAAGAGATCTTAACCTCTCAGTTGGGTGCTTTTGAAAATGCATTTCAGGCTTTTTTTTCTGAAAATTTTGCATTTGTATTTATCTTCCATTACATTAAAAGAAGATAAAAATATATTCTGTGGATAGCAGAATTCCCTGGGAAAAACCGAAGAGAGCCCCATGTCAGTGATGCATAAGGGAATACTGCCAACAAAAAGAGGCAGTCTTTTTTTAGGCTGGAGTTTTTACAGGCATATTGCTTTTAGGCTTTGGTGTTCTGTTTTTTTATCTGCTGCAGACAAGAGGTCTCATACAGCCCCTGTGAAGGAAGACTATTGTGAACTGTGACATGCTGTCTTCCTTCCTCCGGAGATTCCACTGGCAAAGCGATTCTGATAGTTTTCCCCACTCAACTTCGGAGCTTTGGCCATGATGAGTATGAACACTTACCAGTAGGAAGCTCATAAAATGACTTGAAAAAGTGAATCTCCAGGAAAAGGTGTAGGAGTTTCTGCCTCCTGGCTCCAGGAAGGATATAAACTGTTCCTGTGTATACAATTCTAACAGCTGAGCAAGGTTTTAGGAAAAAAAAAAAAAAAGACTGCCCTATCAAAACTCATTATCATTAGTTTTTATTAGGAGAACATTTACAGAACCCCTGTGAATTTAGGCTGTGCTGCGTGAAGTACTCTACGGGTGCATTGAAAATACCAGCCTCTGTTAGGAGAGTTTACAGTCTGAAGAACACAGAGAAAGGTTGGCAGACAGGAAATGTTTTCACCCCCAATTTACAGATGAGCAGCTGAAGCTAAAGAAATAGCAGTCCTGATCCAATGTTCCCTGGAAGTCTCTGGACATCTGGTTATTCTGAGCAAGGCTGGCCCAGGCCTGGGCTTGCAGAATGAGTCTGTGACATAGCCAAGAGTTAACCTCAACTTTCTGGAGTTTCTTGGTGGTTTGTTTGTGTTTCTAAGTTTGCTGGTTCACACCTGCTAGAAAGTGTTTCTCTCCCTACAAATATTCAGTGTGTTGTTTTTAATCCTCACTCCATTCAGTAACTGACTTAGACATGCTTTCTAGGACTGTGTTTTAATTTCTAGTAAACTCATGTTTTGATAGTAACTGAGGCTGTTTTAGAATATGTTCTTTGTCCTCTTGTCTGTGATGGATTCCTTTGATGGGCAGATCTATTAAGGTATAACTACTTGAAAATATTTTTTGTGGAAAAAATTGAGAATTGATACCAGCTAAGATCTTAGCTTTGAATCCAGGAGCTACCAATTTTTATTCTGTAAGAATAGGCTGAGGATCCAAAATAAGAGGTCCAACATGCACTGTATAAACTATAACTATGCTCTACAGGTATGAATTGGGTGCTACCCTGTGTCCTTCTATCGCTCACAACCCTTGTTGAGTCCTTTGAATGTCGAGCCTTATTAAACCTCACCCATAATGGTGAGTTCTTATGTCTGGGATACCAATTTGGCAACTGGGCCGTCTGGTGGAGTCCTCGTAGTAAGTGCCTGAGTGGACATGGAGCAAGGGGTGGGGTGGCATGGCTGATCAGGGCACACAGGAATAATACCACTTTGTGTTGACCAGGGTTGGGAGTGCTGGGGAATGTGGACTCTGTGACAAGCTTCTAGTGTTGTGCCTTTGCACAGGGTTGACAACCGAGCTAATGTGTTTATTACTCGTGATGCCCGTTCCCTACTTACAGCCCTCAACAGTACTTGTGAGACCTCCTGTAACAGAGGCGAGAAGGATACTTAAGTGAGAATATCCAAAACTACTGTTGGCACATAGAGTCGTAAGTCACTCATCACTGAAGTGCCATACATGTGAGGGTGCATATGAGGATCAAGGAGTGGAGCGGTGCAGACAGCATACTATTGTGCAAGGAGCCAGTGATCCTCATGGTTACTGCCTTCTCAAGTGCACACTGAGTAGCCTGTGACCGCTTATCAACCCACTATAGCAAAGTGTCCGTGATTTCTCAAGCGTGTGTCTTCATACCGTGGACACCCTGTGACTGCTTTCTGCAGTAGTATAATTCATCAGCGTATACACAATAAATGTGCATGATTTCAGTGTAAGACTAGTATATTGTCTTGTCCACCTGAAATATTATATGCACCTGTTCAGGAATTGTAACTCTATCGAGGTAGGGAGCATATTGTCCAAGGAACTTTTCAAAGTTAAGTCCACATTTCAAGCTTGACTGCTACCAGTCACTGATGAATCGGTATTGTGAACAAGACTCTAGAAGAGTACTAGCAATCCTGGGGCTGGCGAACCTTATCACAAATGAGAACTCTGCACAGCATGCTGTGATCCACAAGGAAGGGCTTGTCCAATGCTGCAGTTTCTGTCTTTTACTCAAACTTTGTTAACCAGCTTTGAGTGATGCCTTTCTTACTGAGATCCCAAAAGAACCGGCACCTCCCTGGTGCAAAACATAATGCTAGGTGAAAACTTGGAATCTGCTTCTCCATGGAACTAATTCAAACTAAGTGTTCTGCTCCTTCCTCATGTCCTGGAATTGTGTGTTTCTGTCAGTAAAACTATGTAATGCAGCACTTGGCACTTTGTCAGCACTGTGTGTCTTTGTGAGAGGGTTGATTTGGCAAGGGGAAGCGTCAGGCTTTATGTGTAGGAGGGCCAGATCTGGGATTTTCCAAGATATTTTTTTTTCCACACGGAATTTCCCGTCGCGTGGAGGACAGGCCAGTTGAGAGAATAAAAGGCCGTAGGAAAGGCAGGGGATTACACAGTCCAGACACTTGGAGCTGAACTTGAAGTCCATATTCGGCCGCTTAGCAACGGAAAGCAGTCACTAGGAAATATCGCAGAGGACTTTTGCCACCCGACCACCACAACTGCAACCTGTGAGTATAAATGGAGTGTGTTATTCTGTTTCATTGCTCAGCTAAAGGAAAACTGGACAGATGGAATTCTGTTTTCTTGTTCTTCAAATGCTGCTTCTATTTAAAAGCTATCTTGATATTAAGAACTGTTTTAAAATGAATTATTTCTTAAAGATGGAAAACTTATTTAAGTCTTTAGAATAGTGGTTAAAAAGTATGTAGAAAAGATTGCATTTACAGTATTTTATATTGAATTGTAAAAAGTCAGTATTTGTTCTTTACAAATGTGTTCCTTTGATCTTTCATAGCTGTCTGCTTAAAAGATAAAGAGAAGAGAAAAACCCCAGAAACATGAATTGTTTGTGGTTTCTGTCTCTTCTTGCTTGTGGTAAGTGTTAGGTCTCTGTGTAGAAAACTAGTTGGATGGTAATATTAGTGTGCCTGTTCTATTTGAGCTCAGAATTAAATAGAATTTTTGAACCTGACCTAATTAGCTTGAGGCTAGGTTCACAGAGAAGAGCCTCTAGCTGCACCGGCATGTTTCCTTGCTTGCCTGTCAAATACATAATTGGCTCCTATAGTTTACTATGAAGTCTGCAAAGCTTTGTGTGATCAGACATAGTATCACAGGCTGAAGTCCCTGTACTTGATGCTGACATGCCTCTTTTGAAGCTTGCCAGTTAATTGTTTATAAAATAATTGCCACTACTTTTTATGCAGTTTCAGATATTGACAAGTTTGCAATATTTATAGAGCTTTATATATCCTCTTCTAGAGAGAGAGGAGGGAAAAAGACAGACACCAACTTCTTGACATCTTTTCATTCTAGGACTTACAATACTGCAGGGAGTAAATTGTTGGACATACCATTATTCAGACACAAACATGACCTACAGGGAAGCAGAGCAGTGGTGCAAAAAGAGGTATACTAACATGGTTGCCATTCAGAATAAGGAGGAAATCAACTATCTCAATAACTTCTTACCCTTCAATCCGGGTTACTACTGGATTGGAATCAGAAAAGTTAATGACATATGGACCTGGGTTGGAACTAACAAAGAACTGACAGAAGAGGCAAAAAACTGGGCTTCAGGTGAGCCAAATGGCAAAGGGAACAACGAGGACTGCGTTGAAATCTACATCAAAAGAGGGAAGGATGATGGCAAATGGAATGATGAGCAGTGTGAGAAAAAGAAGGTCGCCTTGTGCTACACAGGTATGGTATGATGAAGGCCATTCTAGTGTGCCCCTAGGGAGAGGAGATGGTGGGTGGGATGTGTTGTTTGTTTAACCTAGTCTTACATATTAACTACCTGACCCTGTAAGCACTTGTACACTTATCCTTACTTACAGGGCTGAGGTTGTTCTTGTTCTAAGAGCTGGATTGATTTCACTTACCTTTTAGCTCCTAGAATATTATACATCTTTTATGAGCAAATCGCCAGATCTTTTCTATAATCAGTGGAGAGAAACAGGCTCTTCCAGCTGGTGACTTTAATCCCACTCTCAAGTGGGTGTCTCAGCTAGATAAGAATGGCCCTTTTGGAGGCTGCTGATTATAGACCACTGGATTAGATTAAACACTTTATGTAGAGGTGGCTAAGGCTAGGTGAAAAAAAAAAAAAGTCCAAGACAAGTATCAGCCAAATTAGAGCTGTGGTGAGTTAATGAAGAATGTACCTGTTGAGGATTTCTACCTACCCCATGGTATAGTGTTCCTTTTGCAATTTAAATATTGCTAATGTCTATTTGAGAATAAGTGGTCATGGAGTTTCCCACCAGTAGAATCCTTTCACTGTAAGCTAGTCTGTCAAAGGTGTTGATTTCTGAAATGCTTCTGTGAAATGACAGGGTAATCTTATGTACCAAACACCCTGCTTTTCTTTTGCTATACAAAGTGCTTGTTTAGTGCCAGAAAGATCAACAAAGCACTCGCCAGGTTTCGTCAGTGGCCGTTGCTGATTATTTTATAATTTTTTTTCCCAGCTTCTTGCAACCCATCTCTCTGCAGTGGCCGCGGAGAATGCATAGAGACTATTAACAATCACACCTGCCGTTGTGACCCTGGATTCTATGGACCTGAATGCGAGTTTGGTAAGATTACTCCATCCTGCTTTTCAGCCAGGGTGATGTTCATGCTAGCTAGTGTTCAGTTTGTCTGGCTTGTTGATTTACCTGCTCAGCCAATGAGACTGTGTACCTTCTGTTTCTTTGAAGTTGAGAGTTGTGATCCGCTAAAGAAACCTGATCATGGGAGCCTTGAGTGCAACCATCCGTTGGAGAACTTCAGCTACAACTCATCCTGCACAGTTCAGTGTGAGGAAGGCTATGAACTGACCGCATTGGAATCTGTATACTGTACCTCTTCTGGGGCCTGGTCTGCCCCCCTTGCAGCATGTAAAGGTGAGCTTCTCGAGCAGTGATAGATGAACTTTCTACATAGCTCTTTAAACTTCAGTGTTGCCCTATTAGTAGGTACAAACTGAAGTTCTGGCCCATTCCTCTGTAATTAATTATGTGGTGAGAGTGCTATTTTATTGCAGCACACAGGCCTGGTCTAGATTTCCTCATATGGAAAGACTTTTCCACCTCTTAGTGAGGAACAGGGAATGGAGCCGATATAGCTGTCAGACTGCCCACAACAGGCCAGTTACTCCTGACTGTGGGAATTATTTTTTGAGGTATTTGGCTTAGAATAAGCTACTGTTTGAAGCAAATAAAAGCATCAAACATCACCAAGCAGCAGGCAGAATGGGAAAATTTTGGATTGTAACTAGTTGCTGTCATGAGCTGCAGATGAGTTTACAGCCTTGCCTTAAAAGTCAGTCTTCTGTTTTGAGATCTTTCTACTCCTATCTGTTTTCTAAATTGGCAGCACAGTAGATCTCCTTTCTAAAGCTGCTTCCATTTAGTGGGTATGTTGCTAAGTTTCAGGAAAGAAAAAAAACTTTTTATGGTTTGTTCCAAGCTAAGCTCTGTGCTGTCTCTTTTCCTTTTCAGCCGTGACCTGTCCTGCCTTAGAAATGCCTGCTCATGGTGCTGTGAACTGCTCCCATTCCTCTGTGGAGCTCACCTGGGGTACCACCTGCGAGTTCACCTGTGAGGAAGGATTTGTCCTGTCAGGACCAGCCACACTGCAGTGTGGGTCTTCTGGGGCCTGGGACAGGCAGCAGCCATCCTGTGCAGGTACCTTTCCTTATCCCTGCTCCCCTGAGCGCTTGGGGTTGTCAGCGTTGGCATGTGGAATTCCTGAGACATCTGTGCTGATTGCTGTTGTGATCTGTATGTTGCAGCTGTGAGGTGTGAGGCTGTAACCTGGCCAGAGGAAGGCTTTGTGACCTGTGACCATGCTCCTTTGGATCTTACCTATCGCTCGCGTTGTGATTTCCGCTGCAGCGAGGGCTACGTTCTGGATGGTCCATCCAGCATTGAGTGCACAGCGCAGGGACAGTGGTCGGAGCCAGTGCCAAAATGCAAAGGTAAGACTTACTGGGTTGGAAAATAGTTTTCTTGTTACTGGACAGCACACTGAAAGCCGTATTCTTATAGGGTCCTGGCTCCCACCTAAACTCTGTGCTGCCTCATGCTTTCAGCTGTGACTTGCCCTGCCTTAGGAATGCCTGCTCATGGCTCTGTGAACTGCTCCCATCCCTAAGTCAAATGAATTTGAAAATAGAGTGTACATCAGCTAGTGCAAAAAATAGGGCCAAACACAGGAAAGTCCTTAATGACTCTTAACCATTTCTTTCTGTATTTCAGTTGTACAGTGTGAACCACTGAGCTCTCCTGAGAAAGGCTCTATGGATTGCTCACATGGTGCTGGGAACTTCACATACAACACAGCCTGCCACTTCAGCTGTCTTGAAGGATGGAAGCTCAATGGTTCTCATGTTCTCGAGTGCGGTCATTCAGGAAACTGGAGTGCTAGTCTGCCCACATGTGAAGGTATTTAACCTGTGACTAGCAACAGAGAGGTGGCACTGGGTTTCTAGTCAAATGAGGTATGGAAGGGTGGATGAAGTAACATCAACCAGTGAGCTGGAACTTCTAGGGAAGTCCATGAATTATTATAAAACACGATAAAATCTTTCAGTATGTTTTTTGAAAATAGAAGGGGGAAAAATTCCTAAAAGGTCTTGGTGAAAAATGTCGATTTCTCCTCCAAAACCAAAAGCCACAACCTGATTTTGGGTTGGATTGTTTGGTTTTTAATTAAAATATTTCTCATGTTGAGCTTTTTCCATATAAAGAAAAAAAGCTTTTCTAGAGAAACAGAACCTTGTGGGGAAATCTGCATTCATAAGTCTGTTTCTCAGGGGAAAAGTTTATAGATTTCTTAATTTGGTGTGATAGTTTCTTGGGTGAACAAACTCAGTCAAAAGACCTCACGGAGCTTTTCTGTCAAAGGCTGTAATTTTACAGGACAGAAGTCTCAGCCTTGCCTTCCTATTTAAGGCAGTAAGAGCTCTGTCACTGTCCTCAGTGGGAACATACCTGGCCTCACTGAAACGCTTTTGCTTGAGGTCCTAAAAGCTCAAGTCCACTTAATTTTCTTGAACAGAATCTAGATCCTTGAATAATTTCATTGATCTCAACAGGATTGCTCAAAGAGGAAGACAGCACAGTGAGAATTAAAATATGAACTGAAACATGAAAAATGAGGAGCATAAATTGTCACGTGAGGTAGAGGTTAGACAGACCCTGGTATAGCTAGCTTGTTGCCTTGCCATTGCTTTGGCAATGGGTAGAATAATTTTTAGTATGCAGCGTTTTGTCTTGTGTACAGGACGTGTCCTGTCTTAAGGGTTACAAGCTTCAATTCTGGTTCCTCTTGAAGAGCACAAGGGAAAGGAAGACGCAGAGAGGGCTTCAGAGACTTCACGTGCCTTTTGATCTCACTGAAATTTTTTCATCCTTTCAGCATCTGAACTAGTCAGCTATGTCTCTGTGGGCATAGCAGCCACAAGTGCTTCTCTGTTGTCCACGGCATCATTCCTCCTTTGGCTTGCAAGACGTCTCCGAAGAAAAGGTGAGCGATTGGACTCGGTCCACTGGTTTTATTCACCTTCCTGAAAAAACTTCAGCTGAGGGAAAAAAACATACCTCGAAACCCCAATACCATGCTTCTTGAAAAAGTGAAAATTCCCATACTTAAACAAACTTCAAAATTCTTTTCAAGAAGCCTGCCTGCATGTTGTGTTTGGCTTTTGGATGAATATTTGAAAATCAAATAGAGGAAACCCAAATGTTTAGAAAACAAGAATTAGAAGAAAAAGAACAGCATTCTATTTCTCAGTAGTTACTGCCAGGGAAAGTGAATGGGAATTTGAGATGGGTCTAATGATAACACAGTATTAACTGCCTCTGAGATTCGTTGCTAGATAATGGCTTTTTATCAGATATTCAGAAATGAGAGGTTTTTTAGTAGAAGAAAAGGTTTGCATGAGGGGCTTTCATCTTGAAATGCTAATACCCTTTCTTATTCTTTTTGCAGCAAAGAAATTTACTCCTTCCAGGTAAGTTGTGTCTCAAAAAGCAGTATGAAAAACACTGCAATCACTTTGCTAAAATCCATTTGATATAAACCAGTTGTCATTAAAGTACTTTTCATTTCTGTTTTTTATAGTAGCTGCCAGAGCCTAACCACTGAAGGTAGCTTCCAAAGCGCTGGCCAGAATGTCTAACTCCAGGTGTTTCAGGTAAGCACATGAGATTGTTTGTGTGATTAAAAGGAAGAGAATTTGTGAGTGCAGCTATCAGAGCTGTTAATTGCTATACAATTGCTGAAATAGCAATATGCGCTTTGAGGTACTTGATATGCATCTTGGCATTGCATGAAAGTTCCTAACAAGACTGATGGATTTATTGCTTTTGAAATGGTTATCCATTTTGAAAAGGATATCCTCCTTAAGGATGATTGTGCTTAGCATTCTCTCCAGCCGCATATAGTATTAGGAACACTTTTGTGCATTTTTGCTACCTCCTGCATACAAATTCCTCTGAAATGAGAGCAAATACAAATCTATGCCAATTTTCCAATTTATAGAGGAATTTTGTTCTCTCTGCAGGAATTGAAGCCATCTTTACTTATGTCTCAGAGACTTCCTGGAGAATGAAACTGCATGCAAATCAGCAGCTGTCCAGATGTTTTTACCTCTTGCTGACAAGATGATTGACCTTGTGTATTGCTCAGAAATTTTGAACTCAAGCTGCCTGGTATTTCCATTGAAGACAAGCAGAGAGTAAAACTCTGGCCTTCTGGCAAAATCCTGTCTACATTCAGTCATGTAGTTATCATAACTGGGAGCTTGCCATCTCTTGTCCAGATGGTGAGCAAATAGTAAGCTGCTGCCTAAAGAGGAGGCTGGTTTCTCCTCTGGTCTACTCAAAGGTACCTAGGTGAGGTGAAGACATGCATTATTTCACATCACTTACTACACTGCTGGAGATGTCTTTTCTAGAGACATATGGGTTATACTTGCAGAAACAGAATAATCGGGATGAAAAATATTAATTGAATAGCATTGAAACCATTGATCTGGTTTATTGTTGAAGTCAGTTCATTTTAAGAGGATGACCCAGTCAATAAGTATGCCTGTACTGTTATGGGCAACTATTTGGGTTTCTGCTGCATGTCCCAGAAAGCTTAGGGACTTTAAACTCTTTTTTTTTTTTTTTTTTCCTCTAATAGCACTAGGAATCATAGTGCTTATACTAGGTACTCTGGTTTCTGAATGCAGCAAGTAGATCTGAAACGATCTCATCCCTGTGGGATTATGCACTGTAATACAGGTGTATACATAAATATTTAATTGTGCAATTTTTACTGTGGATATTTCTGTGCTGTTAACTGTAAACTATTGTAAAATACCTGTTCCTGAGTAGGTCTGTGGCCGTTGATCTGGGCCCAAGTAACCTCAAAATAATCAGAGGTGTTTGTAAGGATTTCATGCCTGCATATTATTTACAAATACTATGAAAGCCTGAGATTTGTGTGTGTATTGCAAGTATGATTTAAGCTGTTAAAGCTTTGACTATAAATGAGAGTCTTTCTTAAGTTATGTTTAAATTATAATCATAAATTAAGAATCTCTGACTTAGCATCTGATATGTATTGTTCTATTTGTAACAGTATTTAATAAAGTGTTTGAAATGTAATGCCCCCCTTTTGGAAACGTACATCATTTGACTGATTTGGGTCAGCCCTGTCGATATGGTTTCAGTAGCTGAATGTGAGGGGTTGGGGGAAGACTGGCTAAATAGCAAGGCTTGTCCCTCATTTAGCTTTTCCTGTTTTCATAGCAGTCAAGGAAAGAGTAGCCAGCAGATGGCACTGATTGCCTGGGAGCTAGAACAGCCAGACCCGCATCCCAAACCAGCATCCGCAGTCCTGAAAGGAAGGAGGAAGTCTCAGCGATGTGTCCGGTACAGCAGGTGCCTGGACCAGCAGTGAGCTTTTCAGAGGCATGCTCAGGAGGGAGAGGAGAGCAGAAAGAGAAGCAAGTAGGTGATCTTTGTGAATAGTTAACAGCACAAACCCATGGGCCCGTGCAGGTCTTTTGCAGCCCTTTGTGCTGGGAAGTTAGCAGAGTGTGGGAGACGATGGGCTAACAGGTGAAAGCACAGCTCTGGGCATTAGTGGTGACTGCTGTCTAGGGACCTCCGCTCCCACCCTGCCTTGGGCTGTAGCCATGGGCTAGTGCTGGCTAAGTACCAGAGGTGGCCAGACATTCCTGTTGGCCACCCTTCTCCAACACCTGACATAGCCAAGGAAGCCACACTGTAGCTCTCTGTAGCTGCTTCCAGGAGCCAGCCCTTGACAATGAGCCCTGAGATGTATTCCTGCTCTAGGCAATGCTTAAGAGAAGCCATCAGGCCTGTGAGCAGGGGAGTCAATTAAGGGGTGCTGTGCCACAGTGGACAGGGCACATTGCCGTTTATCCCAAACCGATTAACGAACTGAGAGCGGCTGTCAGCGCTTCCCCCGCCTTGACAAGGTGGGGCCCAACCCTGTGAGCAGACGTAGAGCAGTAATCCTTCAGGTTCCCTGAGGGGACGTAGAGATTAGCCCGAAACGCCCTGCTCTGAATCCCTGCAGGAGCTGTTTTGAGAGCTAAACCTCCACATGAGTCCCCCAGCCTGTCCTTGTTGCTGTCCTCTATGTGCGTGGCCCTGTAGCATCCTCTGGAGAGAGCTGCTCAGGCCAGCATGGCTCCCACCCTGCTGCAGTCAGGGTGGCCCAGCTTCTCCTTTCCTGAGCAGAGCTGGTGCTTCTAGCAGTTTCCCTGGAATCTTACAGGGGCTTTATTGCCAGAAAAGGGACTATAAAATTATCCCCTCTCTTTCTCCAAGCCTTCATCCCTTGTGACTTGTAGAGGCAGAGGAGTGAAACCTCATTTGGGTGGGATTAGTCCTCTATCTCTCCCATATATAGAATCACAGAATGGTTCGTGTTGGAAGGGACCTTCAAGATCATCTCGTTCCAACTCCCTGCCCTGGGCAGGGACACCTCCCACTAGACCAGGCTGCTCAAAGCCCCATCCAGCCTGGCCTTAAACACCTCCAGGGATGGGGCAGCCACAACCTCCCCTAGGCCAATATCCCCTAGGCCAGGCAAAGACCCCCTGAAGGGGATCTCCTCCCTTGCAGTGACTTACAGGTTGCATCTATCCTCATAATTAATGTTAGTCCAGGGCACAGGCAAAAGCCTAGCCTGTCCCTGTCCAGGTTGCTTGATTCTTGGTCCTCTCCTGGCACTGTTTTTTCCTGCTTCAGGATATGACTTTCCAGTCAAGATGGCATGGTGTGTCCAGGCTTTTAGGATCTTCAGGAAGTCATTTTATTTGCAGTGGATGTGTCTCTGTCGCAGTGCCTGTGAACACAGCTCTTCTGTTGTTTACGATCTGTAGAGTTCCCATGCTGGCGAGAATGGCCATGGGAATACTTGCTGCCAGGTGGTCATTTAGTAACTCCATTGTATTGCTCCTCTGTACAGTACAGTGCTGTGCGACCACTGAAGGGCCACAGGGTTTTTGCTGGAGGGACTTTCCTTATTTCCTGTTGTTCCATTTCCCTTAAATTCTTCAGCTCTCCCTGGGCGTGTGGCATTGTTCAGAATGGGATCTGTGTTTGCCTGGCATCTTATTTTGGAGCGGGTGTCTGCTTGTGCCGTGACCTGTAGAAGCTGTGAAGGTGACATTAACTGGGAGGCACGCATGTCCTTTCACAGCTCTGTGCGTTTGCTGCTTGACAAGGGGATGGTTTTTGTGGCATAACTTAACACATTCCTGAAGAACCGAGCTACCCACGTGGCTTTAGCTTTTTTACATCTGCAGTCCGACAGAAGGGGACTTAGAAACAAAATTTCACTTAAAGTCTCAAACAGACAGGTAGTGTTTCATTTGGGGTGGGTGTTTTTGTGGCTCTTGGTGATACGGACAGTATAAGATCTGCCCAGATTGGGTTTGTGCCCTCTGTTTTCATAAGCAATTAGCCATCAAACAAGCAGTCATTTACCAGGGCCTGGCTGAAGTTGCCTTCCAGAGCTCCAGTTTTCAAGGGTTGGACTGGACCCAGCATTTGGCCAGCAGTTCTTCACTCACGAAGATAAGTCACTGCTACAGGCTCTGGAGACTGCACATCTTTGCAGCTCCTTGCGTGCTTTGCTGAAGACTGGCAGCAGGGACTTTGAAGCAGCAGCTCCCACAGGAGTCGGTGTCGTGATCAAATCACTAACCTGCTCAGCTCCTGCTCTGGGAGCTGTCAGAGGGTATTAGGGCCAGGAGGCCAGACTGCAACATACCCAAGCCTCTATGAGTCTGGTTTCTGTCCTGAGTCTTGTTCCCGTGTGAATTCCTCTGGTTCTTGCAGGGGGCCGGTTCCCTCCTCCTGACTTGAGCATGCAACTAATGTGTGGTTGGTGGTGGGTATTTGGTGAGGGGAATTCAGCCTGTAGATCTAGAGGAGCAAGTGGCCATGGTGAGCTCTTGGTCGGGGCCAGAAGGGTCCACAAGATCGCTATTCCCCGGGAGCCGTAACTCATATCAAATGAGAAATACTGCATGGGCTTGCCTGTGGACAGGCAGGACATCCTCCTGTTGGTAGTGGGCAGCAGAAGCTTGGTGGAGGGCAGAAAAGCAGGCATCAGAGCTCAGCCTGTCAAAGCATTTACACAGTTGTACTATGGAGCTCCCTAGTTTATGGCCTCTCTTATACACACCTTTAGGGAGAAAAAAGCAAAATTGCAGGTTAGATTTGACCAGTGGAGCCAAAACCTGCTGGATGGTTATCGCTACTCACCTGGCACTATTAAATCTCACCTAGAAGGGAGGCAGACTTGGCCAACACAGTTCAGCTGTGGCTCCAGTGGCGAGAAAGAAACCCACAGCCCAGAAAGTGTTTCCACAGCTGATGATGGCCAGTGCTTTTTCCAGCTCATGAAAGCTGCTGCCAAGAACAGGACAGCGTGCAAAAAGCACAAATACCTCCTCAACAAGGCAGCAGATGCCCCCGGGCAGCTGCCAGCAGGTTTTTCTACCTGCCTTCCTACTTCAGGGAAGGACGTTCCCTGAAAAGTCCAACAGTTGCTTTGACTTTCAGCCTGGGCCAAGTGGGACCTTCATCAACTTCTCGCCTCGCCA
Organism: Dromas ardeola; assembly: GCA_013398915.1. NCBI lineage: Eukaryota > Metazoa > Chordata > Aves > Charadriiformes > Dromadidae > Dromas > Dromas ardeola. The sequence goes on from VYZM01015420.1 coordinate 768,384, forward strand.
GCTGCCATGAAAGCAGCGATGGCAGGTGTGAAATTGCAGGTGACTTGCTTGCTTCTGGCACTCCAGTGCTGTCATTTTGGGCTTTTGACAGCCTCCAAGTGGGCAGGAAGAGGGAATCACGCTGAATCCATGCCTTCTGGAGCAGGCCTTGGGTCATAAAGCGCTTGGGTGGAAGGAAAAGAGTTAAAGGGGAGGGAGGAAACATTTTGTTCAGGGCTTATTCCACAGGATGATTTCTCGGAAAGGAGGGGCTGCAATCAGGCAGGACGTATTCACTTTGGGATCTTGGGAAACCAAGCCCAGCCTGGCCTAAACCAAGAGGAAAATATAGCACAGCCCACACTGCACGAAACAGCGACGTCCCTGCTTCACCTTATCTCGTGTCAGCACAAACAATCCAGATAACATAAAAATCAGACCTGGTGAAATGCTGGCGTCACATGAACAACCAAGATATCCCATAGGGAAATGATACGGTTTGAGCAGAAAGACAGTGGGGGTAGTCCTAGAAAGCCCTTTGCTAAGGTAGAGAGAAAGGGCCCTCTCCAGTCCTCACTGTATTTCCTCCTCCTCCCTTGTCCCAGTTGGTACCAGTGACCCCAGGTTGGTCCCTGAGTGGAGAGCAGGGTATGCTCTCTGTGTTACAGGGCTGTCCCCAGACTGGAGTCTGATCTGGATGGCGCTCAAAGGCAGCAGAGGAAAGCTCTGCAGATGAGTTAGGAACTGCTGGGGCATTGTCAGAGAATGGAGAAGATCTCTGCTACTTCACAGCAAACCACTTTTGACGAACGCAACTCCTGCAAACAACCAAATGTAGCAGTTTCACCTACTCGGTCAAAGGCACTTGTGGAGAAAAACTCACCTGTGTCAGTAACCTCTTGCAACTAAAGGCAAAGGATTTGGCTGAAGCACTTGACAGTGATGAAGTAGTCATCATGGAACCATGCAGGAGGGAGCCCACATTCTCCACTGCTCTTCCTCCTTTCCTGAAAAACAGCTCCATCTCTGTTTTGCAAGAGCCTTCTGTGGAATAACTACTAAATTGGTCAAAACCGCAAAAAGTACAGTATTGATCACACATCAAAGAAAGGTATAGAATCAAAAGGCTTCTGTGGTAGGACACGGTTGCAGCTGGCATGAATTCTAGGCTGTATTGTTTCAGTACCTGCGGTTTGAAGCTACACGGGGGACAGAACGGAACGCAGTCTTCCATGGCCTTGCCCTGTGATGTGTAGCAGGTACAAGAACAAGATGAATGGATAAGTGACCAGCTCGCTACCCTGAGCCCAGATTCTGCCAAATATTGATGAAATGCTGTCCTTTGTGTGAACTTTGCTCATTATAATGTCATTATAATACCAAAACACACCTCCATCCCAAAGGCTACCCGCCTCCAAGGTGCGACCACTCCTCCTTGAGTCTGCGCCCTGAATTTTTCGTAAGCTATACCTTTAAATGTGAAGCGACAGAATTTTACACCAATCATAATAAAGGTGTGTATGACTAAAGTCACTCAAACTCCACCTCGAAGGTAAAAAATAGTATAAAAATAGCCCGAGAAAGGGTGGATATTATGGAAGACACCATCGTGAACAAGTCAGGGAGAACTCCATCACAGACTGCCTTTGGCTTCCGGGACGGGTCGACGGGCTGAGCCTTTCTTCCCCCTCATAGGGACGCCTGTGGGTAAGACTTAGACTATACCAAGCACTTCTTCGGGAAACTTAGAAACCTCTCTAGAGAATCTCTTTTCTACATTTATAGCCAGGCTGTATTGATTATAACTTTGTCGCGCGTTTTGTGTAACTAACATTACTTTATTTGCACGTGCTTTGCAGACAGTGTATTTATCACCGGCAATCCAAAGAACCTTGATCTGTTGTTCAAATAAACTGCACTGTTTAAGTAGCTGGTCATTTTAGTTTCTCACTGAACGCGACCAAAGACTCGAGAGTGGCCGTGCTAGTTCATGAGCACAACTAGACTGACGGTGCAGCCCACTATTAGTGTATCCAAATTGTAATAGTTTAATACCTGTTAAACGCGACTGATAGTGGCGAATTGGGCATCACTCAGAATTTAAACCTAGCCGCACCTAGCCTCCCACCTCGGTGAGGAGTGTTAGAACGCAAGGGGGTTTATTTTCTGCCAAAACCGCTTTGCCCCTTTCACACAACACCTTCTTGCCTGCCACTTGTGCTCTTCTCCCTGGCTTTTTTGGTGGGTACATGGCTTGGGATAGAGGTGAGAGACCCTCGCCACGTGCCCTTGGAGGGAGGAGTGGCAGTTTGCATTGCGCGGGCAATTGGTAAAGCCAGAGTGAATTTTGCACGCACTACTCAGACGTGCAGAGTTTGCTCAGGCTGGTGGTTTATTTGCACTGAGGCCAGGCCAGCCATTCACCTGAATGCATTTGTCGCTCTGCTCTTTTGAACTGAGACAGCTGGATATTACTGCTGAGGTCAGTACAGATTGATCTGGTTCATTTTCTTTTCCCTGTATTAGCTCTTTCTTCAGGAATATTCGGTGCCCTGTTTAATTTGCCCTGCCTGAGTAGAAGGTTTCACTTCTGGTGTAAAATCCCAGCTGGCATGCCAGGAGGAGAGCACTGAGGACATTAAAAAATCCATGCCTTTCCTAAGATTGAGTTTAAAATCCGGATTTTAAAAACAAACTGGACATAAAAAGTTTCTTGTAAAGTAACTGTAATTACTTACAAACAAGCATCTGGCTCATTGAAGTCATGTAAGCGCGGAAAAGAAGTCAGACACAGAACACCCTTTTCTCCAGGCTGCAATTCATTCCGTTTGGCTACATTAAATTCAGAATCGGTTCCTTTAGGTGCTGACAAAAGTGTTTCAAATGCTGCCAGATGAAGCTAATAACACGCACACACGCCCGCACGCACAAGCACAATGGGTCAGTCAATGCTTTTGTTTTGTCACTTTTCCTTCCTGTTTCCTTGCACACACGCAGGGCAGATTTTGGTTCTCAGCCCATTAAATGGTGAATGACCCTTCGCTACATCCTTCCCTGTCTACTAAGCGGGAGCAAGTCTTTTGGTGACAGAAATCAGTGATGGAGACCCTGTGGACATTTAAAGCACTTTATTCATGTTCCTGCATGAGCAGGGGAAGTGGAGAAGGCTGCAAACAGCAGACGGATACTCTTTGCTTTCATGTCGACATTGAAGTGTAGCTCCAGAAAGTGAGTCTGCCTCAGAGAAATGCACTGTGCAAGGGTGAACCATCTGTCTTGGACTCCCCTGGACTTCGCAATGAGCAAAGGTAACTCTGAAGAGCAGGTTTCACCCTGAGCTTGCAACTGAGGAAAGAACTTGTCAGAGGATCCTAGGAAATAGGATTTGACGAGCCCTGAGAAGTCGCCTACTCCAAACCCCTGTCCCAGGCTGTGAGTGATACTGCAGGTGAAAAGTGGTGCTGTGCACCCTGTGCAAAAAGCAGGGGCTCTCTGAGAAGAACCTGGGTGGCCCCCAGTGCACTGAGATGCTCCAGGCAGCCCCAGGGATTTGGGTGCACAGCTCCCGGACAGTGGGCTTGATTTGGTGTCTGAATCTCTTTGGCTATTTCAGAAATCCCACGCTGGGGCTATTAGCTCTTGTAACTCTGGGGTTGTGGCCTGGAAAAATGAGCACTTGGTTTAATTTTCCAGCACTGCTGATGGCTAAGCCTGGGAAATTTCTGCCTCTATCTTGTGTCTAAAGCAGAATCATAGAGTCATTTAGGTTGGAAAAGATCCTTAAGATCATCAAGTCCAACCATAAACCTAACACTAAACCATGTCCCTAAGTGCCACATCTGCATGTCTTTTAAAGATCTCAAGGGATGGTGACAGAATGATATTGAACTCCTTAGAGAAGAGCTTTGGGACCTTCCCAGGAAGAGCAGAGGACCTGTACCAGGGGAATGACAACATGTCCTATTCTTATTCTCCTGCCCTCTCTGTCTGCTGCTGGATATGAGGCCAAACAGGCCTTTGCTCTGATCTGGGACAGCCGTCCTTCTGTTCCCATGTCTGGAGTGGGAAAACTAAGCCTTCAGGGTGCTTGGATGCTGTGGGAACAGGTGCAATAGGGGACCTAAAAAACAACAGATCAGAAAACATATGGGACCGCCCCAGCTCTTAATTAACCTAATTGCTGTAGCTTCCACGAAGGTCTGCATGTTTGTCTAGCATGTAGTTTCCGGTGCAGGCAAGCACCGGTCCCTGTGATAGAGTGCAGACACGGTAATGCTATCAGCAGCCCCTTCCTTCCCAGAAGCGGCCCAGCAGGCCAGACCACCTCCATAAAACCCAGCTGGTGGGCCCAGGGTGCAGGTCCTCATGCCTAGATGTGGAGCCCACCCCCCTCGAAGGGGTGCTGTAGGCTTCTCTGGAGAGAGAATGGGGGTGAGGAATGGGTTTTGAAAGCTAACAAGGGTTATTACAGGCCGGCGGTTTGACTTCTCTGCCTGTCCTCCATCAAAAGATGTTACTTGCTGATTGCTGCTGCAGGGGCAATGAATCATTCAGACTGTAGGTGGTCGTCTGGTAGGTGTATTGAGCCAGCTCACCTGCGTGTTCGATGGCACAGTAAAACCACCAGATATTTATAGAAAGAAATTGCATCCTGACTGGTGAAAAGACAACACTCTAAATGCTCTTTGGTTAAAGAGCACAACTGGGCTGTAGTCCTTTCTTTAGGACTTCAAGAGAAAGGGTAGTCAGGAATCTTTACTAACTTCTTTCCGTGCTCAGGCAACAGCAAGTTTTTTTCACTTCAGAGTCACTCTTCCTCACTGAAAGTATTTGGAGAACAAAGTCACTCCCAGTTTAGTTAAACATTTGTCTTTTCATGGCACTGAATTGTAAATAAAGCTGTGGTCCTAAAAATACTACAGATACCTCAAAGTTTCCTGAGGTTTGAAGATGTCCTCTTAACAACAATCCTTGTGTTGTGCTGCAAACTGAAATTTGAAATCGGTTGTCCGGATGTCTGGTATAGAGCAGCCCAGCCTGCTCTTTGTAAGGGAGTGGTTATTCCCACATACATGTTTCACTCCGGCAGAGCCCGGATCCTCTCTGAAGCTCAGGGGCTGGAGACTTGAAGCACAGCAGAAGGAGCTGCCTTGAGAAGTGCAGAGATGCTAGCGAGCGAGGAAGGAGCGTGCAGTGTCTGATGTGGGCACATCTTGTCTGGCCAGCCAAGCCAAATGTTTATCACCTTTGGATTCACCGTGCTGCCCAAAAAGCAAAACAGACGTGTAGTAGTGTTGGCAATCTCGGTAGGAACCTCCTGTCTGCCAGATTCTCTCTCCCTGCCCTCCCAGCAGGTGCCAGCTGGGTTTTTGCTTTCTTTCATCCTATGATCATGTTTCATCAAAGCAAGCACAGTCAGGGGATGCAAAACCCAAAGGCTTACTAAAATTAGGCCTGATCTTTGGTCCTGTTTGTAAGTCGTTTCTAGGCATGGTGACGTCTGAGATACAAACTGGCTAAAATCAGGGTTTGCAAGTCCTAAGTGCAGCTATGTTTGTATTATTGTTTGCAAAGTCCTTTGGAGCAGCTTTGTGCCTGTTAGAATGAAACAGCAGCACCCAGGCTCAGATCAAAGAGCTCCCGTGAAATAGATTTCACCATAGACAAGCAGCCTACGCTACCAAACTGGCTGACAAAGGAGGATCCCGGGAGAAGCACTGCAGCTGGGATTTTGACACCATCAAACCATGTTCTGTGCCCGTGACTCGGTATTGGAGTCAGACGGGCTCACTGGGGAGATCTCTGGGTCTTCTGCAAAAACAACGAATGAACAAAATGTTAAGTCCCAATTAAGTTAATGGGGCTTAAACAAATCTTTCTGGTTGAATGTAGTGGTTTGTGTTTTAGTGCATCTGAATCTTGCTACAGCTTCCCTTCCCCCTTCTTCCCATCAGAGCTACTTAAATAACAGTAGTTAATAAGGAGGAGTGATGAAGAGCAGTTCAAACCCCAAAGCGTGACCAGAATAGGTGTTTGGAATGGCTGTACAAAATACCTTCAAAGAGGTGATGAATAAGCAGCAGAAGCAAGGAGGGAGAGTGAAAAGTGTGGTTTGTGCCTGTTTTGTAAACTTAGCTCACGCGGGTTTTTGAATGAAGAGGAAGTGTTGATGTCAGGTCTCTGGTTTGGCTGCTTGTGTAACATGCCATGGAAATCTGTGCTGTTCTCATACCTGGGCTAGAAGAGCATTTGTTCAGTGCTGGACCTGAAATAGCAAATCATCCCAACTCTGATCTGCTCTTTGGGCAACAGATTTGGTCTAGGTCAGGTCCTCATGAAGACCTGGATGGCCAGCAGCGCTCCGCCAGGCCTGTCCTCAACCTGCCTGCCACGAGATGGGCTTCTAAATGGCATGAACCAAGGTGAAGCGGATCTCATTTTGCAGCAGCCTGGGTGCACCATGATACACCTCTGGTACAGAGCTCTCTGCTTTCCTTTTCCCTGCTACATGGTGTCCCCATATGCTGCAGCCTGTGATAAGGAAGGGGGTGTATGAGGTGTGTCGTGCCCCAGAATGGGGATGGAGCTCTGGTCTAGGATATCCCTGTGGGAACCGAAAGGATGCGAGTTCAAAATAAATAAAAGGAGGTGATTCTTCACTCTTCATTCACCTGTCCTGCAGATTGCTTTCCCAGCAGCTCCCTCTCTGCCCCAGGGAGACACAGGGGAAATCCTGGGGGCAGCTCTGTCTTGGGGTAAGGGCCAGTTTCTGAAATGGGCTGTTCCCAGGCTCTTAGGAGCTTTATAGGCCAAACCCAACATCTTAAACTTCACCTGAAAACAAACTGGCAATCAGGCCTAATGCATACACTCCCAGGAAGCTTTGCAAGTCGCTTTTATTGCGACTCTGACTATAAAGGTCCACAGCCTCTCATTTGACGAACAGACAACAGCATTTTTTTTCCTCCTAACAAGGTTTCCTTAGAAATGGATCCACTGCTGAATCCTGAGTCTGCCTGGCATATTCCGGGGGACATCTGGCGTAAATTCTTCATTATTAGATTACATTAGTTGCAGCAATAATCATTCACATGGGATTATTACATCCAAGCTTGTCTCATTGCCTTTATCCTTTCACACATTGTCTTTCCTGGTTCCCCTTCAAAGGCCTGTTGTGAGTCTGTGTCGGAGCAAGAAATTAACTCGTTAGTAATTTATGCATCATTTCCTCCAGGCACATGTATTTAGGGCAAGATCAATAAAATATAATAAGGAAGCGGGTGTGTATTGTCACTGTGGGGCTGAAGTAATTCCTTTGGTATCACTGTAAATCCTTCCCTCACATATGAAAACTTGCAGTCCTGTCCATCATTAGCTTATTTTGCTGGGCTGTATCAACAGGACATTGATTCGGCTCCTTTGTGTGCTTGCAGAGTTCACGTCCTGCCACTTCTGCTCGCAGCTGCACAAAGTGCTCTGAGCGGAGGTTTAAGATTTTGAAAGAGCAGCGTTTCATAGCCTTTCTCCTGGCTCCTGTCGTGTAATTAAAGCCGTGCCACCTAACACCGCAGATTTGTGTCTGGAGTGGCTCCATGCTCTGGCATCTGCTGCGATATGTTAGGTCTGAGAAAGGGAAAGGGACAGCAAGAGGGATCCAAGCATCACAGCTCAGGGCACAGAAAGCTTGCTCTCTTTGGGAACTGGGGAGGCAAACCCGAGTGGATCTGAAAGGTCAGTGGCAGGTCCGAGAGGATCTGGAGTCCCTGACTAGTGGGGGGCAGCCCTTCCTGGGTAAAAACAAAAAAAGAAAAGAAAGAAAAAGGAGGAGTTTGGATCCGTCATACCCACAGCAGTGTAAGGATGTCAGAGGGGCAATGCTTGTGGGGAGAAGAGAGCAGACAGAGCACGCTGGCTTTCTATGGCTCCTAAAGAGGGTCAGAACTGATGCCACAGGGTATCTTGTATTTCCATGTCTATTTTCTCACCTCCTGGCTCCAATCCAGACTACCCTGCAGGGTTTCAGCTCCGTAAGAACTTGAAATTTTGGGGAATTTGTGGCAATTTCAGATTAAGAATTTCCTGAAAGTGAAAGCAAAGTCAAACCAGGCAATTCAGCACCCTTGCTAGCTCTGCCTGCCTGGATTCCCTGTGGCTGTTTCTCCTGCGGGAGATGTCCCAGAGGTTGGCACTAATGTGGAAGGAGCTGTGTGGCCCACCTTGGCTTTAGCAGCGCTCTGTCTGCTGATTTGAGGGGATTACAGCAATGCGCAGGCTCCAATTTCTGAAAGTCTCTGGAAGGAGAAGTCTTGAGATCACTCTGCACTCTGGGACCTGTATGTTTTCTTGCTGTAAACGTGGAGAAATCTAGGAGAGGGAGGTGGTTAAAACCGGCTGGCAGGTCTGACTCACGTCCCAGAGGAATATTCTTTGTGGGGTTGTGCTGGGCCGGGCAGCACACAGTGTACGGGATGAGGCAGCGAAGTCGGAGCAATTCTGCCCTCCCCAACCCCAGCGATGTTGACACAGCCTGAGGGGGAGCGCAGAGGAGATGAGATCCCGAGATTATCAGTGCAGAGTGGGGAGAGGAATGTTGTTTGCTTGTAGCTCCTCCACCAGGACTGGCAAAATCCAAATACGGGGGGAAGATGCAGGGGGACGCCTGCGGAAGGTTTGAGAGTGTAACAGAGATAAGCAGGCTCAGGGACAAAGCCAGGACCTCTAACTTCAGCACAAGAAAAACTGATCGCAGCACAGGCTGATTGTCTTCTGAAAGTCTTCTGGAGGCAAGGGTCTGTCCAGGTCACCTGCAAGCAGCTAGTGACGCTGCCCAGGAATGCGTACAGGACATTGCTCCCTTGTCACCTGCCCCCACGGTCCTCAGACAGCTTCGGTGAGTCAATGGACAGCTATGCCTGGTCCCCCCTGGAGTCCAGTGGTGGTGTGGCTAGCACTACCACCTTCTCGATGGCAGATAGCGTGCGTAGGCTTGTAGATGAGAGAAAAAAGACCAACTGGCAGAGAGAAGGAGGAAAGCAGAACAGACAGATGCTCAGACAGGATGGCAGTGGTTTGCTTGTTTTTATTCCTTTAGGAAATTGTTTCCAGGAGACATTTTCTCAGCAGAGCCACTTCAGACCAATTCCTTTGCATTGCAGGGCTTTTCCCAGGCAGCCCGTGCAGCCATCCCTCCCCCTGGCATTGCAACATCTCCTGCTTTCCAAAGAGACAGGAGCCCAAAGAGCAAACACCGGAAACCCCAGACCCGGTCAAGGTCTGGGAGGTAAATTTGTAACTTAGGACAGATCGTGAGGATGCTGCTTTGTAATATGTAAACACTCCTTTCTTTCTCCAACAGCCCAGCGCAGCTGAGAGAGCTGATCCCAAACCTCCCTTCATGGTTGAGTCTACTGAAGAGACAGGACGCAGGTTGGAAATGCAGCCTGGCACGCAGGCTCCTTATTCCCTGGAGACAGGCTCCTTCCCTCACTTCTGTAAGTCCTTGCCCTGACCCCCCGTGAATTGGCTGTGCTGAGCAGCAACCCGGGCAGCTGTGCAGAGGGGTGGCGGGACACCACTGTGGCCATTGCCAAGAGCCGTGGGGTTTGCCCAGCCTCCTGGGGATGCTACTCTTATAGCAGTAGGTGCACACTGAACAGAGTCTTTATGGGAGTTTAAGTCAGGCACAGGTTTTGGAAAGAAACCCTTGTAGCACTGTGCTGCGCTCTCCATTGCAGGAGGGAAGGCTCAGTTTAGGCACTAGGAAAAGCTCTTTAACAAGTGGTGGAGATGTGATGGGACAGATGGGCTGGGGAAGGAGGTGGCAGCTCTGTCCCTGAAGGTCTCTGGTCTGATTTGGGGCAGGAAGATGTGTGAGATGAGCTTGCCATATCTCTTCCAGACCTGTTTTCTGTGAGTCTGTGCTTTCCTCCTGTAATGGATGGAAAGAAAAGTGTTCAGGGTATGGAAGGGAATACTGTACTTACAGGTGAGGGCTGCAACGGCTTATACTAAAGGAGTTCTGGGGATCAGCCCATAAAGGTTAATAAAGGACAGGTGGAAGTTACATGTGAAGCTAGTCAAGAATTTTCCATGAGAATAATACTTTTAACAAAGTGATGTTTCTCCAAAACTGAAGCTCTCCCTGGATAAATATTGATTTTGTCAAATATATTACATATGTGTGTGTGTATGTACAGAGTGAAAGGGAGAGAATTCTGCTGGGAAAATGCTGTAATGGTCTAACTAATTCAGATCCCTTTGAACCTGGTTTGTGTTTTGACCCGATCCAATGTGTTTCACTACCTCTGCGACATATGAGCTCTTTGCAATATATGTATAACAATATTCTGACCAAAAGGAACACATTTACTTGCTTTTATATATTTCCAAGTCATATAACATTTAAAACAGCAGCTTCTCTTCCTGCTTTATTAGTAATTATGTCACATATCCATATCATTATCAAGTTTAATTAGCATCAGCAGATACACTATTTTTCTGATTGCTGTATATCAGGTAAACCAGTGGCACAACGCTGGAATTGATCCGGTCAGATGCAAAGTAACCTTTGCACCAGGGGCCAAACCCTGGGAATCGAAACCCAGCTGTCTTGGGCAGATCAGAGGGCTGGAGGAACTGCAGAGAGGGCAGGGATTGCTCCCAAAAGGCCAGGAGATGTTAACTGAGTGCAAACAGGCAGGCAGCACGCTGAGATGACAAGGTAGCAGGCAGTAGATAGGCATTTGCTGGCTCTGGCTTGGGCTTGAAGTAAAGTTGCTTTCCCTTTTTCCCTGCCTTCCTTCCCTCGGCTGCACAGACCATGTCTGTCCTTAGTGTGTGTTGGCAGCCTGCGGGGGACAGCAGGGCCCGTTATCACCTACCATTGCTAATGTCTGCCCCAAAGACGTACTTGCTGGTGTCTGGGACTCACTGAGCTGGTGACAAGGGGCTGGCAAATCCCTCCTGCGGTCTGGGCTCAGACCACCTGTGAGGCAAACAAAGAGCCTGTGGGTTAAATCTTTCCCCTGAGCCAGGCTACGGGGAAGGAGACTTTGGCAAAAGGCAGGACTGAGAACTAGGACTCTAAAGTGCTCCCAGGGTGAAGGAAGTTTGGGTCAAATTCCATCAGTTTTGGAAGATTCCCTAGCTGTTTGCTGAGGTGATTCACTTTATACATGAGAAACTGCCAGCAAATGCCTGGATGCTGAGAGCTCCGTTTCCTACAGAAACCTGGACAAATAGGTGTGCGTGTAAGTCAAGGACAGAGAGAAAATTATGTTCAAGTCTTAGAGATCTAAATAGCTGATCTGGGTCATGAAAGCCAGAAAGGCATCCATCCCACCAGCCTGCTCTCATCCCTCAGGATGAGGAAGGCTACACAAGAGCTCTGCTTGGTGCCTCCACCCCAGTCACAGTTTCAGGCTTAGTCCCCAGACTCAGCTGTCTGGAAGTGATCCACATGGGATTTGTCACCAGCTGCAGCCAACAGAGCCCAGAGTTGAAGTCTAGCGTGTGCTGCCAAAACCAGCTTGCAGGTACCCACAGGTTAGCCCTTTCCGCTCTCCATCTGTCAATAAAGCGAGCATCCTTCCCATCCTGACTTTTCCCAGCTGACCTTTTTAAGCACCGTTGCAGGTTCTGCCCGCTCTTCCCTTTGACAGCTCTGAAGATTCATTCCGAACTTTGCAGAGGCAATTTTACAGGAGGGATCAGCAGCAACCTTTCATGGGCGCGGGGCTAGCCTGCCTTTCTCTTCCTCAAAGACAAGCTCACGCACATCTGAAAACATTCGCAAGGAGCTGGGAGGCGCTGCCTTTACAATGGATGCGATGGTTCCCTTCAGACAGTGAGCTTGGAGCTGGCTTTTGCAAGAGAAAGAAATTGCTATATTGAAGTCAGGGAGCTGGGAAATCACAGGTGACTGAAACAACAGGAGCAAATCCTACTGCAACTTTCATGGAAGTCCAGTGACCTCCTAGAGAGAAGACTTCTATTGCTGGACCTACTCCTTACAGCAAAGAGTAAAAATAGAGTGAAAGACCTTTAATCAGCTGATGAGAAGGAGGTTTCTGCTAGGCTAGGCTTACAGTGTTATAGCAGGCATTTTTGCAGAGATAGCAGTAGAGGAAAGGGTGGGTGTTCACTGCAGGTGTTTTGAGTCTCCTCCTGACCTACTTCAGCTGAAAACCCCAGGTGGGCTTCCCAAGGCTTTTTTTACCCAGAGGATGAGGCTAGAGGGTGGTTTGGAGCCAGAGGTTTCTTTGCTTGTTGTTCTTCTGCTTGGTTTCACTTCTTGCTTCTGTTGTGGTAGCTTGCTGGGGTGATTCAGAAGTTGAGCTGAAGGTCCTCACCACGTGTCCTGTCTGATGCCTGGTGCTGCTTTAGTCTTCTTGTAAGTGCCTTGGTTGTGCTAAGCAATATCCTCCTGCCGAGCAGCTGCTGCTTCCCTGAGGAGGGGTGCTGGGCTGCCCTTGGAAAAGGGAGAGGATGGGGCAGCAGGGTGTTATCTCAAGGCTTGTCCGCGTGTGTGACGATGAGGGCAGAGAGGAAGTCTCTGGGAAACTGTGATAATGCAATAAATGAGAGCAAAACTCAATGCGGCAGGATAGGGAAGAGCAGAGTGGTGTAGTGGTGCATTGCCTTGCTGTGTGCAAGGCCTTCTCCATCTGGGTGACGTGAGCTGTCTGGAGTTGGTTTCTCTGTGCCCTCTTCTGTGGAGGAGCATCACGTAGGCGTGAGTCTGAAAAAGCCACGCAGTGGTGTGGTGGCACTGACGTGCCAGGATGCTAATGCCAGCTCTGTCCTTGACATTAGTGGCTGCTGAGCACAGCTCTCGCCTCAGATGGGCTCTGCTGCCCTGTGGGTTTTCTGCAACGCTCCTGTTTGCTTTCCTGTTACAGCTTTTTAACAGGAAGCCTTTGACATGATTCTGGCAGAAATCGCTTTCACCTTGGCCTGCTGCTTCTGAGCTTTCTCCAGAAATGTTGTTGGATCCTGAATGAGGCATTCTGGGGCCAGGTCTTGGATGGCCTGTTACCTGTGAGGGGCGCCGGAGGTGGCGGCTGCGGTGTGGGGAGGCCAGGCTGCTTCCACTCCCAACTGGCAGAAGTCCTACACTGTCTGGAGTTTTACAAGGGCTTTATCTGTACTTTTTGGCATAGTTTATATTACTGTGGTTACATATATCTGTCTATTCCTAGAGTAAAGCCTCTGTTTTCAGTGCTTTGATTGGGGAAGAGAAGCATTACATTGCAAATCTAGTCAGAGAAGCTGCGTTCAGAGACCGAGAGAGACTTGGGGGTGGATTCTCCGCTCGTTGGCACCAATCCTGCTGGGCTTGAGGGCACAAAGTCAAAGTGCACAAGGAATCTGGGTCTCCTGAAAACAAACAAGATGCGAGTTTGCAGTCCCTCGGCACCCTGGGGAGTACGTGGTGTGTCTGTTGCAAACCCAGAGCAGATGCAATCGGCTGTGGAGTTTGGATATTTTGAGGTGCAGCCTCATTCCTTCCCCTGGGGTCCATCTCCTGGGGATCCCCAGCTGAAAGGAAGGCATCAGAGCAAAGATGCCTCAGGCTGGGTGCTGGGGGCTGTGCTTGCTGGTCCTTGGCATAGGAGCCAGCAAGGTTACAGAAGGATACAGCAGCGTTTTTGGGAGGAAGGCTGCCTGGCCCTGGGGGCAGCGAACGGGTTAAAGCCCAGCCGTTCTGCACAATCAGTCTGGCTTGCCTGTAATAACCAATTAACAGAGTGTAATTGTGCAAATCCATATGTGGCAGTAATTACCAGGGAGATTAATGGATTCCTTCCTTTCTGAGCGGACCCCACCGCAGCTTGTCAGCGTCCCCCCACCACCCGAAAGGACTCGGTGAGGGGGGGAAAGTGGGAGCCGCTCTTTCCTGGACACTCTGTGAAGAATCCGAGTGGACTTGGAGGCCCCATGGGACTGCCCAGTGCTTGTTTAAATAACCCTTTTCATCTCCCTGCGTTTCCTTATATGCAGCTCGTTGCTCCCTGGCTTGGACCCGGCCTTCCGAGGACAGTTCGTGCCCAGCCAGCCGGGGCCCGGGATACCGCGTCCCTGCCCTCCCCATTGTCCATTCATTCCCTGCTCCCCTTTTCCCTGTTTAGCCCTAATTGCTGCAGAATATCGCGTTTGTTTGCCCTCTTCTTTTGTAGCTTTGTTATTTTAGTTGCAATGGGTAATCCAACGAACTGTTAAAGGCATACACGAGGAGACAGCAGGGCACTTGGGGCAGGTTTTCAAGCCAGGCAATGGGGTTGCATTTGGGGGAGGGTGGCTTGCAGGCAGGCTGGGCCCGCCACATCCTTTGGAATGAGTTTTCTTAGGGATATACAGCCACAGAAACAAAGGGTGACCCTGGAGCAGGTGAATTACTCCCCCCTCCAAATGCCCTGGGTGGGGAAACAGGGCACTTAGCCCTGCTGAGGGAGAAGGGGGTGCATTTGGGGACCTGTCCCCTGGCAGGTCACCACCTGGGCAGCACAGGCTCCTCCACAGTTGCACCTTGGGCACTCGAGATGCAAAATTGCCTGTCCCACTCGGCAGCCCTGGCCAGCCTTGTCTCCGCATTACACGCACGGGTTTGAGCCCTGCTGACCCGTGGTGCGGAGGGAGCTCAGCCCTGTTTCTGTGCCGGGCGACAATCCCTGCCCCTGACAGATAGCTTGTGCAGAGAGTCAGCCCGTGGGAGGGCTGATGTGCTGGTCAGGGAGCCATCCATCTCTGGCTGCATGCGCAGGGCTGCAGGTGTCCCAGGGACAGCTGTTCCTGCTCAGCTGGGGATGGGGCAGGTGGCTGGGGAGCCAAGTGCCTTTTCTTTTTTTTTTTTTTTTTTTTTTTTTTTTTTTTCCCCNTTTCCTTTCCCCCCCTCCCCCCGCACCCCGCATGTAGGCTGGGACTCAGACTTGGACTATGCCAGAGCTATGTGGGCTGGGTGAGAGCATCCTGTGGGTATAAAAAGCAGCAAGGTGGAGCCAAGCCAAAGGTCTACCTTGCAAATGGTGGATGCTTACAGGGGAGGTAGGAGCAGAGTGTGCTTGAGGAGCAGGTATCTCCCAGTAGCCTCTGCCCTGAACTGCTTGGTATCTTCCATCAGTGATAACCATGTGGTTTCAGGACTGGCTGCCCCCAAAATCTGTAGTGATGTCTGCACAGACGTCCCTGGCTGGCCCTCACCTGGCTGTTTTCTGGCAGCCCTGGCCCCATTCACCGCCACGTAAAAGGTGACGGATGGAAATGACCGTTTTCTTGCTGACTCGTTACAAAGGCCAGGAATGTGGCTGCTCCGAGGGAATGGCTGTGCAAGGCACTTGGGAAAGACATGAGCAAGGCTCCTCTCCAAGGAGGGTTACAGATAATGGGGGAGGTTTTGGAAGACTCTTGCCTGGAGGTGATGGGGCTGTACAGAAAGGTGCATCTTCCTAGAGGACCAGGAGAGATAGAGAGCCCTGACAGAGATGCTGCCTTTAGCTCTGCTTGCTCGGGGTCCTCGGACCCAGCCTGCACCGATAGCTTGGTTTCCATCCAGAAAGAGGCACCAGGGCAGCTCTTGGGTATTGCAAATGGGATGGTTTTATTTGTCAGAGAGCTGTGTCCATTGGTGTCAGCTGAGGCCCTCAACTGTTTTAGCTCTTCCGTTTCACCTGACCAAGGGTTCATCAATACTCATCTTCCCTTACCGCTGTGTCATTCTAGGTTAGAGGTTATGTGCACCAAAGCATGGCATGTAAACATGTCTCCTGGGCCTGCTGTGGTTGCGGGAGCTTGAAGAAGCCTGTGTCTTAGGGGAGCAGCCTTTCTGGAAAGTTTCCCACCTGGCACAGGTGCCCAGGGGGATACAGAGAAGTAGTTGGGGCACTGACGGATGTGTCTTGCACAATTTCTGGGATGCTTGAAGTATTGAGTCTTTGCTGTCCTGGATTTTAAGCTGCAGGATTTAGTGGATAGGTACGATTTGAAAGCCTCATTAATGACATGAGCCAGGGGAGACTGATTTGTGTGGGTATGGCTTGGCTCTTAAATGTCCAGAGTTCCCTGTGGGAGCAACCAACTGTGCCTGGGAACTATCTGATGGAAAGTAGCAGGGACTGTGTATACAACCAGCAGGACAGACCCTGGGACCGTGCCCTGGGGCTGGTGAATTTACTGGTATGCATTAGCTTTTGGGGCTGTGCTGCTGATCTGAAAAGCTTAAGACCTGAAAAGAAACTGGGCTCCAGATTTTGCAACTGGGATATGTCTGGCTATCAGAAGAGGAGACAGCTTTGTGTTGGAGAAGCTGCTCTGGGATCTTCAGGGCTTGCTTTAATAAGCCGACTTCAATCAGTGCACATCAGTGCAGTGCCAGGACTTGCGCACGCGTTGCTGGGCCCACATCATCCCAGGTCCTTTCTCTGCTTCTGCTGTGCAGAGGCTGCTCCTTCTGCTCAGAGGCTTGAAAGGACAGGGCCAAAACATGTGGCTGTGGGCAGGTGTTCAGTTCTTTCTCTCTCTTTCTACTGGGAAGAGGTTGGGGGGCAGACGGAAGATATTTGACAGTGCCAGAAAATGTCATTCCACATCCCTGCAAATTCTTCGCGTGCTTGCTCCTCGCTGCTGTGTTGTCTTGGCTCTGTGTGGTGTGGTCTGTGCTTGTCTTGATCCAGGGCTGTTCCTTTCTTTGGGACACAGGGAATTTTGTCATGCTCCCATGGCTTTAAATACCAGTGGACTTTCCATTTGGTACAGGGGAGCATTTGGCTTTTGAGAAGAGAGTATGTTTGAAAGGCAGCGGATGGCATTGATGAGGAAAGGGATGCTCACTGTGGCTTGTTCCTTACCTGCCCCTCGGCTGCACAGGGAGGTGAAGCGTTTTAAACAGTTTCTGCAGGGAAACCGAGGAGGAACCGATCTCATGGGAGAACACTTTGGCTGAGTTTCATGTTGCGTTTGTCTCCCTTCGGCTGCAACTGGAAGGTGAATCCCGGGGGAAGGAGAGCTGCTAGAGCAGATGAGAGATGTGTGTATCTGTCCGGGCAAGGCAAAGAGATGGCTTAGTCCCCTGAATGTCAAACAGACCAGGCTGGCAGAGTCTTGAACTGACGTTGGTTGGATCTATAAAGAGATGATCACAAAATGAACCTGTTGGTTTTCTGTGAAGTGGAATTCTGTGTGACTTAGGGGACAGACCCAGACTATCAAGAGTGGAGTTGTCTGAGCTACCAGTGGAGGCAGAGGTGAGGTCTTCGTGTACCAGTAAGGGATAAGGTGAGGTCTTCGTATCACCCTTCTCCCATCTCTTTTTACTGCTGATTAATGAAGGGTATCTTTGGGCTTCAGCTCATCTTAAACGCATTTTGTGCCTCATGTGCTTGGGCAGCAAGACTTGGTTGTGGTTCATTTCTTCCAATTGCCATGCCTAGGCTGTGTCTCCGGATCCAGTATTTGTGGAGAGGTTGCATAGGCATGTCTCTGCAGCATAGCATCAGGCAGGGTGTGTCTCTGGGCAAAAATGTGGGCTGGTTTATTCTTTTGGGGGGAGGAGGGGGCGTTGTGCTTCTTGTTTGTTTTTTTTTTTTTCCCCCTCCTGACTCAGAGGCATTATAGGTGTGAGCTGGGGGCTTGCAGTGTCCATGGTTGCTGTCTGGGATCAGACTGTGTGGAGCAATGGAAACTTGTTCCAAGACTTGTTTAAAGCTCAGTGGAGCTCTGCCTTTAGAGGAGACAGCAAAGCCCTGAGAAACCTGCCCTTCCCTCATTCATGCAGACACGCTTTTATTTTAGTCGTATTTGATTTCCTTCCCTGCTCTCAGGGGACCCAAAGGACAGGCTGAAATCTAGTGGAAAAAGGTTAATTGAGCCAGTGACATCTGAAAAAGTGAAGCAGGGGTGGGATACAGGTGAGCTGCCTGGATCCTGAGGAGCTGCAAGCACCCTATGAGAGGGGCAGTGGCCCCACCATCCCATCATGGCTTATAGAAAATACATTGTTGACTGGAGCAAGGACTAAACTGCAAAGACAGCTGGCTGAGAAGTGCTGACTGAAGCTGTGCCTTGGTGATATGGTGGATGTGGCTTTCGGGGCCTTTGGTCCAGATCAAAAGCTCTCTGGCCATGTGATGCAAAGTGCTAATCTGGTGTAAATGCCTTCTCATTCTTCAGGTCTTTTTAAATGCTAGTAATGGGCCAACTTGATAAGGCAGGCTTTGTCCTGGATCAGATACATTGGCTGCCAGACAGCAGATCGTATTGTAGACATAAAAGTGCAAGAGGGACAGGCGGGATTCAGTGAAATTGGGAGCCTTTGCTATGGCATTAATGTGACAATGTGCAGTCAGATCCTTGCACCTGATCCAGGCAGCACCCAGTGGAGAAACCCAGTGTGAGCAAGCTTGAAGCTGTGGCCTGGAGAAAACATGGTTAGAAATCCAAAGGTACATACAGATCTCTCCTCTCCCATGGCAGCATACAGAGGGGCCTGGGATGAGGTGCCTTATGATAGATATCAACCTTCTGGGCTTTTGGGGCCTGGCTGCTGTGACCAGGACCTTGGGGACCGAGCTGTGATTGGTGATGGCTACTGTGTCTTCATGAAGGGTGCTAGCTCCTGATGTGAAGCTGTTCCTCTTGGATGACTACAAGCCTTCCTCCCCTGAGAAAGTTGCTACTCAGAGCAGAAATAACCCCTGTTACCTTGAACTCCAAGGTACCCACGCTTGCCTGTCTGGTATAAATAGACCATCTGAGGCAGACAGATGTGATGGAGATTGACAGGTTGTCTCTGGAGTTTTGCGCTTGCTGAAGCAGGAGGAAATGTAAAAGCATGAATGTGGGGATGCAGAGAGTGAGAGTACCAAGCAAAGCCCCCAGCTCCACAGGAGGCTGTGGCATCTGCCGTGGGGGATGCAGGTGGGACCCCTTTGTGGTCTTGTGCAGGGATGTGCTGTGATAAGACCTTCCCCACCCTATGCTGAGCTTTGGCGGCCATCAACAAATGCAAGGTCCAGCAGACACCTTGTGTGGCTAGGCTGTCCCCCGTCAGCTTTGTGCCACCCAGCTCAGGCTCTTGACAAGGAGGGGAACATAGTTTACTCACAAACATGCAGGTTTGCTAGCAAAAGAGAACGAAGAATGGAGCAGGATCCATGAAGGAAAAAAAAAAAAGGCTTTTTGAAAGTTTTCTAGGAGGTCTGTGGAGATGTGTGGGGTGACCGAGTTTCACTTAGGTAGTTTGTTTCTGGGTAGTCAGAGAAGCCATGAAATCTGTAGGTTTTTTGTTACTGAGGGTGGCTTGTGGTTTGTTTGTTTGTTTGGGTTTTTTGAGTCTTTGTCCCAACAAGCAATAATGCAGGGTTAACCTGGTCAAGGAACCCACCTTCTGTTGAAATATTTCCTCTGAGAAATGGTGGTTGTGGGAAAATGGCAAAATTGCAGGCAGTTGCATGGGCTGTGTCTTCTAAGGTTTCTCTGAGAACTCTTTTTCAGGTGATGAGGAAATCCTGGTCTTCAGGGTGTAATTTTCTTTGAAGGAAGGTAACCTAGCTGTTTTCAGGCATTTTGCAGAAATCACAGTTTCACATTGTGTATACAGCAGGGTTAAAGAGGGGCTTGCATTTAAATCACGGAATCTTCAGAGTTGGCAGGGACCTCTAGAGATCATCTAGTCCAACTCCCCTGCTAAAGCAGGATTGCCCAGAGCACATCACTCAGGACTGCATCCAGACGGGGCTTGAAAGTCTCCAGAGAAGGGGACTCCACACCCTCCCTGGGCAGCCTGTTCCAGTGCTCTGTCACCCCCACCGTAAAGAAGTTTTTCCGTGTATTTGATCGGAACTTCCTATGTTCCAGCTTGTACCCGTTACCGCTGGTCTTGTTACTGGGAACCATGGAAAAGAGCCTGGCTCCATCCTCCTTCAACCCACCCTTTAGATACTTGTAAACATTAATAAGGTCTCCCCTCAGCCTTCTCTTCTCCAGGCTAAAGAGTCCCAGCTCTCTCAGCCTTTCCTCATAAGGAAGATGCTCCAATCCCTCAATCATCTTTGTTGCCCTACTCTGGACTCTCTCCAGTAGTTCCCTGTCCCTCTTGAACTGGGGAGCCCAAAACTGGACACAGTATTCCAGTTGTGGCCTCACCAGTGCAGAGGGGGAGAATGCCCTCCCTTGACCTACTGGCCACACTCGTCCCTATGCAGCCTAGAATTCCGTTGGCCTTCTTGGCGACAAGGGCACATTGCTTGCTCATGGATAATTTATTATCTACTAAGACCCCCAGATCCGTTTCTTCAGAACTACAACCTGTAGGTCCTCTGGCACTCTGATTGGAAAGTTTGCTTGCAGGGTGGTATTAAGGAGGTATCAAGTGAACCTTTTCTTCACCTGTCCTTTCAAAGCTCCTTGCTGAACACCAAATGACATGTCAAAGTGGACTTTAAGAGCTGAGTATTCATTTCCCACCAAAATCTTCTCTGGGCATGAGGGCCTTTTGGTGAGAGACCTGCCTTTGGATCTGAGTGACTTTAGCACTTGCCCGTAGAAATCCTGGCTTCATTTGGTCCATCCAGCCTGGAATCCTAGTTTTATAGCCCAGTTTGCTGCCTTGCACCACTGATGAGAAGTCAGGTGCTTACCTTGAAGTGCAGAGGGATGCGCGACTCTCCTGGTTTCAGTATTGTTGTTCCTTTTTTGTCTCTATGATCTTTATTCCAGCAAAGCTACAAAGGTGGAGTGACTTGTCTGAAAGCAGGCAGGGAGCCACGAGCTCCCAAACCATGAGCGAGCACTCTGTTGACCCAACCATTGCTCCTTGATACAACACATGCCCAAACCTGTATCTGGTGTAGCACAAATCTCCTGTATTATGGGCTTGCTTATTCCCCTGTGAACCCAACCCAAAGCAATGGATGCTTTTGACAAAAACCCCCACATTTTCCAGAGGGTCCAAATGGCTGGTTTTTTGGATCCACCTTCCCAGGAATACTTTGCTGCTTTTCCATGACGCTACTGCCGCTGACCTTTCTGCTTTGGCAAGGGGGAGTTGCTGGGAAGCACATAGGCAGCAATTCTTCGCTGTTACAAAGGCTGGGATTGTTGGCGGCTTGACGCCCCAGAAAGTGTCTAATTGACTTGACTCTCTCTAGCTGGGCTCCGAATGGGTTTTCTGCCTCAGGATATCTCGGCATTATAGTGGACCTGTTGTTTTAGCTCCTCGCATGATGTTAAAAAGTGTATTGTTGGAGCAGAAAGCGGGAGTCAGAACGGATGTGCGGAGGGAGCTGCCTGTCGCCCTGCGAATGAGTGCCAGCACAGAGGAACGGAGTGAGACGGGGTCACCTGCCATCCGCAGTTAGGGGCTGAGAAGTGTCTTGGAGCATCCCAGAGAATGAGCTTGCCTTGATGGTATAGATACTACTTCATATTCAGAGATGGACAGATGTAAACCTGCCCTTTGCATCTCAAATAAGGAGCATTAGCATTACAATATCTCCTCTAGTAATTTTGCAATATTTGCCCATTCCAGTGCAGGCTTGGTCCCAGATGCCCCCTGGGCTGGGAAGATGGCTTGCTCAGGTGTCTCTGTCACCTGGCACTGATGTCTGGGAGCGCCTCACCTGCATCTGTGTCAAAATGTGCTTGTGCCACCACTGGTGCCTGCCTGGGGAGGTAATTCCCTGGGAGGAGTGGGCAGCTGGGCCCCGCAACCAGCAAAGCTGCTGGAGGCGCTTAGGCAGGCGTAAGAGGATTTGGTGACACCGCTGATTAGTGTCGAGGGCCTCATTACGGTGCTGGTAATTGAAGGTCTCCCAAGGTTTAAACAGACTGGGAATTATCTGCCCTCAGAGCCTGCTGTTGGCTGCATGGGACAGTGCTTTCTGCAAGGTAGGCAGTGCCCTCCCTGGAGCAGCCTGGCTCTGGGGGTGGTGGCCCGTGCCACCCAGACCCTGGGGAAGGGGA
Source organism: Dromas ardeola (assembly GCA_013398915.1). Lineage (NCBI taxonomy): Eukaryota > Metazoa > Chordata > Aves > Charadriiformes > Dromadidae > Dromas > Dromas ardeola. The sequence continues at coordinate 790,317 of VYZM01015420.1, forward strand.
CCCATGGCGGGTGGCAACCGTGGGGCTCAGAGAGATGGGGAGGGCCTGGGGAGGAGGAGAGGGCAGGCTGTGTTACTGCAGGTGTGTTTGTGGTGCTGCTGTTTGAATATGCTGCTGCTGGTAATTGCATTAGCCCGGTAGGGCTCTGGGGCTAATTTTATTAGCTTGGTGTCTGTGGTTATTGCTTTATGAGAGATAGTGGTGAGAAAGGGCAAGGCTAGGTGGGGAGGGGATGATGCAGTAGCTTCTTCTCCATCCCCAAGGAATTATAGGGGACACATTGCTTTTGGTGGCTTTTGCATGTCCCAGGCCAATGCCAACTGGTACAGCAGTTCGTTCAGTCTATTGATTAGCCACCCATTAGAAACCCAGTTTCAAGTCCCTGCTCTGCCCCTGACTTCCTGTTTGGCCCTGAGCATGTCACCTGGTGTCTGTGTGTCCTCCCTCAGAGGCAAGCAGGGAGGGGGATGGGCATTTAGGCTCCTGGGGCACTCAGTCTGGTAGCCCCTGTTGCACCTCACTAGCCATATGAAGGGAGTCCCAGCACCCCCTGGGCAGTGGGTTTTCTCTGGGGCTCTGTAGCCCCGAAGCAGTGTGTCAGGAGGGTATACATGCAGCTGAAGGGTTATGAGGGCTGCAACCTTTTTATTTGCATATGCTGTTGCCACGTGCACAACCATAGGATGCCTCTGCCTTTAAACAGAGATGGGATAGGGGACTGATGGGATTTTGTCATGTTTGGAGTTTTCCTGGTTCAATCCAACGTGCAGGGAATAGGGACTGTATTAATCTCTAGATTTCATGGTTCTGGGGCAGGGTGGTGTAAGATTACTCCACTTTAGGCCTTTCCGTGTTTAGGGTCTGGCTCCAGAGACCAGCATCTCAAAAGCCTTGATGGAGTAGTGCTGGGAGGTCTTTAAGATACTGTTCCAACACACTGCTGAAATATTAGCTGCAGTATGTTGGCCTTGGAAAGCTAATGGGGAGGTGAGTGAGTTGGGGACCCAAACACAATGTTAATATCTCAGTTGGCTTCAATCAGCACTGATTTGTTGGGAGTCCCACTGTGACTGATGCCCCCCAGGGTGTGGCTGCCGGATGGCATTCAGCATCCCATGGCAATAGTTTTCCTTCCTAAAATAACAGTGGCAATCATAATGTCTTCTCCTTTTACGTAACAAGGAGGGGAAATAAAAAGCACTCAATAATTTGAAGCAGTGACTTGTGCTATTTCTAGTAGACATTGAGGGGCTCCCTCTGCGTGGTCCTGCAGTACATTGTAAGAGAGGCTGAGCTGGTTCCTGGAGTCTGCCACAGACTGATCTGGGTACAGGGGCTGGAGCATCTCCATACCCCAAAACCCATGGTGGTCCCCTAAATGAATTGCCCGATGCTTGCTTTGCCTGAGGAAAAGGCCTGGAGGGGTTTCCTTGGAGTCACTCAGTGTGTGCATGTGTTCTGCAGCACTAAGCACTCACTAACCCAGATCTGCTAAAAATCAATAAAGTAATCCACTTACTGCTTGGGACTGCCAACCTTTTTAAGGAGCTCAGAGCTGTTTTGTCTTCTTTCCTCTCCCCTTTCTTCTAAGCTGGAAGAAAGAAAAGAGGGATGGGGAAGGGAGTGCTGGCAGAACTGGGCTAAAATCAGGCTCTTTGCTCTGGGCAGATCAATAAAAATAATTCCCCACTAAAACTTCATTAGGATGGAATTAAAGCTGCTGAGATCCCGTGTGGTTGGGAAGAATTAATGCTACTACTAAATCTCAGCACGGTTGGCGCTTAAAACGCAAAGCCGCTTCATTGCTCGCACCTCCCCGTCCCAGTGCTGCCGGGGCTGGACTGGTCGTGCCACTGGCTCTGCCCCCACTCTGCCCCATGGCTGCTTGGTGGGGGCACAGCCCTCTAGTCCAGCCTGAGGACAAGGGGACGAGCCAGGCTGAGATGGTGGCAAGGTGCAACTAAAGCAGGTGGAAGCAAAACTGTTATGCAACAGTGGATCTGTCTCTTGAAACAGTGGCTCAGTTCTGAGTGCTGGTGGGGACTGGGGGTAGATGGCCCTGGTGTGTCTCTGCAGGGTGATGGACAGGTGATGGGAAAGGTCTGGGTGGGTGCTGGACAGGCAGGCTTCCCATCGTGCCAGAGCTTTCCCTGACAGTGAATCGGAGAAACGTCCCTCAGGCAGGCTGTGCCTGAGGCTGTACAAAGTCTGTCTGTTCTGTGGAAGTCATGGATCTTATTGAGGGTGCGTGTGTGAAAATCACTTCTTCTGGAAGCAGGTTGTTTGTTGGGGTTTTTGGTTGAAAAATGGTTCTTTCAGTCTTGCCACAGAGGGAAAAAAAATTTACCCTGCTGAGAAATCCAATTTTCTATCCAGAGATTAGAACAAGCCACCTTGCACGTAGCTCCTCTACAGCGCTCTGGGTCCCTGCTTGCAGGGCCTTGGGGCATCCCTGCCCCATGCCTGGCTCTTGCCTCCTGCTCCTAACAAGGATCCCCAGTGCGGCTGTTAAAGGACAGCACGGGACGCAAAGCCAGCATTATCCTGAAACAGCAAGTTTGCCTATGGGTTAGAAATCCCTGTGATTGCCCGTGACCTGATGCCGCTTGGATTAGTGCAGGATGGCGAGGAGTTTGCAGGGATCCATAGGTGAATGTGGGGCAGCACCCACTGAAACGGGAGCTATGCCTACGGCTCCTGCACATGGATGTAGCTGTGGACGCTTGGAGAAGGGCTGGCCCTTGCTGAGGATGTTCTCTGGGGATGTCCTCATTGCATGTTGTGATGGTGGCAGGGGAGGACACAAGCTCAGCTGAACAGGGAGAGCGACAGAACAGAACACCACACAGTGAGATGCTGCTGTGTTATGCTCTTGTGCTGGTTATCAAACCCTCTGGTCTCCCTTCCCCAGAGCTCAAAACTTGTGGGCTGTGAGCAGGGTGTGTAAGGACGCTGCTTGGCTGCCTCTCCTCCTCTGAAGCAGTTCTGCAGTGCCGTTTATGTTTGTGCAATAAAACAAATGAGATGTGAAAGTTGGCCAGATAGAAAATACGAGAGCGATCTCTTCTGTTTGTATTCCCCCCGCAAGACTGCAGTTACTTGTTTTTTGCCTCAGTAGAACCTACTCTGAATACTGATCTCTCTCTCTCTTTTCTTTTTTCTTTTTTTTTTTTTTTTTTAACTGGGATTAAAAACAGTGCGCATATACCTGGGCCACAGCTAATGGGTTATGCAGAACACTGATACTATTGCCTGCAAACCTCCTTGTTCCTGGCACCAGTCTGGTTATCCATTCATTCAGGACCTAAAGGGGGCCTGTAGGAGAGATGGGGAGGGACTCTTTATCAAGGAGCGTAGCAATAGGATAAGGGGTAATGGTTTTAAACTGGAAGAGGGTAGATTTAGATTAGATATTAGGAAGAAATTCTTTACTGTGAGGGTGGTGAGGTAGTGGAACAGGTTGCCCAGGGAGGTTGCGGATGCCCCATCCCTGGAAGTGTTCAAGACCAGGCTGGATGGGGCTTTGAGCAGCCTGGTCTGGTGGGAGGTGTCCCTGCCCAGGGCAGCGGGGTTGGAACTAGATGATCTTTAAGGTCCCTTCCAACCCAAAACATTCTATGATTCTGCTAAGTGGAGATGTTCTCCCAGTTGTTAGGCTTCTGTGCCTAGATAAGCTCCAAGTCCTGGCATTGCTCTGATGTACCTGCTGCCCATAGAGAGCTGTGCGTCCATGGCATGGTGTCCTCCTGATATTGCATGTTATCAGGTGCTCGCAAACAGATTCAGAGCAGAAATAGGAGGAAGCTAAATCATCTTTCAAAAATAACTTAAAAAACATTAAGGGTGGGAACAACCCAAAAAACCCCCCTAACCTTCCCTTGCTTAAGCTTTCTGGCTACAGAGAAATGGGTATGTCAATGTCTGAGAGCGAAGCAAGAAACAGAGCTAACAAGGGTAACCTTTCCTTCTGCACACACAATACCTCGGGGCTGACAGCGCCTCAGTCAGCATCTGCCTGAGCTGCGGCTGGACGCTGTGAACAGCTCTGTGCTGGCATATTGCAATGCCTTCCCCTTGTAGCGTGCTTAGTGCCAAAGGGCAGCGTGGGCCCTCGGGTGATCTGGAGGGGGCCAAGAGCCAGCAGGCCCTCGAAGGATGCCAAACATCCTAATCTGCTGTTCTTCCCTCTTTGTTGTCTCGCTGCTTGCACGGCGCGCTCCCCATCCTATATGCAGGGGTGGTTCGTGGCCTCTCTGGGAAGGCAGAGCCCCTTGTTAGCCCTGTGCCCCCTTTCTCTGCCATGTGGCTGGTGCCAAAGGCAGCCGCCTCCTCCAACGCAGCCCTGTGTGTGAGTCAATGCAGACCTCGGTCTCTGCTCACTTTGCAACCTTGGGCAAAATTCCTCCCTCCTCCATTCCTTCCAGGTGACTTCATCCCAGGTCACCCAGATCAGAAAGCAGAAACAGCGGGCTGTGCTATTGCCTGCAACCCTGCCTCTTCCCCAGAATTGCAGCAGTAGGGCAAGGGGGGCTTGCCGGGCAGGGAACTGGGACTGCGCCCCGTCCTCAGCGCCAGTCACCGGAGGTGGCAGCGCTGGATACTGCATGTGGCTTTGCCTCAATCTGGCAACTGGCTGCTTGCTTCTGCTTATTTCTCCCTATTTCCTGCAGCACTTTGTTGTCAGGGTGGTGGGCATTAAATTGAAGTTTCCAGTTGGTGTGGGATGGGAGCACCGGAGCTCCTTGCCCCAAAGTGCTGGGATGGTTGCATGTCTGCTCCTGCCTGGTCTGTCAGTCAGCCTGTCCTCTGGGCGAGGGTTGGCCCTTCATGTGTCCAGAAAACACCTCCACATGGCTGGGGCTAGTATAACTAATAAACTGCATTGAGTCTTCACTGGTGGAAAAGCAAAGCACCCCCCTCCTTCTCCACGATGCTCCTCCCCTAAACAACCTAACCTCCCCCCCTCTACACACCTCCTCCCAATTTCTGATCTATACCGGAGCCGTCATGCATTGATCAGCATCTTATCTGGGCGATTATGCTACCCGGAGGGTCCGCCGTGAATTTGCGGGGAGCTGAGACAGCTGAGCACGGGAGCCAGCCCTGAGCGGCGGCGAACAAGAGCATGTCTTATCCCGACGAGCAGCTGCTGCCAGCGTGAAGGGAGGATGAGGCCACGGGAGGAGACATCTGCCCCGGCACCCTCCGAGAGCCCCCGCTCCTCCAGAGCCATGTCCCGACCCCGGCGGGCTGCGCCACGCTCCAGGCAGCTTTGAAGTTAGAGGAGGCAGTTGTGTTTAGAAAGGCAAGAGATGAACTGAAGATTAAACATGTATGGGAATTATCCTCACTTCATTAAGTTTCCTGCAGGCTTTGGCAGTAAGTATTTTACTTGCGTTTGCAATCTGTGCCTTCTGGGTGAGTTGGAGGAACTGATCCCACAGTAGGAATATGGCGGGGGGGGTGTGGGGGGTGTGGTAAAGGGAGTTTAAAAACATGTTTAACCTAGCTCGTATGTGGCTGTAACCTACGATGCCTGTGTGCTTATGATTGAAGCTGTCCTGTGATTATATATGCTGTGAACTTCAGCACAGCCAAACCAAGCCGCCTGAAATTATGCAGGCTTGAGTCAAACCACGACTTTTTGCTCTGAAGTTTAGTATATGGCATTTGAGAGATGCATGTGTGTGTTTGTGTGTGATGGACTGAATCTATTAATTGAAAGAATAGGATCAAACCAAGTAAGTATCTTTCCAGTTGCCTTTTTACCAAGTTGTTGGAGGAAAAAATTACTTGTAAAACATAAAACATCCCCCAAGGAAATCTGAAGAGGGCTCTTTCCTTACCCAGTGGCTGTCTCCTGCCCTTGTGACACAGATACCACCATAATCGCGTGAAGCTGTGTCAGATTAGCCAAATGAGGCTGCACAGCGAGACAACGGTCTGCGAAGGGCTGCGTCTGCATGGCTGCGAGCCGCAATACCCCCGCGCACACCAGCCGTGAGCCAGCCCCAGTTGCAGAAACCAGAACCGCTCCTGGGGGTGGGGGGGGGAAAGGGCTTTGCAATTACTGGGACTCACTTGTTATTTTTATCTGAAGTTGTTACCCTTGCCCTAACATGGGGGATGTGTAAGGGGAATGGGTTGAGGAGCTGTCGGGTGCTCCCCACTCGAGGCAAAATATTGATGCCGCTCCAGGGAAGTTACAGTGCGTTGTCGCTTGTGGATATGCAAAGTTTTAGTATCTCTGGAAAACTACTCAGGTTGTTCCCAGCCCTTCAGGGTGGGTAAATGCCTCCAGGACCCTCTCTGGAGGCCCCCAGGCTGCATACATCAATCTGTTACTTCTCTGGTAGAGAAGAGGTTTGTGCAGACGTTGGATTGCATATGGGATGTTTCCGCTATCTGTGTATATATATATTTTATTTTTTTCCTCTCCCTCTTGCACCAGATGCTCACCTCTGGTAATTCTCCAACTCCAGAAAAGTCATTGGTATTGCATCAAGTCATCGCCAAGTTTCACAAGCGCTTGACTTTCCAAAATACCTTTTTTTAGGCAGTTTCTGCAGAAAAGAGATGACTTGTTGGAAGAATCTATTGCTCACTGGTGTTTTTAAGGAACCAGCCAAACTCTCTCCTATTGCTGCAATAAGAGTGAAACAATGGAAGTGTTATTTGTGTTTAATTTGTTGAGTATTACAAATTTACAAGGAAGTGAAAGAAAAGTGACATTCAGACTGATCTTGGTAGGAATCAGGCACAGATCCCTGTAGAGACAGAGGTCACAGCACTCAGCAGAGCCTTTGGGAGATTTCTAGGAGAGGAAATTGGTAGCAGAAGCAGAGGTAGTTCTGCTCCACCAATAAAGGCAAAGGCACTATTCTCCATCCCACCAACCGTTCAATACACTGTGACTTTAACTTTAATTTAAAAGTATATTTAACTGGTGTTTTAACCTGCTTCCAACTTGGTTTAGAAAAACAAAAGAGCGTTCTGCAGGTGAACTGCTGGCAGAGATGCAAAAGCATTTGCCAAGTTATGTTTTGGCTGCTTTAAAACAGTGGCCGTGGCCTGTCCTGTGCTCCCTGGACACTATAGAACTGCAGGTCACTGCTCACATCTGCACTACCCTCAAAGCTGGAGCGCTTTCATGCCCCAAAGACAGCTTGAGAGGCCTGGGGGCTTGCAGGTGGTGTGGGGGCTGCCTCTTCCTGGGTTGCTTGGTCTCCAGAGGGGGATTTCTGGGGATTTCTGACTGTTTGAGAAGGCAATTGGTGCTCTGGCCAGACAACATGAGGGCCCGTGGGCTGTGTGAGAGGACACTTAGAGAGGGATGAAGCAGGGGGAGTCACAGCGACCATCGATTGTGGTGTGTCAGATTCCCACTGCCTTGGGATCCTCACCACAAAGCCCGTGCCGGCAACCTGCATCTCTGGCAGGTCCACAATATGCTCATTGTCTTTGCTGCTCCCTCTCCTTTAAAAATAGCTACAAAACTGTTCCTTGTCCACTTTGCGCTGTCGCCATGAAGGGGGACATCAGCATGGTGGAAAAGGGCAGTGTCCCCACTAGACTGTCAGCTTGTTGCATTCCTTGTTCTTGCACTGCATTGCTGGAGGGCAGAGTTAAGGAGATGTGGCATGCTCTTCAGCATGTCTAGCTCTTATTGTGTTCAGACTTCCTTTAGCTCTGAAATTCTGGGCTTCATTTGGAGCACAACAGCAAAAAACCCCATGTGTTTGCTTTCTTTTTTGCATTCAAGTAACTGTTGCTTATGCTTTAACTTAATTTTATCTGCATTCAGGTTAGAAACAAAGTACGCATTTTTGATGGTGTGTAACTGTCACTTTGCTCTTAAATGTCTGAATAACACCATCGAATTTGAGAATGTACATGCACAAATTGGTAATAAGCACATCATTTGCAATGAGGAAAGGAGAGGCTCTAAAGTGTTCTCAGTGAGTTTGTGGAGTAGCAGGGAAAGTGTTCAGATGAGGCACCCTTACACATCTAAAGCAGGAGATATGCTCTAAGGCGGATGGATTTGCCTTCACAGCCTGGGCTATAGGAGCAACGAAAGGGTTTCAAATGCGGTTTTATTCTTCAGAAGGATGCATTTCATCCGGAGCCCAGCTCCCAGGGCAAGGAAAGATGCTGTGCTGGCTGTCCTCTCTCTGAGCACTCTCTGGCACAGTTGGTCAGGGACAAGAACTAACTTGGCTCCTCCACAAAGTCTCTTTTATTAGTACTCATGTAAGTTGGCCTGTGGCCATGCCACCTCCGGCTGCAGTCTTGTCAGCTCTCCCAGGCAAAGCAGGGTTAGGCCAGGTCGTTTGGGGGATAGGGAGAGGAAAACCCAAGTTGTGCCTGGAGTGGGGCTGCTGCCTGGCACCATTTTCATCTGTTGATGGTCCCAGGTTTTGTGACCTGCAGGATGCTTTTTCCCTGGGTGTCACTGCTTGAAGATGGAAGAGGGCTCTTTGACCCAGCAGAAATATGAGAAAATCCAGTGACTGGGCAACTCCTGCAGCTAGGGAAATGCAGATTATTTTATTTATTTTTTTTTTTAAAGCAGGAGACACTTCCCTTCAATTGCCTGAGGCAGCCAGAGACCCTGCAGCTGGTTAGATCCTTTCTGATGGGGAGCCTCGCCAGGAGTATAAAGACCACTGTAGGAGTTTGTACATGGTTTTTTCCTGATAGATGCTGTGCTGGAGATCCCACTGGCCAGGTGAAAAATCTGGTCAGACAATCATGAAAACCCCTTCAGGCCTCAAATTCAGCAACTTTTATTTCTTTGGAGATGAGAAACTTTATCCAGCTCTTGTGTATTACTGTGGTCACCAGGGGGATGCGATACATCGTTAGGGTGAGTAACTTTGCCTTGCAGTCCTTATTTTAATTATCTGACAAGCAGTTGCTAAAGGAGTTGTTGGTTGGCAAGATCACCATAGTCACAGAGTTACCCTGTAACTCACGGTTCCTGTCAAAGTCACGGCAAAGCCTGTGTAGCTTCTGTGGGTTGTGCTCCTTTCTTCCTTCCTCCTTAGCTTGGCTTCCTGGGGAGAAGAATATGTGGTTACGCCGCAGGTGTTTCTTTTCCAAATGTCCTTGGACATATTAAGCTACTGACCCACTGTCCAATTTCAGTCAAATCAGATGAAGACCTCAAAATAGCATCTGATGCTGAGCCTGCACCAGGGCATGTGAATGTCTCGTGTGCTTCCAGCCCACTGCTGCTTGTGAGCCATGGTTTTGGGTGGCCCCTGTTTGCAAGGGCAGCACAGGAGCACTACCTGAAAGGAGAGGGAGCAGCTCTTCCCACCACCCGGAGAGCTGAGGGAAGCTTTCTCCTGCTTGTTGGTCTCCTGCCCTGTGCAGATCCCTGTTGCAAAAGCCCCTGCTCGCATATGTGCCAGCACACCTCCAAAAATTTTTGCTCCTCTGTGACGTTAGCTGTCGGGGGAAGGCTGCATTATTTATTGACTCTGAGTTGAGCGGAAAGATGGAAGCACAAAGGTTACTGGACTTTAAAAGCAAGGCAAAAATAATAACCTTTCTGTAGGATATTAGCATGGCGATCTGTACTGCCTGTGGAAATCTGCTTGAACACTTAAAAATATCACCAGAAAGGGAATAGTTTTTCAGTTTAGCTTCCGTGTATTAAACAAAAACTACTTCTGCAGTCATATCAGCAAAACTTTGATTCCAGTTAACATGGGTTCCCTGCTACATAACTGCATCCAGTTTCAGGAGTGTTTCTCACAGGTATTTCCCACTGAAGGTCATCCCCAAGGACGAGCAGCCTGCCAAGCTGTACTTCCCACGCACACCCGTGCTCCTCTGCTGAAACCAGCCTTTCTCTGCGTGTCTCTTCCCACTTCTTGGCGCTCTCTGATCTGTGGAGGTTGAAGTATCTGCAAAGTTTTGCTAGTCATGTGTCAGGCAGGGCAATTTGCACCTTTAGTTGTTCATGCCAATGAAATGAACCCTTTCTGTCTATATCTGAGGCCTGAGAGGCACAAGCGTGTTTTTCATTATTTGAAGCGTTTGTTCCAGCTTTTGATTCTCTCTGACATTATTAAAAAGAAAACCGTGAAGGTTGAAAGTGTCATCACCTCTAGGCTTGCCAGGGATCTGCAGGTCTCAGGAGGCAGGATTGCTTTAGGCCTTAGTTGAAGAAAGACCCCGGTGTTTAACACTGATACCTTTCCTCTCAAGGCTTTGCTAGGTGTTAAAGCTGAAGGGGCTTTAACCAAAACAAACTTGCAACCCATGTTGGTTAAATAGACGGTGTATGTAGGACTTGGTTGTTTCTGGTGCCTGTGCATTCTCATTCCACTTTCTGCTCAAACAGAATTGCGGAGACTGGTGTTCCCTGCCATTATTTGGGTGAAAATCAAGACATCTTTATCGGTTGCAGGCTGGACGCTTCTCTTCCCACTGCCTTTGCCAAGGCATTTGCGTTCCTGTGTTCCCTTGCAGCTTGTCTTTGCTTCCATGCCCAGCTTCCCCTGTGAAGCGCTGACAAGCACAGAGGTATCCAAGCTGGCTTTATTGAGCTAGTGTAGGTCCTGGACCAATTTAGCTGTGTTAGCCCAGGCCTGGCTGTTTAGCTTCGGTGTGGTGGAGCTGGAGCTCTATGTTCTGCAGGTACATCCGTCGGACACCTGCACATCTACTGAGAGGTTGATGGTGCTCATCTGATCCAGATTTTGTGAGACTGTTCATGCAAGTTTCCCACCCCTGGACTAGGATTTTGCTAAAATGAAGGTGAAACACAGATGGAAGTGGAGTATCAAAGCTTTGTGTTGAGCTTCAGTGGCTGGTGGGTGAATGTTGTCTGTGTCCTCAAGGGCACTGTTTTTAGAATGCAGAGAACAGAGTGGTTCTTAGGGTCTTCTCTCATTTTTTCTATTGTCAGCAGAGTTGTTTATGCTGACGATAGATATGATCCTTATTCTGAATGCTAAAGCAACAGGATGGACGTTGTGTCTTTCTGCACACTTCCAACCCACCGCTGCTCTCTGCAGCAAGTGATGTGAGGCATTTGCAGAGGCAGTTTGAAACAGCAAAGCACACGGAAGCAAGTTTCTTCTTTTTAAATTTTGCTTCCTACAAAGAGAAGGCTAATGTGTGTGGCTGTCTGTACAAGAGAGCTCATGGAGGGTTGACTGAGGCACTGGGTTCTCTGGACACTGCATGTTCGCAGTGGAGACATCAGAGAATCCACACAAGGCAGTTCCCTCCTGTTCTTTCTTCCCCTGCTTCTCCAGGAGATAGATAAATACAATATCGGGCTTCCCTGAACCTCTCTTCAGGAAACTACCTGTCCAAGCATTAATGGCAGGGGGGGATATAGGGGAGAAAGACATGAACAGCCCTATTTGTGGATCAGAAATAAGCTGGTCTTGAATCCAGAGAAGGTGGTTACAGGCAGTAGCAGGCCCTGATGCTTCATCCAGGGTCTCGGCCAGTCTTCCCCAGCAGAGGTGGGGGACCTGGCCAGTCTGGGACCTGCAATCGGCGCCCACGGGCAGGGGCTGTGCCAGCCACGGAGCCCTCGATGATGGGGCAGCCCTCAGCTCTGCGGGGCCCCATCACAGCCAGCTGAATCCCCGGCATTGCTTGTCACCTCGCATTACCTGACGGACAGACTCCGGGCCCGCTTTGGTCTGTGTAAATGTCACCTGTGCCAAATGCCACTGGAGAGTCGAGGGCAGCCGGCCATGGCTGGCACGCAGGACTGAGTCCTGTCTCCCCAGAGCTGCTTCCTCACTGCAGAGCAGCTCCTTGCTGGTCCAGCTCTGCTGCCATGCTGATGTTTCCATTTGTCCCCCAAACGATAGGAGAAAAGCCATGTCATCCCTGCAAACCCAAAGCCTTTCTGGTTGCTTTGCGTTGGGAGATGCATGACGCTGTTTTCAACCAAAATGATTCAGACTTGCAATCTCTGCTGTTTGCACTGCCCAAGCCAGCCTGGCTCCTTTGGACTGAAACAACTTGGAGGGTACTCTACTCAGGGGAATAAGTAACCCCATTGTCAAGGATGCTTTGGCATGGCCCTTCCTGCACACCTTCTGTGTCCCTCACACAAGCTGATAACCTGGTAGCACTTGCATCTTATGTCCCTCTCGGGGTGCTTCAGCCTGAAAATGAGAAGCTGAGGGGAGTATTTCCGCAGGTGCAGAGGTTGCACTTCTGCTCCCTCGGGGACTGACTTGGCAAACTTATCCAAGGAAAGGACTGGAAGTTGAAGTTTGGACCACCTTGCAGAAGTGGTTTGCTTTGACTTATTTTTTTTTCTTTTTCTGCTTTTTAAAGTAGGGTTTGTATTACAGTTTATAACAAATGGATTAAATTGTTCATTGGTAAAAGGAAAGTTAAAATTTATGGGGTGTTTTTTGTTTTTTGGGTGTTTTTTTTTTTTTTTTGACCAATGGATTTGTCCCAGACCTGGCAGGACAGCGTGGCCAGACATCTTAGGAACAAGCTTGTTAGCTCTTTTGTTAATCAGGCTCTGGTAGAGCCTGGCTTTACACCCATGTGCTCTCCTGTAGATTTTCTCATTTATCTGTCCATGTCTACCAGCAAACACTCCTTCGTGCGTTCATGCTTCCTCTTTGGTGTCTCGTTGCTGGGCAAGAGAGGTAGGCACAAGCCCTCCAGGCTTCATGGCTTCAACCTTTGATCCCATCCTGGGGGCTAGGAGATTCCTCTGGCCATAGCCCTTGAACAGTCGCCTCTTGGCATGGACACAAGCACACCATGGGGCTTGCCATGGCAAGCAGTCTCCTCGGGGGAAAGCCTTGCTCTGGCTCCACGAAACTTGGAGCCTTTCTAGTGGAGAAACAGTGGTGACAGTGTTTCTGTAAGGTCTGGTGTAAATGCAAACAGTTAAATAACTCTCCTGGAAGTCTTTTCTTGTTGGTTTAAATCTTCTTCATGATACTTTCAAAATATGCCCTTTTCTGTGTTAATGAAAAGGGTGAAGAATCATTCTTCTCCTTAGCTGTGCTGATGTGATAGATTTCTGCCCAGTCTCCCCTTCAGTGGCTTATTTTCCAAGCTGAAGAATCCTCAAAGGCAATGTTGTTTATCTAGTTGTTTAAAGAGGTATAAAAACAATTTCTTTATAAGTTTGTGCTACAGATACTGGAGAAAACTGCATGCTATGGTACCAGACTACTCGCAGGGGATGAAAAATGCATTTGCTTTTTTCTGAAGCCGATAATGGCACAAGTCTGGATGCTCCTTTTAAGTCCCAGGAAACAACGGAGGTGCCTCTGTGAGCTGAGTGCTTCGGTAACGTGGGGGCTGGGCAAGCAACACACCTTCTGCCCACTGCTAAAGGCGCTCCTGGCGGCTTTCTCTGGGGTGAAAGGCTTTTGTGCTTGGAAGCCATTACAAGGTAGGGATTTTGCTGTCTACTAACAGAAAACAGGCTGCGTGTCTCCGTGGTGGTGGCGGGGGGATGTGGGTGACTTTCTCCAGCAGCAGGCGGGAGCCCTGGCTCTGCCTCCAGACCGCCTCGCTGCCTCCGAGGCTTCTACCGCTGTCATTGAGCCGGCTTCCTCTTGCTGCACATCGCTTTCCCACTGGGAGAATTGATCCAAAAAGCCAAAGCAAGAATTGACAAAGACCTTTTCTCCCCCTCCCTCTGTAGAATTAAGTCTGAAGTGGGTTGATAACAGCAGATCGAGTCCTCCTTGACTCTGACAAATGTCTTTAATGTTATTCAGCAAGCTGACCTTTTCCCGTCTTTATTGTGCATCTTCCCTTTGAATCAGATTTGATTGTTACTTCAGGTAAAATAACAAACACTGTCACGTAAATAACTTTGCAATAATGTTAAAAGGAGGGAAAAAAAACTCCAAACAAACAAAACACCAAAGCGCTGCCTTACTTGCAAATGCAATGGGAACAAGAATCCTCCGTGCCAGCCATGGAAAACCAACTGTGTGACCTTCCCAGACAACATCTTTGCATTGGTACTCCAGGGAATAGTCTCCTGTGCTGAAAAGCCAACAGAGGAAACAACGGTTCATTGAAATGTTAACAACGGCTAATGCTAACTGGGGTCGGTAAATTCTAGGGGAGGGAGGAAAGGTCATATAAATCCTTAAAATACAGCTAGATACATAACCTGTCAGGACTAGTGGGCGTTCCATGCCCAGATTCCCTCTGAATATTTGAGACTGACCTTACAGAAGGCAGCGTTTAGGCACCTTGCTTGGGTGAGGCGTTCAGCCTCAGAGACTGCCCTGAAGTGGCAACGATCAAGGTTATATTGCTTTTGTATGCCACCTCTTTCCCAGTGGGGTTCAGGGCCAGAATGATCTCGTGGGGCTACCGCGAGGCTCAGTTTGGCAATGTGCGCTGGAGACCTTTAGTATGGAAGGTCAAAACCCTCTTTCCTTGTGGCTATGAGATTGTCTGCCTGGTCATGTCTGCGTGGCCACAGTTTCCGCTCGACCTCGTACTAAGTGAGGAAAAGTAGTGGACAAAATATTTTGTGGGTGCCTTGTCCTGTCGTCTCTGTTGCTGGCATGTCATGGAAAGTTTCTGTCCTGTGTTCCTCCAGCTCCTCCTGAAGATGCTGGCATCAAGTTTTGAGAGCTGGAGGAAGGTGTGAAATAGCATGGTGGGAAAGGAAGAGCTGAGCCATGGGAAGAGGAGCCTGCTGAGCACCATGCCTGAGCCATTGCAGGGAGCATAGGTGCTTATAAGACGTGGGGAGCATTTTAGGGTTTCCAGCCTGGTCGGTGGGGATTTCATGGTTTCAGATGTGTGCTGTCTCTAGATCCAGCTTGGACAAAAGAAATGGGATCTCCGGGAACTCTTCAAGAGACAAATCAGCCTCAGGCAGGCAGTGGTGCCTTCTTCCAAGTCAGCTGAGAAGGAAGATTTGATTATTAAGTATTAGCTTCATAATATGTTTTGTTGCTTTATATAACTCTATTTCCCGTACCATAACCAATGTTTTGCTCTTTCCCTTTATAGCATAAGGCACGTTTGCTGGTTGGCTTTAAGCCTTGGCCAGCATCTAAGCTGACACAACCAATGCTGGGCAGCTGATCGTTGTACAGCCAACCTCGCCCATAGTGCATGTAATCTTTGTGCTTCTCCCTGTAGATTCCCCTGTTCATGCCAGCTCCACATCTGCGAGCCCATCATCAAGCCTTTCCACGGGAAATTCGGTGGACGGGCACCACAACTACCTCGAGGCCCCTGCAAGCGCCTCCCGGCCACTGCCGTCCCCCATGAACGCGATCGGGTCTCCAGTGAATGCGCTGGGCTCGCCGTACAGAGTCATCGCGTCCTCCATCAGCTCACACCCGGTCGCTCTCTCCTCAGCCCCGGGCATGAATTTTGTGACACACGCCAGTCCGCAGGTAGGTTGATGTGCACACTTGCTTTACTACCATTTGCGATGCTCAGAGACTGGGGTACAGCTCAAACACTTGAGGGAGTGGGTTGGCTGGTAGAATCTCGTGTGTTTTGGCCACTTAGGGAGATTATCTGTAAAGAACAATTTCCAGCATGTGAATCTTTCTACATAAATCGCCATGGCACAGAGAAGACACCTGTATATATTTCAAAATCCCTTCACAGTAAAGGGAGAGAGCTAATTCCCAGGTTTGTTCTCACCATGGGTGTGATCCAGCTCCCCTCCGCTGCATCTATTGCAGTGTGTATAATTACTGTACATGGAAATAATCGGGATAGCCGAGGGCTGCAGCATGTGAAGCATTCCCCTTCCTCCTGTAAAAGGATACCGCTTTGTTTCATTATTTGGAAAGGAGACAGACTTTCTAGAGAGAGACAAATGTTACTGCTAAATGCCAGCCACGCACTGTGTTGCATATAAACTTTGCCTGAAGAAAAATGAAGCGCTCCTGTCCTTACTGCCTGAGCTCACTCAGGTGCTGAGATTTCCCCTTCAGACGGGGAGGACACCCAGGGCTTGGGGTTGGTGCCTCCCCAGAGCCATGGATGGGCTGGGAGCCTCCTGGGGTGCCTCTGTGAGGCAGGGACAGGGACACGCTGCCCCAAGAGCCTGGCACCTCCTCCAGCATGGCTGAGACCAAGGTGGCAGTGTGGGATTTTAATTGTGCGGTGAACCGCTCTGGGAGTGCAGATCTGAGTGGAAATTCTGCCTTTTATTAACAAGACTTTGCGTTTTATTAGTGGGACCTGAAGGTAGGGATTGCTCAAGAGCCTCATGGCTCCTGATGAATAAGCAGCAAGGAGATGGTCCCTGAGCCCCAGACCCTGCTTCCCAGTCTCCACAATCTATCTGAAGCTCTTCCCAGTGTCTGCCACCAAGGAGCAGATGGTGTAGGGAGGCCCCTGGAGAGGTCTTGAGGGATTTGTCAGGTTTGGCTTACCTTTCACCAGTAACCTCAACTCCTGCATGGGTCCGGGCTGTCTGCTGTGGGTGTGCTGGGCATCCTTCCTCCCCTGGCACCACCCAAGTCTTCCCCATTGACCTGACAATATTTGTGCCTGTGGCATCCAGGCCAGGTAACTGCTGGTGGTGGAGCTGGTGGCAGTGTTGGCTGCGTGGAAACCTTTGCTTTGGGGCTGGGGATGCTCCGGGAAGTGGTTTCCCCCATCCAGGCACCACGCCAAATTCCCAGCTCCGAGGAACGGGTTTCATTTGTGTTGCCTCTAATGCAAGGAGACAGTTGGGCCTTGGGGATTCGGCAGGGAGGCCACTAATGGATTTGGGTTCAAGCAGTTGTCCCAGATATCATCCATGATTGCACTTAACCTGCAGGAGTCAAGCTCTGAAGACACTGATGGCTAAAACTGCCCCATTTCTCCCTCCACATACACGCTCTCTCCCTGTTATTGTCTCAAAGTGCAGCCAGAGAGAAAAAGTGGTACCTGAGCTCTGAGTAACATTTTCAACCATAAAAAGTTCCTTCTGGCTCAACATCTTGCCAAGGAGAAGTTTCCAGGGTAAAAAAAAAAGTGGCTGGACGCTTGTGTGAAGGAAGGGGTTGATTTCTCTCTTCCTTGGACCAAGTTCGGATTTTGAAGCATTAAGGATTTACAGCTACCCAGTGCCTGGGCTCAATCTACACGTGGGAGAGCGAGCCTCTGGGTAATTTTTTCTTATTGCTTTTATTTTCCAGTGCAGCAAAACAAGCTGGCTCCGAACGTGGTAATTTTTGCTGGATAATTTGTACTTTCAATGTCATCAGCCTGTTGAAGCTTTCAGAATGAAGGGACAGGGCTGAGAGAAGATGAAAACAGGCTTCATCTTTTTGTTTTTTCTAACGACACGTGCAAAAATCCCAAAGGGATGAACCCTTCTTGTTCTTTGCTGACATTTCCTGTGGAAATATTATACTTTTTCATGGGAAACGGGCAGTTTCTTGGAGCAAATGGAGAACTTGCAACAACATGCATGAAGTCTAGTGGCTCAGATGCTATGGAGACTGTAATGAAGGCTGCAGCTGGATTTTCACCCAAAGCCTTGTTTTCTGTCCCTACTTATGCCCTCTTGCTGGGAAGTTGAAATTTAGCTGATAAATTGCAGCAGCTGTTAAAAACAAGCTCAGTGATGAATGAAACCATCCCTGGCCCTCCAAGCATGGCAATGGGAAAAATGATTTGATGGTGGTTTTGGAGAGATGTTACTCTGCCTAGACAGTTTTTGACAAGACGTGCTCAATGGCCCTTAATCCTCACTGCCCTGCCAACAACAGCTCGAAAGGCAAATAGCAATAAAACGAAGCCCTGGGCAACATCAGGCTTGGGTCTCTAATCGATGTCAGTTTGTAACCTTTAACTTGCAGCAGCCGTGAGCAGCTCCTGGGGATCTCAGCTGGGGGCTCTGGGCCATTCGCCTGCATCTTGCTGCAGCTGACTTTAGATGCTCAGCCTGCTCTCCCTTATTTTTTTTTTTAATATAGCAATATCGAATCTCCTCTGTTCTCCAGCCTGTGGTAGTGTTTGGGAACCTGAGTCCCAGGGAGTGACCAAGATGGCCATGTTTTCATGCATTTATACAGATTTGTGTATCATCAGTCAGGGAAGCTAACCCACTTAACACTTTTAAAAAAAACATCATTACAGCTTCTCCGGCCATGCAGCAGTGCAGGTTTAATTGCAACAAATCGCCTGGCTGCTTCCTTACTAAGCTGTTAGAGTTAGAGGCCGCAAGCAGCCGGTGATCAGCATCCTGTAACGAAGCAGGCGGGATCCCACCAGCGCTGTCGCTCGGAGGCTGTAATTGAGCAGCTGAGGGTTGCTGCCTGCCCTTTTCCAGCTCTGCTTAGTCCTGGCTTCAGTTACAGCATCAGGGCAGGGTGAGAGGCAATATCTGCTACCAGGCATCTGCTTAAACCCCTCCAGCTGGATTCACCAGAGGATGTCTGTCTGCCCATGGCAGCCCCATGGAGTGGCTGGGGATAAGCTTGTGGGACGAGCCCAGCAGGGGCAGCAAGGGAGGGGTCAGCTCAGTTTGGGGTTGGTTTCATTGAGGTGTATGAGTCTTGACCCTCTAACCTGTCTTGTGGCTTCTGCTTTTGCAGCTCAACATCCTGAACAATGTCAGCAGCTCAGAGGACGTCAAACCTTTGCCAGGTCTCCCAGGGATCGGGAACATGAATTATCCATCTACAAGCCCAGGATCCTTAGCCAAACACATCTGTGCCATCTGTGGGGACAGGTCCTCGGGTAGGAGGTTTTCTTTCTTGGGGAAGGCTTTGTGCAATGAAAACTCCCCTGACGCTCTGAAGCGAAGCTCACGCAGGAGTGAACGCTGCGGAGGCTCGCTGGGGCCATACTGGCACTGCAGGATTCATAGCTGGGTCTGGCTCACCCAAGGGCAGGCTGTCTGTTTTGCAGATTAGTTGCCCTGTGCCCAAAAGTGAGCAAACCTAAAAGCCATGCGCATCTCCCTTATGTGTGTATAATCTCACTTTATGTTTTTGTCCCCGCATATCAAAGGTAAATATATCAAAATCACTGTGTTCTTATTTACCTGTGCTTTGTGTTAGCTGGCCTTTGCCTGTGCCTGGGTTTTCTCTCCTACCCCAGAGACCTGCAGCCTGGCCATGCCTTGCACCCCACCTTCCATATCACTGCACCCCATTTGCTACCTATTCTGTACTTGCACTGCAGCTAAGATGTGGCTCCATGTCCTTCCTTATCACAGGAAAGCAGCGGTCCTATAGTTTGACTGCTGCTGGTCACTATTCCTGCTAAGAGCCACTAAAGCCAAGTCCAGCCTGCTGAGGTGATACCCTGCAGCCATTTTTTTCACCTTTGGGGTTGGTTCGAGCTTTTTCCACGCTGGAGGGAAGGGCAGATGCCTGCCTGCCCACTGATGGCCTCCCCTTGCCTCCCCAGGGAAGCACTACGGGGTGTACAGCTGTGAAGGCTGCAAAGGCTTCTTTAAGAGAACAATCCGGAAGGACCTGATCTACACCTGCCGAGACAACAAGGACTGCCTCATAGACAAGCGCCAACGCAACCGCTGTCAGTACTGCCGCTATCAGAAGTGCCTCGCAATGGGGATGAAGAGGGAAGGTATGTGTGGGCTGGTGGAAGGAATGAGCTTTTAGAAATTTTCCTTACATTCATTAGGGCGAATCTGGCTCTTGGTGGCCCTCCAAGGCTGGAGCATCCTAATAACCCACACTGACAGCTTCAGGGCATTTTTAACCTCGTTTCGTAAAGGAAATGAGGCTGCTGGGGAAGCTATTGCACTGTAATTTTCTTCACATCCCACCTAAACACACATACTGGTGACTATTGAACCTATTAACCAATTTTGACCCGAGCTTGCCTTTAGTTAGTGGCCTTTAATGGCCCGGACCCCTTGGACCCCCTGTAAACCTTTGCTGTGGGCAGTACCCAACAGTGAAGAGTGCTGCAGCCTGCTTGTCTCCTGTGTGAACGGCAACATCCTTTTTTGTTTGCAACTTCCTGGCTTCATTTGTCACCTAATTCTTGCAGTGAAAGATAAGGGTGGATGATTTCTTTCTGTCTCTTATTTTATAGTTCTCTGTCATTTCCACTCTTAACCTCACCTTTGGAAATGAGCTGCGGTACGGCTCGCGTCCTGTGGTGGCTTTGTGCTGCAGGAGAGCGCTGTATGGAAGCAGTTCACGCAGCCTCTCCTGTACTCCACATATGGGAGTGGAGCAATGCCCAAAGGACCGTGTTTCTGGTACAAACCACCAAGGTGTTGATCTGGAGCAAGGACCCAACCTGAGGCAATTGGACTTAAGGGAGGGATTTTGCACTGACTTGAAGGAAGCCTCCAAAGAGCTGCTGAGAGTGACACATGTCTGTGGTGGGACCTGCAGCTCTGCCTCTCCTCCCACACAGTTCCAGAGTGCGCAAAGATCTTTGTAAAAGCCACCACTGAGTGAATCTCTGCTGCAGGGAAAGACCAGCCCAGTGGGCATGGGTGTTTATTTGTCTACCTCTGCCCCCTGCAGCTAACTGCTCCCTTGGTAGTGCAAGGGCCGCTGAGCTGTATTGCTTCCCAAATTATACTGACAGATGCAAGGTCAGGTAGTGACAAGTAGCACAGCTTTTAAACTGCTTTTTTCCCCCAAGATAAAATAACTGTTCCGCCTCCAGGGTTGAATGCCAGCAGGCAGCATAGCTGTCCCTTTTGGTGGCCACACTGTCCCCCGGTGGAGCACCCCAGTTGCTCCCTGTGCAGGAGGTCAGATGGCGCAGGGCAGAGCCTGGGGAGGAAGCTGTAACGCTGGGCACAGGCTGAGCCTCATCCCATTCCCTGTACCATCGTCGATGTTGTATTTCCTCAACCACTTAGGACAGTGGGGGACCGTGAAACGCCAGGCTTGAATCAAAAACCTAATCCCAGGCACAGCTCTACCTTCCAGCTGGGTGCAAAGTGGTTCAGAGGACCAGGGTGTCAAGGCAACTTTCCCTTTGCAGAGCCTGAAAATTTAAACCCCAGGATCCTGGTGGACCCTACAGGGGTTTGGCTGCAATAATCACAGGGGCTTTCTGGGAGCTGCAGAAACTGAGGACAGATTGCAGCTTGAACAAGGAATCCTAGATGAGTTTGGGGGCTGCGGGATGGGACCGGTATTTCCTTGGCATGCTCGCTCTTCCACTAAGATTTTGATGATTTTAGAAACAGTTCCCTGGCTTCTTCCTGTCTACTACCCTAAAGAAGACAAATGCTTCCCCCATCTGGCTGGCACATATGTGCGTCCCGTGTTGCCCTCCCTCGCCAGTGCCAGCCTGGGTGCCCCACTGAGCCATCTCCTTGGGTGCTGCCAGTTCCCCAGCAGCTGGGCAGTGCTGGGAAGCACATCCTCCCAGCTGGGAGAAATGCAGGGAAGTGCTGAGCACTGCAAAGTGGTCCTGAGTCTCGGTGCTGAGGAACCTCCTGTCATTTGGCCCTTCCCCTGAAAGCACCCTAACATAAGGCAGGGTAAAGCAAGGCTGATGCAAGGGCTCATTTCCTGACACCACCGTGAACAGCAGCGCTCTAAAGACAAATGGGAAAGAAATCTCCTCATGCAAGTATCTGACCTACAAGCTTGTCACACTCTTTTTCCAGCAGCACTTACCTAATCGAGAAAATGGGGATCAAGTTCCTCCTGCAGTCTTCTTGTGAGCTGCGGGCTTGCTGAGATGGTCCCTTCCTTGGTGTCCCCTGGTGCTTATGCAGGTCCCCCCTCCTCCTAAAGTTGTCTTCATCCCTTGGCCTTGGTGGTTTTCCCACTCCTCTGGATACTGACTGCCTGGTGCTTAGCTAACGGGTGGGGGAGCCATTAACCTGTTGGAGAGTGAAGCACTAATGTCTGTGGGCCAGGGGCCAACTTTGCAGCCACCTTCTCCCCCACTTAAGCTTTTGTTTCAGGTGTATAAATGCCTGCAGCTCAGGATAGGCCATTCTTGGAGACCAGGCCAGCTGCACACCTGTTCCTTAGGGGCTACGGGGCACTTTGGGCCCCTGCTTGCTGCCATATGCTGTATTTTAGCCTAGAGAAAAGGAGGCTGAGGGGAGACCTTAGTGCTCTCTACAACCCCCTGAAAGGAGGATGTAGAGAGGTGGGGGTCGGTCTCTTCTCCCAGGTAACAGGCAATAGGACAAGAAGAAATGGCCTCAAGTTGCGCCAGGGGAGCTTTAGGCTGGGTATTAGGAAAAATGTTTACACTGAAAGGGTTATTAAGCATTGGAACAGGCTGCCCAGGGAAGTGGTTGAGGCACCATCCCTGGAGGTATTTAAAAGAGGGGCAGACATAATGCTTCAAGAGTGGTGTTCCCCAGGGGTCAGTACTGGGCCCAGTCCTCTTCAATATAGTCATCAACGACTTGGATGAGGGGACAGAGAGCACCCTCAGCAAGTTTGCTGGTGACACAAAGCTGGGGGGGGTGGCTGACACACCAGAAGGCTGTGCCGCCATACAGAGAGACCTGGACAGGCTGGAGAGTTGGGCGGAGAGAAACCTTATGAAATTCAACAAGGGCAAGTGTAGGGTGCTGCACCTGGGGAGGAATAACCCCATGCACCAGTACAGGTTGGGGGCTGACCTGCTGGAGAGCAGCTCGGTGGAAAGAGACCTGGGAGTCCTGGTGGACAACAGGATGACCATGAGCCAGCAATGTGCCCTTGTGGCCAAGAAGGCCAATGGCATCCTGGGGTGCATCAAGAAGAGTGTGGCCAGCAGGTCGAGGGAGGTCATCCTCCCCCTCTGCTCTGCCTTGGTGAGGCCACACCTGGAGTACTGTGTCCAGTTCTGGGCTCCCCAGCTCAAGAAGGACAGGGAACTGCTGGAGAGGGTGCAGCATAGGGCTACCAAGATGATTAGGGGACTGGAACACCTCTCTCATGAAGAAAGGCTGAGGGACTTGGGTCTGTTTAGTCTGGAAAAGAGACGGCTGAGGGGTGACTTTATTAATGCTTACAAATACTTAAAGGGTGGGTGTCAGGAGGATGGGGCCAGGCTCTTTTCAGTGGTGCCCATTGACAGGACAAGAGGTAATGGGTACAAACTTGAGTGTAGGAAGTTCCCTCTCAACATGAGGAGGAACTTATTTCCTGTGAGGGTGGCAGAGCCCTGGCACAGGCTGCCCAGAGAGGTGGTGGAGTCTCCATCTCTGGAGACATTCCAAACCCGCCTGGACGTGTTCCTGTGCAACCTGCTCTATGGTGACCCTGCTCCGGCAGGGGGGTTGGACTAGATGATCTCCAGAGGTCCCTTCCAACCCTGTGATTCTGTGAGATACGGTTCAGTGATGGGTTTCGTCAGAGTTCGGTTGATGGTTGGACTCGATCTGAAAGGTCCCTTCCAACCTGGGCAATTCTATGATCCTATGCTCACACAGGGGAGTGATGCTCTGGGACTGTAGTTTTCAGACACTTCTCTCCAGCAATGAGTTAAACAATGATATTGACACTGACTGGTCAGGTGTTTTGGCTTTTTTTTTTTAGCAGGATTTTCTTATTTCCCTTTGGAATTTCTCCAACAAAAATGTGCACCCAGGACTTCTCTTGAGCGTGAGGCTTGGCATACTGTGGACGCGTGTCCTACACAGACCTGTCCTCCACACACTCAGCAGCCCTGGGAGCTAATAGCTGAGATCTGGAGAGAATTTCAGTGATTCAATCAGTAGATTTTTTGGAAAATGTACAGAATCGGTAAAAGAGGGGCATCTGAGGTGCTTGGAACTGCTTTCTAGTGAGGAGGACTGGGAAGAGAGGTGGTGGTGGGAGAAGTGACACCAGGTCTGGGCCAGGCTGGGTAAGTGTTTGCTCAGGAATGAGGCAAGCAGCATGTGCGGATCCAGCTGGGGGTGAGGGACCATCTAGCCCTCCTGCTGGATGCTCTGGCTGCCATGGGATTGTTTGAAGCTTGCTGTAAGTACAGCAAACCTCAGTGTCTGGGTGCTGAGTCCCTCCTGCTCCCTCCAGCACTCCCTAGTCACACTCCCTAGTGACCCCCCTTTTTTTTTTGCCACCTGGAGGTAACAGCTCCTCTTTCCTCTATTCTGGAGCTTCATACCTCATAAATCGCAACTTTATGTCATATTTGGAGCCTACTGTTCTACAGCAACCCCAAAGTTATTGGGGGGTGGTGAGGGTAGCCATTTTAATGGATGTACATCTGAAATAGCCACTTATTTTCTGTTTTCCCCCACCTTAGGGGGTTTCTCATCCCTCCTCCCAGAGGCAATGGGACCCACTGTGAGTGGGTATGTGGTGTTGTGGGTGTAAAGAGACGTGTTTCTGTCCTGCAGCTGTGCAGGAGGAGAGGCAGAGGAGCAGGGAGCGGAGCGAGAATGAAGCCGAGTCCACAAGCAGTGGCAGCGAGGACATGCCTGTGGAGAGGATCCTGGAAGCTGAGCTGGCAGTCGAACCCAAGACGGAGGCGTACAGTGATGTGAACACAGAGAGCTCAGTAAGGGGCACTAAAATCACTTGTAGCTTGAGATGAGAGCCTTCGAAGTGCGATTTGAAAGCACAAACCCCATGTGAACGGCTGGCATGTTGCAAAGGGGTTTTTGCTTTGTACTGCCTAAAAATCGCCAACAATTCTTCTTTTGAAGCTACTCTGAACGCCAACTAGAAAACAGCCTATACATTATTTTCCTAGCAATTTTTTTTCCAGTTCCCTTTGGTTTCAATGAGTAGATACGGCAATAGGTGGATGCCAAAGAGTCTGAATCCTGTGCTGGCTTCCACAGTTGCACAGCCCTGGGCACTGCTTGTCTGCCCCAGTGACCAAGACTGCAATGGAGTTGGACACAGCAGGCTTACTGCTGTGGTTTTACTGTTCTGGATGAAACTGCTGTTCATGCCTGTTCAGAGGCTGCTTGATGGCTTTTAGATGTGCCCCAGGACGCAGGACTGCAGCCTGCCACGCAGGGCTTGCTTTGCAAAGAAGAGCAAGCAAACAGAAAAGTCTAGCAACCAGCTGATTTGGCTGGTTGTAGAGGGGATAGTAGTAATTAATATCTTCTCTTTTCAACAGTGCACAGCTGTGATTATTGGCAACTTGATCATTTGGCTTGTGGCTCTGAGTATCGTTAACTTAATCTGATACTGTGTGCAGTGCAGACAGCGATTTTACATTAACAAATTCTTTTCCTCTGTTTTTTTCCTTTTGATACCACTCTTAATTAGACAAATGACCCTGTCACCAACATATGTCATGCGGCTGACAAGCAGCTCTTCACACTCGTTGAGTGGGCCAAGCGAATCCCCCACTTCTCTGACCTGACCCTGGAGGACCAAGTCATTCTTCTCCGAGCAGGTAACGTCTCCTACCTGTGGCCTCTGGGGCTATTCCTGGTGCTCCTGGCCCTTCTCTGGGCTGCATACCATGCCAGCCAGGCTGGATGGTGAATGGGAGATCCTGAGCTGATCCATCCCTGCTGTCACGGGATGAGCGACCCATCCTGAGCCGTGCTGAGCGGTTGGCAGAGGCTGCGAATGGGGCAGTGGCATCTGTGGTTTGTTCCCCTCTTCATACAGACGTGTAGGAGGACTGGGGGAGAGTGAATAAATGTGTCTTAATGGAATTCTTATAACTACAGAACTTAGTATGTGTGGGGCACAATAGCGTGCTATGTGCAAAATGATGTAAAGGGGTTGCTGATGCAAGGAATATGGGTTTTTTTGAGGAGAAAAACCAGCATCTTTTCCCCCCTCCTCCTCTCCCCCCCCCCCCTTTTTTTTTTTTTTGGCACTTTGAGTCTCTTTCTGCACGTTCCTTGCTGCTGGCAAGGGTGCAGTTTGTACCTGGGTTTCCACCTCTCTTATGAGCTGAGTCTGAAGCCAGCAGGGAGAAACCAGCTCTCCTGCTCCATGTGGAACTGATTTTTTTGCTGACCTGCCTCTTGTGCCCCGCACACCTCCTCTTGCAGGCTGGAATGAGCTGCTCATTGCCTCTTTCTCCCATCGCTCCGTGTCAGTGCAAGACGGCATCCTTCTGGCCACGGGCTTGCACGTGCACCGCAGCAGTGCTCACAGTGCTGGTGTGGGCTCCATCTTTGACAGGTACGTGGCCTGTTTCTGTCATCCTCTAGCAGCAGCAGCCAGGCTGGCTCTGTCTCTTCCCTCTGAATGGGAAATATGTCCTTAGTGAGAACTAGAGCAAACCCACGGTGATTTGGGTTTAGCTTAGGATGAGGAGGGGACACTTGACTGGCTTAAAAACCAAGAATGGGATGAAAGCACCTTGGAAATGGATTTGCAGAAGCAGATCCTTGGTTGGGTGTGCAGGGGGGTGAATGCTTCTCTGCCTTCCCTCTAAGAGTTTGCCATAACTGGATCTAGAGCTAATACTGATCAGCAAGAGCTTTAGCTGGCAAAGCCTTAAACCCCAACTTGCTCATATAACGACTGCATGCGTACTGTCCGTGACATGCCTGCTCCCTGCCGAGCAGGACACTGCATGACCACTCTTAACGCAACTGGCATGTGTAAGGGCGGTGCTCGTGTTTCACACAGTGAAATATGGAGGAAAAACCCATGTGGTTTTCCTCAAGTGAGTGCAAATTGTTCTCCATAGTCCAAAGAGAGCACAGAGGGCGTCCACTGAGCAAAGTGAGAATGGGAGCGAGTTTGATGCTCAGGTCCATGAATGCTGATGCACATGTAGAAGAGCAATGTGTGGTGTGGCTGTCCCTCAAAGCTGCCTCTTCATGCAGAGAGGAACTAGGGGCATTCCCAGTGCCCATCCCAGATGCTTTTCAGCCCCCAGCCTTGGTATCCGTACATGTCTCTTATCATCTGCCCACCCATGTCCCCACATGCAGGGTTTTGACAGAGCTGGTGTCCAAAATGAAAGACATGCAGATGGATAAGTCGGAGCTGGGGTGCCTGCGAGCCATTGTCCTGTTCAACCCAGGTAAGTCTGAGGCCTGGGGCAGTCCCAGGTCACACGCATGCCCTCAGGGCCATGGCAGGTCACAAGTGGGAGAGCTGTGACAGTGAGCATCAGGACTGCAGACAGATTTGTCCCACTCCCTGGATGCATGATTAAAGAGAGCCTGAGTCCTCTCCCAGCCATGCACGCAGTGGAAAGGTCTCCTCTGCAGTGATTTCTTCCCTACCTGTATTCTCTCCCTCATCCAGATGCCAAGGGTTTGTCCAGCCCCTCGGAAGTGGAATCGCTGAGGGAGAAGGTCTATGCCACTCTGGAAGCCTACACGAAGCAGAAGTACCCTGAGCAGCCGGGGCGGTGAGTGTCCCCAAGCATGGCAGGAAGCTTAGGGCAGCACAATTCCCACCTTGGGAAAAGAGCAGATCGAGGCAGGGGTGTCTGGGCCACCCGGAGCTGGAGCCCCAAGCAAAGAAAGGGCAGGACACCAGCCAAAATTGCCTGAAGCAGCCCAGCTCTTGAAGGCTGGCCAGTCCTCTCAGTGCCCTAATTCTGGGCCAGAGCCTTTAGGGTGCTGGCGAGATGCGATTTTGTTGCTTTTCAATCCAATCCTACCCTCTGCTGGCCAAGCTCTCGAAACACCGGCAGCTGGATCCCAGCTCATCACTACCAGCCAAGTGATGGGCCCACAGCATCTTCTGCTATTTTTGGCTCTGGATGTGACTGCGGAGTGCTGCGAGTGGGGTGTGGGGAGAAGGGAGGCAGCCTGCCCGCTGCCCCCCCCGCCCCCTCCTCGCACCTGCGCCTCCAAACAGGAGGCAGCGGCTGGCAGAGGCGCTGCTGAGGGGTTGTGCACCCTCTGGGGGGGCCGGGGACTTTTGAAGGCTGTTTCAAGAAGGATTTCAATGGCACCATGGAGATGCAAGTCACTAGTTTAAGTCTTGGCTAGGGAGGCAATCTAGGGTTTTTTTATTTTTTTTTTTTCTTCATGGAAGTTTTAAAAATGATAAATTCTGTTTTGAAAATATACACATTCCCCTCCACGCAGGAGAAGAAAAATGCTTATTTCTCTGCTTTGAAAGCATAAGGGAACCTAAGCTAGAGGACTCTCCAAGGCATTTTTGGGGGAGCATTCAAGCTCTGCTCTCCAGTGGCCCTGGCGCTGGCTTGGAAACTTGTGGGAGAGGGGGGCCAGTGTCTTCTGCATGCCTCTGACTCTGCTGTCCTCCTTCCAGGTTTGCCAAACTCCTCCTGCGCCTGCCGGCGCTGCGGTCCATCGGGCTGAAATGCCTGGAGCACCTCTTCTTCTTCAAGCTGATTGGGGACACCCCCATCGACACCTTCCTCATGGAGATGCTGGAGACACCCCTGCAGGTCACTTGAGGGTCTGGCTCTACTATGGCCAGACCCTGGTCCCCCCTGCCCCTGCACAGCCTCCTGCCCCTCTGCTCTGGGCCTACAAGAGCTCAAGAGATGTCCTCCACCCTCCGCTCCTCCTCGGTGGGATTGTTGTGTTTTTGTACAGCTGTAAATCACCCCCTCTAACCCTCCCTGGCCTAGCTGTGGGGGTCACAGATCCTCTGACAGTTAACCAGTCCCTTGCCCCCCTGTACAGATAATTGCTTTAAATTATTTTTTCACTCTCAATAAAAGCCAACAAAACAAATAAAATAATATACGAGAGAGGCACTGATGGGAGCTGGCAGAACAGTCTCCTCTTTTGTCACAGTCGCAAGTCTGGCTTGGGATGGGGCTGAGGGACCTTCCTGAGACTCTTGGGCAACCCCAATCAGGGCAGGAACATCACTCGGGATATCAGCATGTGCTGATGGGCACAGTCCTCTGGCTGAGGGAGAACAGGTATTGTTGCTTCTTGCTTCTGCTAAGGAAAGACCTGGAGAAACTTGTTGCTTTGAACCAGAACATTTCGTTCTACCATCTTAAAAAGAGACTCTTGGAATTTTTGAAGTAATTGAAAAAGTACGTTAAAAAGTCATGGGTGTTTTTCTTTTTTCCTGAGCTAGTCCAGCCACTGAAGGAAGGACTGAAATTTTAATCCAGGTGGAGTATTTTGGGGTGACCCAAACCTGGTGTGCTCGTGGATAACTTTTATTTTTCTGAAGCTTTTTTTTTTCCTCCTCCATATTATTTGCAATGGAAACAGGCTCTTCAACCCCAAATTTATAATCTCGTACCTCCATAAGTGAAACTTGAAGAGAGAGAAAGCACGAGACACTCTAACAAAACCTGCCTCAAAGGTCTATCCCCTGCTCAAATGGCACTGCTGGAGCTTCTTATTGCAACCGAGCTAACCAGAGTCAAGCAAGTTAAAGACATGAATTTGTTCAATCCATGGAGTTTATCCTGGTGGGAAAACATCCTCCCAGGAACCCAGCAAAACTGGCTGTAGTATTATTCATAAAACAGGTGTAGTGTTAAGTGATCTGCCCCTTCTGACCCTCTCAGCAGACAGTGCGGTGAGATGCAGCCGTGCTTCGTCTGTCCGCGTGACAGATTGCAACGCTGCCCCTCGGGGAAGTTCGAGGGAAAGGAGTAGTGACAACAGGAAAGAAAGAAGGATAAAAATTAAACATTTCGTTAGAACTCCCACACGGGGATATGATTTATTCTCCAGTATTTCACTGTGAAAAGGAGGGAAAGGGAATCAAAAAATCAGGAGAAAGAAAGAAAAATCCAAAATCATGGAAACTGTAATATTCTTTTTTTTTTCCCCAGTGTCATAAAAAAACCCACAACACTCAGGGAGAATCTCAAAAGAGGTGGAAAGCATCGAATGAGAGACTATTTTTAATTGAAAAGGTAATTTTCCGTTAAAAGGGAAGTGGTTAAAGACCAAAGCTATTCAACCTGCTTGTTTTAAAACCTTTGCCAGAGTTTGAGATGCTGCATGCAGGCTGTGCTGGGGTGGTACCCACCCCACGCTGCTGGTTAGACAGAGCAAGAGGTTCTCCGGCCTGGACTGCTGCAGGCTTCCCCTTCCAAGATCGGTGGGCTTCTAAGAGCTGGTATCCGGCTAGCTGGATTGAGTTTATTTTCTGATTATAAAGCCCTGGGTTTCTCTTGACCTCCCTGCTCTCAGGTTTGGTGGTTGGCATTAGCAGGCCAAGCAAAAGAAGGGCTGCAGGAACTGATGCCACCTTCTGAAGACAGGCCACGTGGTATTAACGCTTTTTGTTGAAATATATAGAGGAAAAACTGAGGGTCCTCATGTCTGAGTGCTATTTTGGAGCCCTGCAGCACTGAGTGGTAACTCAGGGTGTGCTTTGGCTCTCGGGGTGAGCTGCTGCAGCACAGTGGGCTGAGCCAGCTGAGGAGGACAGGATGCTTCCACACCAATAATCTCTTTCAGGAGCTCACAGGCTCTCCTCAGCACACAGTCGTTGCAGCTGTGATCGTGAGTGTTTACGCAGGAGCTGCAAGGTTGGCCAAGACATCCAAAAGTGTTTTGGGCCATGCTCAACCCTCTCTGATAGGGGTTTAATGTAGACAATGTGATGCCTCTTGGTGGCCTAATGAGTCCATGATGAGGCATTCAGAGCTCCTGGTACTCCGTGTCGGCAGAACAGCTCAACACATGAGTAACAGAAAAAAAATAAACTGGGCAGCAGAGTGGGATCTAACACCTAGCCCAAACTGGCCCTGCACGTGCCCACTGCAGTCAGTGCACGCAGAACTTGCCAAGTCCCATGAGCAATCCACCTCGACTGTCTTGATGCTGATGTCAGCCCACAGTCTGCAGGCAAATCCAGACCATTGCCTGCTATGTGAACAGTTGCTTCTTGAAGTTGGAAGTGAAGGGATACGATAACAGAGACTGGGGCCGGAAGTCTCAAAGTGGCCATTTGTGGGACACCCTTATGCTTAGTAGTCTACCTTGAGACCCTGGAAAGGTGGTCTCTGGGTTCTGGACCACAAGGTCTCCAAGTTGCAGTGTGAGCAGGGCTTCTCCCGTCTCTCCATATGATTAGTGAGGGATTTTTGAACATTTTTTGTGCTTGATCATCTGCTTAACGCACACCCCACCACGTGTCCCCTGACCCTGTGCCTGGTAGGGCAGCAAGACCGTAAGACAGGAGCGTGGCTTCTGTGAATAAGAGACCACTTGCTTGTCTGAAAACATCATTAGCAAACGGCTGTCCTATGCAGAGGAGAGAAGTCATTGAGCAACTGAGGTCTGATGTAGTCTCCTGAACTTGGTCCTAACCCTCTCATTCCTCATTCATGTGGGCCTCTGTACAATGGTGTCAAAATGCTGCCCACGAGCAGTGCTTCCCCTGGCCTTGCAGAGCATGGGGGCTACTCTCTACAGAGACCCAACGGAGCAAACCTCACAACGGTTAGTATTAACTCACCAGTGTGGGTTTCCGTCAGGATGAATTGCTGCGGAAAAACATCAGCTTGACGTGGCTGGAGTTTACCTAGTCTGCAGCCCTGCAAAAACCTGATTTTCATAAAACAGTAGAAATTGCCGTCATGGATAAGTCAAAGAAAACATCTATCCTTGCACATACACTCAGGCCCATCTTGTGTGGGGTTATAGCAGCACAAAGAATTCAAAAATGGCACTGAAGAACTCAAAAATCAAGAAATAGCAAAGTTTAAGTCTTTTCCAATGTGGGCATTTTTCCTTGCAGACATTTGACATGATGGTGCCTTCAAAATCTTGCAAATTTCATCCCAGTTGCTGGGTCTTGCCACCACTTTTTCTGAAGATCAAATCACTGGTTTCCCCGTGAAAGCCCTCGTAGCCTCAGATTAAGCTCTGACACTTTTTCCTTTGCTCTGGGAATAAATAAATAAACAAACCAGGCGCTGGGAATGACTGGTGCAAGGCAGCGTGTCGTATTCTCTTGCCCGCCATGCATCGCATCTCCTGAACTTTCTGAGTCAGCAGCAGGTCGTCCCCCCCACCCCCCCTGCCATGAACAAGTTTTATTTTAGTGCACAGGCCAAACGTTTAAAAGCATTGATTAATTCTGAGCTGCTCGCTCTGGAGTGCTCTATGGAGGGGACTTCAAAAAATAGCAGGTTTATCCACTTGTGATGAGGACCCTGGAAAATGAAAAAATCCTTACACTCCATTGCGTGCGCTAAGCTGCATTTGTTTCTCACACAGAAATCAAGACGGCTTATTTTCCTGCCTTGCCTTAGTTTGGTTTCTGTAGTGGCTGCTGCAGTTTCTACTGAAGCTCAGCAACAGCAGTACTGGATTGGGAATTGAAAAAAAATAAATCCCAAGCCATAAAGGTTTGAGCTGGTTTGCATTCAGTTCAGCTCTGGGCTCCCTGCCGAATTTAGTGATTCAAGGGCATGGCCTGTAGACCCTGGGTGACATTCAGGCACTGACATCCTCATGGCGTGACTCTGAACTGAGTGCCACCACCACCACTGGCCTTTCTTCAAGGACCTCTTGTCTGGGCTGGGCCCTGGACTGCCTTCACCATCACAGCTGAGCTCCCTGGAGACGTTCTCTCTGCTGCCTGGCTTCTCTGCTCATCCCCTCTCCGTCCCTCCCAGCTCTCTGCTGTCCCATCAAAGGCCCAGGTGGGAAGCTGGGGAGGCTGTGCTGAGTTGGTACCTCCTGGAGCACCAGAGGGCACAGGGAGGAGGAGGAGGAGTTGCACAGATTAGGAGGCACGGGGGGCTCCCAGAGCTGATGGTGGTGGTGGTGGTGTCAGAGAGGGTGGCTGGGAAGCAGTGTGTGTACCCTCTTTCAGGGGATGATGGCTTTTATTTCATGGTGAGGTACATTGTGGTGGAAAGCATTGTACAAGACAGAGAAGCCCTGATGAATCCCCAGGTGTTTGTCAGCATTAGTGGACAAGGACCAACCTATACCTACGCAAGGCCCATGGCTACCACCCCATACTTCTCTCTCCCTGTGCCCTCTGTGCAATTAGCTCTACCCAAGGCAGGCTTGGTTTGGAGGATTTCAGTGGTAAAGGGAGAGGATTTTATCATTCCAGGGATATTGGACAGCGCTGTGGCTGTGGGCTGATTTCTGGCTTGCCTCTACCCAGGGCCAGCCGGCCCAGCTGGGCGTGCAGCAGCTGATGCCTATAAAGAGCTGTGAGGGTGGCAGGAAGGAGAGGGTGCTGTGGAGGGATGTTTCTGAGTGGTGGGCAGGTGCTTTGTCTTCTGGGTCCAGTTGGCTTCAGGCATTCAAGGCACCCTGATGACGTTAGCTAGCATCACGGTGCCTCCTGTCCTAAGGGAGGTGGATGAAGCGTGTGTAGGGAGCGCAACTCATCATCATCATCATCTTCTTTAGTACCCTGTGTGCCTGCTTCTGGGTCTAGCCCTCGCTGCTCCTGCACGGTTCTGTCATCGGCTTTGCTGGGCAGAGTTAAGGTGATGTTGGAGGAGGGATCTGGCTCCCTGACTGTCTGAGACTGTGTCTGTTGCTGTCACTGTAGTCACCCACCCTTGAAGCTGAGCGCTGTTGATCTCCTTCCAGCAGTGAATGGCAGGGACCTGCTGGTTCACCCAAGCTCCTCGGCACAAAATATGAGAACTGGGCAACCCCAGCGGGGAGACGGCTGGGAGAGATGTGTGGCCCTTCTTCCAACGCTGTGGGCTTGTTAATTTGGTAGGCAACTTCTGTTTAATGCTGGTTTTCCCAGACCACCCTGTTGTTCTAAGACCTGGCTGCCTGTAGACCCTAAAGCTAGAATGAGAAAGCCTAGTCCTGTTTCTCCTCTTGTTTAATTCTCTTCAGCTGCTCATATACCTAATTCAGCCCTGGGTGAGCTAATCATGGAAAGCCTGGCCCCCAGAGGCTGCAGTGAGCTGGCTGAAGTACTCCTCCCAATCTTTTGTAGGGCTGTTGCCCGAGGTGGAGGTGTGCTTTGGGAGTGAGGAGTTTTGGAGCGTATTTCTTGCTTTTAGGTTTTACTGGTTCACCTTGTGACCATCCTTTGCACGAGAGCGGGTGTGCTCTCCTGATCTGTGTGTGAGCTGCTGGATGTGTGTAAATTGCGGGCAGCAGCACCCTGCTGCAGACCCCTCGGTGTCATGCGCTGGGCCCATCCCTCGAGCCTCATCCTTCGTAGACTGAGCTGTGAGTTGTGCACAAGAGCTGCGAGGTAAGGCAGTCTCCAGATCCCTCCTTGCCTGGAGAGGAGGAGGGGGAACACCCCAGGGTGACAATATTTAGGGGGGAATGGGTCCCTCCCAGCTGTTCCTGCACCTCTGATCAGATGAAATTGGGGGGGCAGTCTGAATATAGAAGCAAGGTGCCTTGTCCAGGGCCATAGTTTTTAGCAGTGCTGAAGGATGGCATCCCCACGCCATGGGGCTGACCCCTGGCTGTGTAAGGAAAAAATCTACTCCCCTGCAGGTGGGGTGGGATGGGATAGGATGGCTGTGCTGGTTTGCACAGGGAAGAAGAGCAGCAGGCAGTGCCTGGAGCCCCTGGTCACGCTGCAGTCCTTGCCGGGCTGATGTCTTGGCAATGTGGCTCTGATAGATCTGGCTACCTCGAAACTTGTTTGGAGCTGCTCAGAGACCTTCAGGAGAGACAAAGACGGAGGCAACAGAGCCCAGTGCCTCCCTGCTGCAGCTGCAGCTCAGCCTTCCTACATGTGAGGGATCAGAGCTCTTTCATGCTGATCTGTGCGATGGTACCAATGTTTTCGTGCCCAAGCTCCCAGTGTAGTTTTACTGGGATACAGCGGTCTCAGGACCCCGTTTCCCTCTCCCATGGGATGTTGGCAGGGTGGTGATCCACCCGTGCTAACCTGTGGCCTCTCTCCTTCCTACGAGCTCCCAAAGGACATGACCTTGGTCCCTGCATCACCCACATCATCTGGGCGTGGGGAACACTTGGTGACGAGGATGCCCCACGGAGAGGCTAGGAGCGCTCCTGCCCCCGGTGCCAAGGTCACCGGTGAACACAGGAGGTGAGGCCCCTAAGAAACCTCCCATCCTCCACCAGTCTGTAGCGGGTCCCTGGCAGCTCTGCAGCCGTTTCTGCCCTGCCAGCCGGAGAGAGGGGACCCAGCTCTCCTCGGTGACAGGGGAAGCCGTGGTCCCGCTGCCCAGACTGCCCCGGCCGCAGCAGGTACGCAGCTCCGGATCTGCGGGGCCCGTGAAAATCCCCGAAAAATAGCGAATAGCCCCTCCGGGCAGGAGGGGAGGGGAGAGCCGGGCGGGACTGGAAATCGCCGATGCAGCGGGAAGGCTGCAAGTTTCGGCTTTCCCGGCCGGGCGAGATCTTTCCTCCGCGGGTTTCCCCTCCCCGAAACCGATGCGGTTTGGCGGAGCCGGAGCGGCGCTTCCCCGGGGCCGCCTCCGCGGTACCGGCGCCGGTAGCGGACTGGGCCCTGCTGGGCGCCAGCCATCACCGGCGACGAGCCCTCCGGGGCAGATACTCCGGCTTTGGGCTCTTTTATTTTTTTTCTTCCCTCCCTTCCCAGCACTTATTTTCCTGAAATACTCCGGAGCGGCGGGAGCCAGGCGCCGGGGGCGATGCGCAGCGCGGAGGAGCGCATCCCCGCCGGGGACCGCATCCCGCTCCGGCCGCTGCCTCCCCGGGCTGGGGACGGGCTTTCCCCAAAAACTCCCGGCCTGGGCTTCTCCTGGAAGTGGGAGCTGATTTCCAGCCGGTTTCACTACCGGGAGAGCCGCGGTGGCGGGGCACCACCCTCCACTTTTTTTCTTTTTTTCTTTTCTTTTCTTCTTTTTGGCTTGCTTTCTTAAAAAA
>VYZM01015420.1:831006-845961 GCA_013398915.1 Dromas ardeola
TGCCGTGGACGTGCGGGAACCCTGCCGGCCGGTTCCGGGGGCCGGGAGCAGTGTCAGCGGTGCGGTCGTGACGGGGGGGCGCAGCTGGGGAGCGTGGCGTCGGCGGGGGGACGGCTTGGCACGTCCCCAGCCACGGCGCAGAGCCCCGGCCCCAGCCCCGGCTGGCAGGAGCAGATGGCCAGCACATCTCGGAGCAGGCCTGGCATGTGGGCGCCGGCAGCGGAGGGGCGGCCGCGGCCCCCCAGCCACCGCCGGCGTGCCGGGCTCCCCGGCCGAGGGAGGCAGTTGTGTGATGCTCGCCCTGTCTTCGCACGGCTTGACGGCTCTGTGCCGTTGCCAGCTTCTGCGCCGTCCTTGCAAAGCTCCGCTGCTTGGCTCCGAAATCCCCTGCTCCCGGAGTTTGTGGGGTTGCGCGGGTGCCTCTGCCGCCTCCTCCGTGGATTAAACGGAGGAGGCTCACCCAGCTGCGAAGGGAAAATAAAAAAATAAAAATCCTTCCACAGCTCTGAGCGCGCACGGAAGAAAACGCACATGAAGAAACCCATCGGTGTTGGGTTTTAAAATCACACCCAGCATCTTTGTGTGAGGGATGAGGCTGTATCCCCAGCGGCGTGGTCCCAGCGGACCGCGGCTGGCTCTGCCCAAGGGGAAGGTGGGATCTGCCCGGCTCGGGGCAGCGCGGCCTCCTCTTGCCCGCTGGAGGCTCCTCTGGCAGCTGCCGTCGCCGTAGAGGAGAGACGGGCAGAGGTTTGAAGCGTGGTGGCTGTTTATCTTGCATAACGTGGGTAATGAATGTAATTGCGCAATTAGCTGCGAACCGCGGCGCTGCTTCCCCAGGCTGTGGAAGGGTTGCGAGGAGGATAATCCCAAACCGATCGAATGAATAAGGTGATGCTGATGCCGGACGCTTTAGGACAGCCTGATCGCACCAGGCTGAGACTTTCTATGGTCTGGGGTGTTTTTCTGCTGGCAATACACAGTCCTTTGCCTTCTCTTGCCTGGAGAAATGGGACTTTTTGCTCCTCTTGTGGCTGATGGGAGAGAACGGTCCCTTCGGAGAGCCATGGGTCAGCCTAGCTACAGTGCAACATGTCCTCTGGAGGTCCTTTTCCCTTCTTGTAGGGAATCCTATGGAGATGATGGTGCTAACTTGGATTTCTCCAACTGGCCAGGGACTGGGGACAGTCAGACTGGCCTGGATGGGGTAGCAGAGCAGGTGGCAGCTGGTCCCTATTGCTGGTC
This sequence comes from Dromas ardeola, assembly GCA_013398915.1. NCBI lineage: Eukaryota > Metazoa > Chordata > Aves > Charadriiformes > Dromadidae > Dromas > Dromas ardeola. The sequence goes on from VYZM01015420.1 coordinate 832,249, forward strand.
TCTCTTTTCCCTATCCCTCAACCTTTTCTTCTAGCACTTCCCATCCTTCCTGCCTGCTCTCCGTCCCCACCCGACACCTCATCCCCTGTAGCAAACCCCTCTCTGACTTCACCCCCTTGCCCACAGCTCCTGGAGGAAACATGACGACTCTTTGTGGGCTGGGATGAGTGCGGCTCCAGGGCAGCTGAATCTGGTCTCATCCCCACCAGAGATGGGGATGGTGGGTACCGCTGGGCTTGGACCAGATGCTGGTCCTTTGCTTTTTGTTATTAAGTTGCCTTGTTGTGCCAACAGTGGGGGGGGAAAGGGGGGAAGCAGCGGGATGCAGCAATGAGAGGGGTGTTATGGAGGCCGTCACGGGATTCGCGCTGGAAACGCCAGGCCAGCAAAATACGCCTTGCCCCCGTTTCCGCCACTCCTTGTCCTCCCGCTCGTGGGGCTGCCCCTTTCCAAAGGGAGCAGAGAAGAGATTTGGCGTCTTGCCCCCCTTCTCTCTGCCCTTAATTAGATTTGTGTCTTAAAATTAACGTTTCATAGAAAGGCCTGGAAAGAAGCGACGTTTGGCAGCTTGGGAGCGAGGCAGCCGAACGTACTCATCATCTGTCCCTCTGCGGTGGGGACAGGGGTGGCTTTGGGGTCACCCTCTCTCCTGCTCGTTGGCGGTGGGACCCTGGAGGCTGCGGGTCGGTGCCGGCAGAGCCAGTACCTGAGCATCCTTGGGACTCTCCACAGTTTCTGCCGTCTTATTTCAGACCTACAATGATGTTTTTTTCTTTTTTTCTTTCTTTTTCTCCCGCTGTGGCACGGTGCTCCCTGATGAGCTCCTGACGAGGCGCTTGGAGCTGGGGGAACCACTTCAGATCTTTGCAATCCCGATGAAGACGCCGAAAAGAAATCGGCCGAGGGAAGAAAGGGGGGTTTGTTTCGGTTTGACGGAGAATTTTGTCTCCACCAGCTGGAGAGACAGCTGGGGTCCTCTCCTGCCCCGGCTCGCTAGCCCTCGCCTCGCCGGTTCTTCACCTGCTCGCAGCCGCCAGGCGCAGGCGGGGATTTGCCACGCCGTGGATTTTTAGAGAGCCCACAATTTGGTTTCTTGCTCGGTCCTTCCTCGGGAGAGCTTTCCGGCAGGGCCTGAACCCCGTGCTGCGGTCATCCCCAGCTGGTTTTGCAGAGGGTGGTGGTCTTGGGTGTTAGGTGCACCGAAGGCTGAGCAGAGTCCGCGGGCAGAAGGGTGAGCTCTGCTGGCTGTCCCCATCCCTGCTGGCAGCCATGGGGCGGCCTCAGCATACCCAAACCCGCAGCCATTTCTGCTTCTGTTCCCGCACGCTCGCCCCAAGGTACGGCTGGGGGGAACTCCAAAGCACCCTCTGCCTTGGAAGGGGACAAAAGGGTCTTTGGAGGGGGTGAGGGGTGGTCTCCTCTTCTGCTCGCAAGGATCCAAGTCCTGCTTCTGGCTGAGGAGGGGGGAAAAACCTAACGGTTCAAATCAGGTTTGGGTCTGGATTCATGGTTCCCCAGTTCTGGGGAGCCCTGGGGTGTGTAGCCAAGGGACTCAATACATCCCATGTCCTGGATATTTTTCTTCTCAAGATGCTTTTTTGTCCCTTTGTGCTCCATTTCGTCTCTGGCTCGTGCCCTCTGCAAATGTGGGGTGGGAACAGGGGGTCTGGGCTGGGCGACTGTGCTTCTGCCTGCGATTTAATAAAGCATCTCCTCTGTAATAGGAGTAAAGAATAGCTTTAAAGGAGGGAGAAAACAGTTGGATTTTTATTAGGGTGAAATACTGGGGTTGGCCCAAAATAATATATATATTTTTTTCCCATAAATGTGTTTTCATGGGAAATTTGAATTTCTGTGTATTTGTAAGAGATTTCAGGAGAGAGAGGTGTGTGTGTGGGACACACTAATGGTGCTCCCTGACATGGCAAATGCTGCGCAGGCGTGTGTGAAAATGCTAGCCTGTAACTTCAGTTTTGTTCCTCAATACTTCGAACCTGAAAGGAGTCCTGCCTGGGCAGAAGGAAGCCAGATGGTCCCCACGTACCTTCTCCTGGTGCTGTTGGTCCTCAGGGGCAATGGATGCGCCCGGCTTGTCCCGTGCGTCTCTGTGAAACCGGCAGGCATCTCATTGCAGCTCTGTTTGAAGTTTGGGTTTTTTGTTTTGTTTTTTTTTTAAGGTCATCAAACCTTGGTTGCCCAGGAGAGGAGTTCTGTAATCCCTGGCTTCCCACCCCAAATATTTACGGACAGCCAGATCCCGAAGCTTTTGCGGAAGGCGCGGGGCAGGCGGAGCGGTGCCGTGCCAGGGCTGTGCTGGCAGCAGAGGCATAGCGTCGGGCTGGTGGCACCCGTCTCTTGTTATCTGGGGGGCTTTGTATCTTCTTGCCTATCTGTTTTGCTGGGATCTTATCAACGAAAGACCCATTTCTTCAGCTTATCGTGGATCCTTCACGTACGCCGTGTTTTGTAGGCTGACTATGGTGTGGGAGAAAATGGTGTTTTCTCCCACAAAGGCTGGATTTTTTGGGAGGGTGGCACGTGCGTTTCTCAACACAGGGCTGAAATCATGTTGTGTTCAATTCAAACAATTTATTTGCTCATGTTGCACTATGTTCAGTAGAGGCTTAGCATTTCCACAATCCTGTGGCTGGATTCAGGTTGTCTGCAGTCGGTGCCTGGTTTGACCGCGATGGTCCAAAGTTGCACGCGGGGAAAAGAGCTGAGACTTGGCTCCTTCACCCATGAAACGGAGCTGGAAACCTGGTCTAGTGGGAGGTGTCCCTGCCCAGGGCAGGGGAGTTAGAACTAGATGATCTTTAAGGTCCCTTCCAACCCAAACCATTCTATGATTCTATAATATAGCTAAAAAAGGCTTCATTCATCATCGCAAGTGCTTTGAGCATCTTGCTGGGAGAGTTTTGAAGGCTGGGCATGAATTTTCAGTCTCTCTCCAGATTTGCCTTATTTTTATCACGTTTGCCTTTGTGCGTTCCACCTTGGGCTGCCTTTGACCAAAGGTGACTGAGAGGTTGTGCTGCAGAGATACCAGCTTCTCCCAGGTGTTGTTTAAGGAGAACAGCTCTCCTCTGTATCCCAGCACATCCCGGCAGGCAGCGATGCTTCCCCTTACCCGAGGAGTCGCTGGGGCTCGGTGGCCGCAGACGAAAGGTTTTCCCTGCGCCGAGGCATCCTGCCCTTCCTTGGGGCAAATGCCTTGAAGGGCAGTGCACGCCGGAGGATGCTTCCTCGGCTGGTACTTGCGCTTTGCGAGCCCATCAGGGCTCAGCATTGATCCTTCCCAGCTGTCCCCCTGTCGCCATCCTCCGTATATTGTCTCTCGCCGCTCCCTACCCCTCTCCTTCCCTTGTAGCCTTCATTTCCTAAGGCTGCTCTTGGGGAGAGCTTTCTGTCCTTGACAGCGGAACAAATCCCTTTTCACGCCACCATCACTCCTCGGCCCATTGTCCTCCGCCCCCGCCGCCACCGTGCAAAATCTCCCCCCTGGTACGTCTGTTCCTCTGGAATGATAACCACCATCGCGGTGGGGCGGCGAGCCCCCGAAATCCCTCTGGGCAAGGTCCCCTGCCCTGCAAGGGAGCAAAGCGGGATCTTAAAAGCGCAACAAGAGGCAAGGGCGATTCCCGGAGAAAAGGTTTGTTTGGGACCATTTGGATGTGTTTCGTCTCTTTGGGGCGTGCATCCTCTCCTCTGGTTCTGTGCTGCAGAGCTCTTTGGATGAACCTGGCGTCTGTGTCTACCGAGGGCTCCTTCTTCCCTGCCTGGGGCCAGAGGCGCCACATTACAAGTTGATTTTTCACTGCATAGCATCGCCCAAGGCGGCTAAGCAGGAAGAGGGAGGCGGGAATTTTCTCTTTGCTATTGAAAGCTCAGGGAAGCATTTGGCAGGAAAAAATTTGTAAAGGGGAGAGAAATAGGTTGAGGGACCTGAAGACATTTCTCAGCTGCAGCAATTTTTTATTGGAAAGGGTCGGTATTGTCATTTCTTCCCTCCAACCCCTGCCATCATAAGAACGTAGGGATGCTTTGGTTGTCAAAATTTCTGGCATTTGCCAGCTCTGTTAAGTCTTTATTCCTGGAAAACAGCGTCTCAGCTATGCAAAATGTTGCTAAGCTCTGCAGTAATGTGTCTAAACAGGAGGAAGGAAAAGCAACATGGCAAATGTTTGCAATTGCCTCCACAGGAGTGATTTTGATGCCGTTGAATGAATAAATTCATAGAATGGTTCGGGTTAGAAAGGACCTTAAAGATCATCTAGTTCCAACCCCCCTGCCCTGGGCAGGGACACCTCCCACCAGACCAGGCTGCTCAAAGCCCCATCCAGCCTGGCCTTGAACACCTCCAGGGATGGGGCAGCCACAGCTTCTCTGGGCAACCTGTTCCAGTGCCTCACCACCCTCACAGGAAAGAATTTCTTCCTAATATCTAATCTAAATTTACCCTCTTTCAGTTTAAAACAGTTGCCCTGTGTCCTATCACTCCACTCCCTGATAAAGGGTCCCTCCCCATCCTTCCTGTAGCCCCCTTAGGTACTGGAAGGCTGCTATAAGGTCTCCCCAGAGCCTTCTCTTCTCCAGGCTAGTGACCCAAATTCACGGGTGCTGATAGTGGAGATGGATGTTTGTCAAGGCACAACCCTAAAACTTTCGCCCAATGATGTCTGTGTCAAGCCTGGATTGGGACTGCCCTACAACACACTTCTGGGACATTTTTCCTATTGCTGATCTGAAAGGGGATCTTCCAGGCAGCAGGAGAGGAGGGAACATCAGCTGTGCTGCGTGTGCGCCGCATGCGCAGGACCCCAGCCTTGCGCTGAGTGTTGAGGACAGGGCAGCAGTCTCCTCCTTGGTTGCAGACCACTTTCTGCAGGCTCCTGCAAGTGTTGAAGGGGGGAGGCTCCTCTGGAGCACACGGTTCAGCCAACCCAAGGTCTGAATTGTGCGATGGAGAAGCTGAACCCCAGGTTCTTGGCTGCAGGGAGAGCTGAGAGCACCTTGCTCACCTGAACCGAGTCCATGAGCCCAACCATCCTCTTGGCTTGGGCACCTGTGGTCTCCAGTGCGGTGGGATGGCTCAGGCTCATGTGTCTTGAGCCTCGCTTGTGCCAAATGGGTGGCCAGCTGCGTTGGTGATGGAGAACGAAATACTGAATTATGTATATCTCAGCATCTCCGCTGCCGGGCAGAGCACTGGAGTGGTATTGAGCAGATCCTTTTAAACAGTGAAGAGGACGTGGGAGCTTGGTTAGGAAAGCCATTAAGCTTTTGAATCTTCTTGATGCCTGCTCAGGTGACTGTTGCTCTTTCCTTCTGCATCCGTAATTATGAAAGGCTGGAAGGGCAACCTCAACAGACTGGTTTAAAAGTTTAATGAAGCTTAAAGTGTTATAGGTTGAGCTCTTGAGTCCGAGCTCGTTTCAGCTCTGGCCCTAGGAAGGAGGGTTAACCAGAAAGGAGGAGAGGCTTCCTGCATGCATTACCTCGAGGACATTAAAACTCACGTTGATGGGAGGTTCTGTTATGGAGATGGATTAGGAGAAAGTAATGGGAGAGGACATCCGAGATGGGTGAAGGCCCCTGCATGGGGAAAGTAGGTCGAAGAGTGGTGTGTATCCTTGGCAGGGGGAAAGCTGCCCATGGGAGGGACAAGATTTTCTGGCTCCTGCTGCGCGAGACGCGTGTGTGATGGACGCCCTCTGCTCTGCAGCTCCGAACCCGGGCAGCGCTGACGGATGGGTGCCAGGGAGCAGCGGGGTCCGGGTGGCTCACCCGCTCCGTCTGGTGTCACACGCCTCTCGCTGCGCCCGCCGGAGACGCTCCAGGCTGGGGAGGGTTGGTGGCCTGCCCCCACTGGCAGTCTTTGAATGGGTCCTAGCAAGAGCCAAGGTGTCTGTGTCCTTGGCAAGGTCTTTACAGGAGTTTCCTCCGCAGCACCAAACTCACCTTTGCACCTTTTTTTGGCGGGCTGAGACATGGAGCTGAGGCCCCGAGCAGTGTAGGGCTGGGGGAGAAGAGCTCTGTCCCCAGATGTGCTGCGTCGTCAATCTCCGCCACATCCCATTTTTAGTTTCATGGCAAGGGTTTGCAGTGGGAACTACCTCTGGCCGAGCGCGCTGGGCTCCTGCCCGCTCCCAGCGCTTCGTCTTTCTCCTCTTATCTCTTGGTGAAGCTGCAGCTCTTTATGGCTGGAGCGAAGATGGAAGAAACGCGGTCAATGCTTTGGTGCTGGGGTACATATGGGGACACAGCTGGGTTCGTGGGACCATGTCTTCATGGCCAACCCAGTTCAGAGGCACTGATGCCACCCATCCTTATCTAGGCAGGGTGACACGAAGTGATGAATCTGGCTGCTATACCAGAGCACCCAAATCCACTCTGCTCTGCTGGGATGGCCCATCCCCATCCTCCAGAAAAAAAAGTGCAATTTCCCTGCCAATAATGTCTTTATGCTATTTCCAACCGTGTAACAAAATTCCCAGGAACTCCCTGAATCCTTGGCTTTTCAAGTTACATATACCCCCACCTCAAACTGATTTATTTCTCCTGTTTCAGGCACTTCTGCCTCCAGACATCAGCCTTGGTCCTTCCCTCTCCGTCCCGGTGCCTGCAGAGCACCGTTCTCAGGCAGTGCAGCCCCTGGCCTCACCTCGGGGCGATGCTTTGCAGGTCCCCTTGGGCGGCCAGGGAAGCTCATTTGGGCACATTATGAGTGAAAGATGCCAATGAAACAAACCCCAAATCTACATCTTCCCCTTTAGTGCCTTCGCACTGGAAAAGTGCAGCAAAAGTCAACCGGCAACGCATCCTGCCGAAGCTGCGTTTTTGTTTTTTTTTTTTCCATACGGATTAGTGGTTCAAGAGCGGGGATTTTCAAACTGACAAGCCCTTGGCAGAGAAATAATTATAGGCTTTTTATGCTTTGTGTTTCCTAAGTAGTTCTAAATGACTTTTTCCCTTGGGGCATTTTTTTTTAAAGTCCACAAAAAGGGGAGAACAAAAAAAAAAAAGGGTATTTCCTCAGTGACCTTGAAAACATGCAAGACGTTTGTGGACACCATTCAAGTTTCAGCTATAAGATTATTATTTTTTTTTTTTTTTGCGTGTGTTTGTTTTGCTTTAATCACGTCCAATCAACCAAAGTTTCTTGGCCCGTGATGCTTCAGAAAAGGATCTTAGAAAGGGGAGATAGAAGGAGATAGATGCGATCACTTCTCAGCCATCTCAGGAATGCGGGTTTTGCCTCTGCAGTATATTCCCCAGGGATTTTACCCCGCTCCTTGCTGCAAGAGAAGATTTCTGGGGCTAGTGGAGCTGGTTTTCCCCGTCAATAGCCATTATTTGCTTGCGCTGGGTTGCTGTGCGTCCTGCTGGGAAACTCTGCCCCATTCCTCAGCATCCCGCTGCCATTCCCGGGGGCTTGCGGAGCCCAGCGGGGCTCACCCAGCTCTGTCCTCCGCTGGGTCCTTTCCTCGCCTGCGCATCCATCCGAACAGCTTTGGCCAGCCTTTTTAATTTTAAAAAAGGCAGGATGATGTGAAAAAAAAAAGCCGGCGGGGGGGGGAGTTGGGGGCAGCTCCGAGGTGCCTTTCATCCCCAGCAAAGTGCACCCCCTATAAGTTTCTGTGCAAGGCCTTAACGCGGGACCCAAATTTTCTGAGCACACCTGACATCTCCCATCACGTCGCAGCGTGTTTTACCGTGGCTCAGTCCCAGCCTGGAGCTTTTTGTTCCCTACTTTTTTTGCTCCCCGGGAAGAGCCCTCTGGAGGATGCTGTCCTAAATCCCAGCTATTCCGTTCTTGTCCGGGGAAGGGGTTCTCCATCCATTCCACCCACCCATCCATCCTGGATACTAAATGCCGCTCGCTATGTAAGGGGGAGCCTGGGGGAGGGTCCTGCTGGCATTTACACTCACTGCAATATAAAAGGGCAACGCTGGGGNCCGCTGTTGGGAAGGATGGGGGGGGGGGGGGGGTTGGCGCAGGCCGCTGTTAATAACGGCATTGCTCTACTTTGCCTTTATTAAGTGAGGGAAGCCTCTGCTCCTGGTGCCCCAGGCGTGTCTGGGTTCAGGCTTCGCAGCGAGAGGGAAGGGGGTGGGAGGGGATGGGGGGTGGCGGGGAGATGGTGTTTGAAGTAATTAGAGCTGCTCAGTGGAGGGGGGGGAATTGCCAAGAGAGGTGGCAGTGGCGTCTCGATGGGGTACCCTGCCCTGACGTGCTGCAGAGCCCTCCTGGGGGCTCTGCCCAGCCCACCCCGCTCCTCTCGGCCCGTCGTCTCCCAGGGGGCTATGGCGATTAGCGAGCAGGGTGGTGGGCGCCTCGCTTTCCCCATTCCCCCCTCTTCTGAACCCTTTTAGGTTAGCTGAAGTCTGGTTGAGCTTGTGGGGAGCCCATACCATAGCCCCAAAGCTTGCAAGGTCCCTTGTGTCCTGCAGATGTGGAGGGTGACCCTGCAAAGGGACGCAGTGCCAGGAGGGGACCTGCCTGTCCCACCATCATTTCTCAGGGGAAAGGGTTTTTTTTCTCATCTTCTCCCGTCCAGACGCTGCGAATCCCACTAAAACTTTTGACGGGAGCAGGGATTACGTGCTCAGGTTTCAGCCCTTGTCTGCGAGCGGTGTAAACTTTCTGCCGGAGCTCAAGTGACATTTTGTGGGAGATAGGAGAGTATTAAGTGTTGGTCCTTGCAGATAAAAATAGCTGCTGGCCCGACGATGTTTTCTGTCGTCTTGTCGCTGGTCTGACCCGGCTCCATCGCCTCCACGCTGGCACTCCCGATGTGGTCTTTTCTTAGCATCAGGTGCTGGGGCCACCCGCAGCCCGACCTGGCGCGGTCCCCTCTGAGCATCCCCACCTGCGATGCTCTTCTTCTCCCATAAGCATCCCGGCTGGGATAGTGCCGGGCTCTCAGTGTGGACTGGAGAGCAAACCGGACTGGGAGAAGCGGGTCCTGGGTTTGTCTTCACAGGGGCTGTAAGGAAACGCCGTCTATCCTGCTCGCTGTGAGCCCACCCTAACCAAGCACAGCATCCCTCCTTCCCAACAATCAGAGCCTGCGTATCAAAGCAGGTACCCCAAATTGCCCGTTATCACAAACCTCGCTGCTAACATGGGAGCTCTCCTGATTACAGGAGTCCTCATGCGTGCACACGTGTCCGCCTGTCTGTTTTTCCCGTTGCTGCGTTTCAGAGCTGATGTTTTCATCCCGAGGTTATAGCCAGAGCTGGCTCGGGGCCCCTCAGCAGCATCGGCAGAGCTGACTCTTGCCGCTCCAGAAACGCGGGGCTGGGGCCAGTCGAGAGGAAAGGGAAGGAGAGGAGGAGGAGGAGGGAGAGGCAGGGTCTGGCTCGCTGCTGAGCTGGGACCAGATCCACTGCTGGGAGAGGCTCTCCCACCCCTGCGCCTTTCCTGGGCTCTGCTTCAGAGCAGCATCCGTCCGCTCCACCTCTGAAAATAGCCAGCGTGGCTCTGGAAGAGCTTGCGTACAGCCAGTTTGATGGCAGCAGGGACAATTTCTTCTGGCGTTGAGTCTGTCTTTCGCATGGCTGGGCTGAGAAGTCCCCATACATTAGCCTCTGTGGACTGGGCATCCTTTGCGGATGCCTCCATTCCATCTGCTTGTTCTTATGGTGTCCACCAGAGCATCGTTCTCCCCAAGGATCTCTTCATGAACCTCCTACCCGCACAGTCAGGCTGCCTTCAATGCAACTTTTTAATTGCAGCCCTTAAATACCTTTCTCAAACAAGTGAAGGCTTTTGGGAACAGCATCTTTCCCAGATTGCCTTCACACTCTGCTTCAAGGCATGTCTGCCACTGGGGGATTCATCATCTTGCATGGTGTCATCCATTGGCCGCAGCATCTCTCCTGTCAGAAATAAGCAACGAGGTCCTCGTGTGTCCGGAGCCAAACCGATGCGATGGCACTTGGCCACTTACAGTAGTGGGCGATTACTGAGCCCCTGCCAGGAATTCTTCCAGTGGGATCGGGAACGCTCTCGGGTGTTAAATTTGTCCTGCGGCGTGTAACCTCTAAGTAGACCCCGCCGTGTTTTGTAACGGATCATATGATGCTGGTGATGGCAGCCGCCCGCCCTGCGTTTCAAGGTCAACGCGGAGCTCAGGGCCAGAGAGGCAGCTCCTGGCTGCAGCCTCGTCTGGCCATTGAGCCTTCTCGCGGGGCTCTGCTCCCTCCTGGGAGTCTCCTTGGGAGCTCCGGCTTGGAAATGGAGGCCATTTTGCTCCCAGCTGGTGAGGCTGCAGCCCGCATCTTGGGATCTCCCCTTGCAGGGTGTGCTCCTGGGATCAGCACGGCTCTGGGATGCAAACCCTGCCCGCATCCGTCCTGCAACGCCGTGAGGGTTTCTCACGTGCTGTCTCCACCTCTGTAAACTGCCATTCCTTAGACAGAGCCTGTGCATCAGGCGTGGCTCCGTCCTTTGCGAGTTTTAAAGCATCATGCTAAAGTCAGGAACTTCCAGCGTGCGCGTAGACTATATTCCCTTGCTCTCCGTGCCTTAAAATATCTCCCAGTAAGGACTTCATCTTGTATCCCTGAGGAGAACTGCTGTGCAGGGATGGGTTTGCTGGCAGGGGTGAGGAGCACAGAGTTCTTGTCTCGATGGACAACCATCACAGCGATGCTGCCGCTTGGCCTTGCCTTCCTCACAGGAAAGCATGGCCATTCCCATGGGAAGAGCCTCCCATGGTCTTTATCAATAAATAAACGTTTTAGGCCCATCACTGTATCAAGCAATTAGAAGGGACTTTTCGGACAGGTCGTTAAATAAGAATTAGCAGGGGTTTGAAATATTAATAGGCAGTTGGCCCTCGCCACTTCTCTTGTTACACAAACGTTTCATTTGTGATTTGGTCCCAAGCTGGGATGTGCTGAGAGATGCTCGGGCTGCAGCCTGCGCACGGGGGTTAACGCGGTGCTCTCTCCTGCCAGAAAATAATAAAAGCCAGGGACTGTCTAGGGATCGTGCATGAAGGATTAGGAAGAGGATACGCACGGGCCTGTCTGCAGCTGGCTGAAGTCTAGCGCAGAGGGGTATGCCTGGAAATCATTGCTTTCTGATGGCTGCGAGGGGGCCAGCGTGGAAAGGGAACTGGTCTCCTAAAACCTGGGGAGCTCTGCAGCCGGCCGATGTTTTTAGTGGGACACAGCGAGTGGATCCTCTCTCCCTGAGAGATGCCTGTGCTGGTTGGGAAGGAGGAAGCACCGCAGGATGGATGCTTCTGCCTCGGCTTTCCAGGTGCTGCAGTTGTTCAGCACGAGCGGACGTTGCTGGGCTATAGGGGCTGGGTTTTTTGGTGTGAATGGAGGATGTTGGGCTCTGGGAACCAGGTTTTCAGTGTGAATGGAGGTTGCTGGGCTCTAGGGATCGGGGTTTTTAGTGTGAATGGAGGAGGTAGGGCTCTGGGGACTGGGTTTTCAGCGTGAGTAGAGGATGCTGGCTTTGGGGACTGGGGTTTCTGGTGTGAGCAGAGGATGCTGAGCTCCAGGGACTGGGGTGTTCCAGCTTTCTACGGGATGCCCTGTCAGATCTCCAGATTCTGTTGGGAGTTTGGCTTCGTCCACAGCATTATCTGTGGCTTTTTGGTTTTTAAAGCTAGAGGTCTTGCAGCCAGGGGTTTCCATGAAGTAGGGAGCACTTCCAGTTTTCTAGCGATAGGGAAAGATGGAAGATGCTCGGGTCTCGTGTTTGTTTGACTTCTTGATGTTGCCAGTGCTGTTTCCTGAAACAGTCACCTCGAGCTGGCTTGAGAAGCCGGAGTCACGGCTCTCCAGCTTAGCAAGTGTGTGAAGATTTCCTAGCATCAGTTATCCAGCATTAGCATTTACTTTGTGACCACCACGCTCGTGGAAGGGGTCTACTGAGATGGAGGCATTCGAATTCCCTAAGGCGAGTCAGGTCTTTATGGCCCTCACCCCAGAGAAGCACGTTGCTTTTGTGGCAACTATTAATTGCTTCCTGAATTTAAAAAGCATAAACAAACTCACTTGCCAGGGAACGAGTTACCCAGCGCATAAATGCTTTGCCATTAATGCGGGGCTGACCCTGACGATGATGTGAGGACCAGAAGAGCTTTCAAAGAATTTACCAGAAACCATTTCGGGGGAGGTTGTGTGTTGTAAATCCTTAAGTAATGGGATGGAGGGAATTAGAGTAGATAATAGTTTGCAGAAACCGGGCACGATTCCCCATTGAGGATCTTGAGATCATTAGAAACATAGCGTGGTGAGGCGAGGCCCCCGCGCGTCCTTATCCCAGTGACCGACGAGGGAGTTTACAACCTGGAAAACGAGATTATTGAAGGGTTTGTTTTACACGCTGCAATAACGAGCGACATTAGGGAGCAAAACAGGGTCCTGTTACATCCAAAGGTGCGTTGTAAAGCCACAGCGGTTCCTGGAGGAGCAGCCCAGGACGGGGCTGTTGGCACTGGGTGGAAGGTGCCCGTTGCATCCAGCACCCGTTGCAGCAGCTCCCGGGCGCCTTGCAGCTTTGGCATGGGTGTCCTGGGCAGTCCTGTGCCTCTGCTGAGCTCACCCCAGCTCAGGGGGACGCTTCGCAAATACAGGTTGGGTGGAGAATGGCTTGAGAGCAGCCCTGAGGAGAAGGACTTGTGGGTGCTGGTGGATGAGAAGCTCAACATGAGCAGGCAATGTGCGCTCGCAGCCCAGAAAGCCAACAGCGTCCTGGGCTGCATCAAAAGAAGCGTGGCCAGCAGGGCGAGGGAGGTGATTCTGCCCCTCTGCTCCGCTCTGGTGAGACCCCACCTGGAGCACTGCGTCCAGCTCTGGAGCGCTCAGCACAAGAAGGACATGGACCTGTTGGAGCGGGTCCAGAGGAGGGCCACGAAGATCACCAGAGGGCTGGAGCACCTCTGCTGTGAGGACAGGCTGAGAGAGCTGGGATTGTTCAGCCTGGAGAAGAGAAGGCTCCGGGGAGACCTTATAGCGACCTTCCAGTCCCTAAAGGGGGCCTGCAGGAAGGATGGGGAGGGACTTTTTATCGGGGAGTGTAATGATAGGACATGGGGTAACAGTTTCAAACTGGAAGAGAGGGGATTTAGATTGGATATCAGGAAGAAATTCTTTCCTGTGAGGGTGGTGAGACACTAGCCCAGGTTGTCCAGGGAAGCTGTGGCTGCCCCATCCCTGGAGGTGTTCAAGGCCAGGCTGGATGGGGCTTTGAGCAGCCTGGTCTGGTGGGAGGTGTCCCTGCCCAGGGCAGGGGGGTTGGAACTCGATGACCTTTAATGTCCCTTCCAACCCGAACCATCCTATGATTCTATGATTCAGGAGGACTTTTAGCCACCATAGCAGGGGAGGTGGTGTCCTATCGTGCTTTCACAATCTGCCCTGATGTATATATCCCACTCTCCGCTCCTGCCGTGGGCTGTCCTAAAGCTGTTGGCAGGTTTCTCGGGGGCCCCAGCCCCTCCTCGCCAATTCCCCAGCCCGTGGATGGGGCTGCTGAGCTATTTCACGGGGAGATGCTGGCACGTGGGGCTGTTTGCTGCCTCCCTACTCCAGCAGTGCCTTTCATTTGCTTGCTACCTCGGCTGGTTTGCTCTTCCTCGGGCTCCCCCAGCGCTGGAGACATGGGGTTGGGCGAGCGGCAGGGATGCCGGTGGCTTTTGGTGACAGATCTGCTTTTTACCATCTGGGGCACGTGTTGGGTTT
>VYZM01015420.1:846300-857498 GCA_013398915.1 Dromas ardeola
TATGCAATGAGGGGTACCGCAGTGGGAATTGCGTATCCTTTCATGGGGCAGAGCTTGCAGGGAAAGCAGTCAGTGGCCAGGCTGCCTCCAGCCCTAATAATAGTCTTGCTGGCTGCCTGGGGCAAGGCGCTGGTGCTTAAAAGATCAAATCTAGTGGCTGATATTCAGCTGCCTGTTGGTGTCGGCGTAGCAGGTCACTCCCGGCTTGTCCGTCTGCCGTGGAACCACCTGGCACGTGCATGGGTCGGTGATGTTTTCAGGATGGCCGTGCTTGACACTGGGGAAGGTGTAAGTCCAGATTAGCGTGTTGCAGCTCTGTGGAAAGAGACCTGGGAGTCCTGGTGGACAACAGGATGACCATGAGCCAGCAATGTGCCCTTGTGGCCAAGAAGGCCAATGGCATCTTGGGGTGCATCAAGAAGAGTGTGTCAAGCAGGTCGAGGCAGGTCATCCTCCCCTTCTACTCTGCCCTGGGGAGGCCGCATCTGGAGTACTGTGTCCAGTTCTGGGCTCCCCGGTTCGAGAAGGACAGGGAACTGCTGGAGAGGGGACAGCAAAGGGCTACCAAGGTGATGAGGGGACTGGAACACCTCTCTCATGAAGAAAGGCTGAGGGACTTGGGTCTTTTTAGTCTGGAAAAAAGACAACTGAGGGGGGATCTTATCAATGCTTAAAAATACTTAAAGGGTGGGTGTCAGGAGGATGGGGCCAGGCTCTTCTCAGTGGTGCCCAGGGACAGGACAAGGGGTAACGGGCACAAACTTGAGCATAGGAAGTTCCATCTCAGCATGAGGAGGAACCTCTTTACTTTGAGGGTGGCAGAGCCCTGGCACAGGCTGCCCAGAGAGGTGGTGGAGTCTCCGTCTCTGGAGACATTCCAAACCCACCTGGATGCGTTCCTGTGCCACCTGCTCTGGGTGACCCTGCTCTGGCAGGAGGTTGGACTAGATGATCTCCAGAGGACCCTTCCAACCCCGGACATTCTGTGATTCTGTTGGGGTGTGTGTTTTTACATCTCCAAATTTTACTCTCTCCAGCAGAAGGACAGTGTTCAAAGCGGCTCTGGCCTTCCTGGAATAGGAAACGGCAGGATCCACCCCAGAGCCTTTTCTCCTCTTACCCAGAAGGGTCCCACCCCAGCTGAGAAGCCCTAAATCCAGCTGGGTGTGGAAATGGGGGCGGAAAAGTCCGTGCGAGGACTGTGCTTCATTCCTACCGCTCACTCCAGTGCTGGTCATTCCCCAGCAAGTGTGAGGTTGTGCTTGATCCGGGTCTGAGCTTGGGGTTTGTCTTTATTCTCCTTTAGAAAGGGAGGAACAGAAATTCAGGAGGCCCCAGCGAGATGCGCTTGGAGCAGGGCGGCTCTCGCTCCACAGAGCAAGCGCCGGCGTCCAATTTTCTGTCTCACTTTGTTTAATGGACCTTCGAACCCGTTGCAAAGCCGAGATTGCACAGGCGAACACCCCGCGGCCAGATTGCAGGGTCTTGCTTAACCCAGCGCTGCCGGGTTTCTCCCCGCAGTTTTCATGCGAGGTCTCAGCTTCACCTTTTCACCAGTGAGAAACTCCCCAGAGTGGCACAGCCGGCCCTGGGGGACTGGGAATATTCTTCTGGAAGTGAGTTTTACTCAGCCTTGTAGGTGATTTCTGGCAATGTGCAGGTAGAGGTGGGAAGTACCTTGTGATGGCCCCAAGGATGGAGAGGCTGCTTTGCACTGTGCGCTGAAAGTGAGTCCCCTGCTTTCTCCCTCTTCAGGAGGTGGCTTGGAGGCACCTTTCCCTGATGGTGACACACAGGTCACTCTTTGTCTTATTGAATACCGTCCTGGGAGGTGTTCAATGGGTTGGCAGGTGACATCGTTAGGTTTCAGTGGTAACACACTGTGGAAGTAAACAGGGGGACTTGCTCAGTGGTTGATTCCCGAACCAGGGGCTCCATGTTGCTTTGATTTGGACTCACTTCATGCTCAGATGGTTTTCCTCCTGATGGGCTCCTTCCCCACAGTCTTTCACAGTGGACTCGAGCAGGCGCAGGCTCTCGGGCAGGCCTTGGCTTTCTGCCCGCGAATACATGGCCTCGTGGCCTGGGGTGACATTACTGCTGTGTTTTGGCTTTGTGCAAGTCCTTTCCCACCTCTGCATCCCCCAGTGGACTTCCAGGGACAGTGGAGGCACCTGAGGGAGTGGAGATGCTGTAGAAATCACGGCATGGTGGCCGGCTATGCTGCATCCATCACCGTGTCTACCACCCCTGCCTAGTGGGTCACATCCTGCCCGGCTTTAGGGACCACCGTTCCCAGAGGCAGGGAGCACCCGGTGTGGATCTTTTACTGGGAAACAGGAGCAGAGAAATACAACGTCCACGTTTGCAAGCCACCAGGGACGTCTCTGGAAGAGGAGGTGTGGAAGTGCTCGGGATGCAGCTTGTGGAGGGGCCGGGGCAAGTTTCGGAGGCTTGGAGTCCCCTTCGCACTGATGCTGCTGGGAAAGGCTGTTTTTATCCGGTGTTTTCCCCCTCTCCGGAGGGTGAAGGGTCCCCCCGCCTGCCCTAGCTGCCGGCAGGGCTGTGGAGGCAGGAGGCGGGCAGGGAAGGAGAGGAGGAGAGGATAACGCCCCGGCTGCGGGCCTTGGCCATTTCTGGACGAGTAGGTCATCTGGGTGTGGGAGGAGAGCTGGTGTCCAAGCCAGCCCGGAGAGGCTGAGGTTGGGTGTATGTGCGATTTGGGGGAAAGTGAGAAGGGATTTCTTAGACGAGAGGAATGCGAGTTTCCTCCTTCACATATGTCTCCTGTTCTTCCAGTTTGCAACAAAAGTCATCAAATTGCCCAAGACCTGGCAGCAAGGACAGCCCGAGAACAGCCCACAAATCACGGGAAAGCATCTCCCCTCCTCCCTGCCTGCCTCCGGATACTTGCGCATCAGGAACCGCTTTAATCCCCCTTTGGGTGATAAAACTTCTGCCCCTTCCTGATGCTGGGCGGCTGCACAGCCTGGAGCCTCCGGTGCTCGTGCACGCTGCAGCACCGGTCCTGGCAGGTTAGAAATCTGGGTTTCCCTTGAATTGTTTGTCCTGGGAAGGGCTGGGGTGCTCAGACATCGGAGGGGGCAGCAGCCATTTGGAAGGAGGTGCCATGACGTGGCTGGTGTGACTTTTCTTGCCCCCAGGTGATGGGGACAAGTGGCAGTGACTCAGGTCCTGCTTGGTCCGCCTGAATTATCAGGCACAGGAAGAGGAGACAGCAACTCCCAGGGATGCCCAGATGGCGGGGCACCAGGGTTTGGGGGTGTAGGGCTCCAGCTGAGAGGCTAAGGAGTAGTTGTGTCTCAGGATGAAGAGTGCTTTTAACGAGCCCAGCCCTTTCCTTGTAATCCTGGAGGTGCAGGTCCATTAGGATCCCCATAAGACACTCAGGTTACCCCATTTTAGTTGTTTGAGTCATTATAGGATTTTCTTACAGGAAAACAACTCTATCTGTCTTGTTATCAAGTGCAGACTAGCAGTGATAGCAGGGCGAGGACCGCTGAAGGTGTCCCACCCTCGGGGACCACCCCTCATCCCATGTCCCATGAGACAGTGCTGTGCAAGTTTCACCAAGCGTTCCAGGGGCTGGGGTGATGGAGGAGATATGGGTGGGCTTTGGCCTGACCAGAGGACAGGGGCATCCAGCACTTCGCGCTTGTCAATACGCGGCACATAGCACGTGAAGGCAGCAGCGTGAGGCTCTGCAGAGGGGGAATTACTTCCATGTACAGCTTGGGAATGGGGGGCTCTTCTAGCAGTGTGAACACGGTCGGTAGCTGTGTCTGCCTTGTCCAGCTGGGGTGAAGGTGGCAGCCCTCTACCACCCCTCTCCTTCCCGTACGTGGCCGATCCGCCTGGGAACCAGGCACACAGCCGCTGCTCGGAGCGGAGATGTTCGTGTGATGGGGCTTCCCGAGCCCAGGCAGGGGGAAACGGCTCCAGGTGAAGTCGAGTGGCATTTAACAGTTCTACCTGGGATACTATTTTTTCCTACGAGGCACTACTCTGTCACCAGGATGCCCTGCTGATCCTTCTTCAGTTCTTCTGATGAAACCTTTCAGGCTGAGATGCTCGTGGGCAAGACCCACAACCAGGTCTGCAGAGGAGCCAGCAGGCTGGCTTCCTTTGCCTGCCCAACACTCCGCTCCCGACACGAGCCGCTTCCCGCGTCCCTGCTCCTGCCTTTCTCTTCCCACCACAGCATCTGCTCCGGATGCGTTTCCCCTGGACTGCAGAAGCTGCTTTTTTCCTTTGTTAATTTTTTTCGATCTCTCCAGGGTCCCCTTCAGCTTGTTTTGCTCCGTTCCATCCTCTCCAGTTTATTATCTCCTGCTAATGTTATTAACATGCTAATTAGTCCCTAATTGCAATTGCGGATGAAGATGTCAGATAGGGCTGATACTAAACCCTGGTCCTTCACATCACTCTTTTTCTCTGAATTCGGCCGATTACTCTGTACCTCTCCCCGTCGTCTTGATTATTTTCTCTTCGCAGAGGGATGCTCGCGTCTGCATGAGTGTGATTGCTCCCCTAGTAAGGACTCGCTGAGACGCAGCGTAGGGTGGTTTGTGAAACCCCCAGGGCCAGGTTGGCGATAGATGTAGCTCTAGGAGGCATTTTCTGGCTGGTCCCATGGTCTCATCTCAAAGGCAGGGTGCCTGCCTTGCTCTCCGTGCCAGCCCCCTTGGGAGGCAGAAGGAAAAGGACTTTGGAAAGTTAAAGAGCGGCATTTGCCATCCCGCCTATACACTCAACCCTCTGGCTGCTCGGGCGTTGTGAAAAGGTCTGCCATGACTATAAATAGGCAGAGAGGTGGGCAAAGAGATGGTGAGATGGGATGAGGACAGGCGGCAAGCCAGCGTTGGCCGGCATCTGGAGCTCTCATCGCCTTCGTGCGCAGAAGAGGTGCGGTTTGTTCTGGCCACGCTGCTCTCGTCAGGCAAAGTTTGCCCCCGCAGAGCCTATTTTTGAACACAAATCCCCCCCCTGCCCCGGTTACCTTTTGGAGGTGCCGCAAAGAACTGGGACCGGCTTACGGCGAGGTGCCCCGGCGCTGCTGCGGGACGTCGAGCCACGTGCTTCGAATAGCTCTGTGCAGACGTGGCCTATGAGAGATGAAATGTGGCTCTTGACCGATTGAGAATAAATCAGGGTCAGGAGCTTGAACGCTGGCCAAGAAACCCAAAGGGATAAAATATAGCCTCTCTACAGACTGTTAGCAAACAGCACGTGGGCTGAGATCTGCTGGATAAATTTATGCGCTGTGAATTGTTCACCCAGCTGTAGTGGAGGGATGGACGGACCCACAGAGAACTAATAACCATATGTGGTGGACATGCCTTCGGTGCTGACCTTTAGAGGGTTCAGCAAAGGCTGGGAGGTGGCACGGTGACGTCTTCTTAGGGATGTCGCTAGGAGGGAATGGACGCACGTGTTGCTTGACGCGAGGGAGGGGGGCGCAGGCTGCCTCTGCCCTGCATGTCCAGGACACAGGCTGGCAAGATAAATGAATACTCCTGACCTTGGTTTTCCCATCATGTCATTTGAAATGAATCGGGGATAAAGACTGGGCTCTTCGCTTTTGCCTGTGCGTTTTTGAGCCCGTGGGACTCATCCCCTGCTCGTCCCTGATGCAGCCCAGGGAGATCAGTTTAAAATGGGAAGAGAAAATAGGGAAATAGTGAAAAGGTGAGGATTCTGCCCCAGTCCCAGGCTGTAGGCATGGGGCCACCAGCACCCGCTGTCACCCATTTCAGTTGAAACGCCGGGAGCTGGCGGTGCTGCCCCAGCCACGGGGGCTGCCTCCTCTCGCTCGCCCCAAATCCCTCATCGCTGCAACGAGAAACGTCGACTTCACGATGGGATGAAATGTCCTGGCGGCGGAACCAGCTCCCGGCAGACCAACTTAATGAACCTTTGGGCTCGGTTCAACTGCTTTAAACCGGAGAGATGGGCCCGAGCCCAAAGCACGGAGCCAAACAGCTTCGTCCTCATCCAAACCGCGGATAAGCGTGAGCGGTTCGTGGCTGGTCCCTCCTTTCTCTAACCAGGCATCTGCTTCCCACCCTCCGCCCCGGGACTCTGGATGTGTGCATGCTGTCATCGGATGGGACCAGCTTATATATTGACATCTTATATGTCAACATCTCGTATATCGACATCTCTGTCCTGCCTTTAGCTCAGCTTGCAGGGGGGACGCGACGTCCCTGCGGGTACCAGCCCCTGTGCCCTGGGTCTGGCTATGGGAGGGCGACCGCTCTGTTTTCTTGTCTCGTTTTCCACCAGAGCTGCAGGGGGGGAACCTGAATTCCCCCGGCTGCGATTCAGGGAAACATGGGGGAAAAAAAAAATTCCATATTTTGGGGGAAAAGGCGTTTCTCCCGAATGCTGGGCCACTCCTGGGCGGTGCTGGGCAATCCACCTTCCCTAGGTGGGGGGGGCTGCGGACTGTCTGCTTTCTGGGATTTGCAGCATCGTTTTGAGGTTGACAGCTGGATAAAAGAGGCTTTTCCCAGGCTGGGCATCCCCGGCAGCCTGGGAGTCTTCTTTGGGATGGACCAGCCGCTAGCCATACCCAGCATCTCTCCCGCGCTATTGCAGCAGGGAAGTCCAGGTCCCGGCCCCGTCCGGCTGCGGATGGGGACCCCTGCCTCCGTGACTAATCCAGCAGCCCCCCTCCCTTGCCGCCCCCCCTGCGCCTTTGCCTTGGGCTGTGACTTTTGACACGGGCAGGACACATTTAACAGTGTGCTCCGAATGCTTCGGCAGTGGCGATCCGGCGGGTTGCGAGCTGCGGGGCTGTGTCACAGCTCCTGCCGCAGTGACACCGGAGCTGGCATCGCCGTCCCAGCCATTGCCGGGGGACCCTCGTCCCAGCAGCTGCCCACCAAAGGCTGGCGCAGCTCTCCACGTGCAGGGTGAAGGATCCCCACCACGACTCGCACCGCTGTGTGATTCAGTGTTCTCATTCCTTCTTTTAAAAGTTACTTAGGCTGCATCAGAGCAAAGCACAACAAGTTTTTAACGCTGACTGGTTTTTCCGCCGAGATGTCTTTCCTTTCTCCCCGTGGCAGTGAGGATTTTGGACAAAACCTCCCAAGGAAACCACAAATGAAACCCAGAGCAATGAAATCAGCGTGAAAAAGTGTGACGTGGTGCTTGGGTTGGACATGCCCCTTGCTTTTGCTGAGGCAGCTCAGAAAAGCCCAGCACTGCACAGGCAAACCCGAAAGACATTTTTGGGGAAAAACTTCTTTTTTCTTTTTTTTTTTTTTTTTTTAATTTAAAGGATATGATTTTGCAAGAAGAAATGAGACTTCTGCTGTGGATGGGTGGCTTTGAGGGTTAATGAATCTAACCTACTACCCGGACACATTTGTTATTGCTGTTGGTGGCTTTTGTGATCTCCCTTGATTGCAATCATTAGGTTCCAGAGTGAACGATAGGCACAGGGTAGTTTACGTTTGTCTTAGGTGTGAGGGGACACCCCGGCTTTAATTAAAAACCCTTCAAAGATGTTGCCTTCTAGCTGGAAGGGTTAGCAACATCATTTTTGCTGTTGTGTTCCAGGGGGTCCTGCTGGGGGTTTGCAGAGCCCTGCCCTGACACTGCCGCTCCATGGGCTCCCGTCCCACCAGCTCCGTCTACTAGCACACGTTTTGGGGCCAGGAGAGCCTTCTCCCAGCTGAAGGCGTTGAGCCATCTTCCGTCAGGGTTTCGCAGCTAATTGGTACAATCAATATTTGTTTTGCAAATGCAATTGGAGGGAAAGAGGGATTGAGCGCGCCAGAAATTCAATTGACCTGTAAAAACAGATACTGTGTAAAGGGAATCCTTTCCCTGCCAAGCAAATATTTAGAAAGGAGAAGCAATAAAATGAATAAGCAACAAAGTAATATCCTGCCTCGCCGGCCGCAGGAGGCTGCTGGGAAGGGCTGCCGCCCCCAACGCTGTGATAACCCCGAGCAGGAACCCGTTTCCTAGAGAAAGCGTGTTTGCTTTTACCATCTAATCCATCAAAAGCTCATCCCGGTGCCACAGCAGCGCTGGGACCTGTCTGGGGTAGCCCGGCAAGCTGGGCACCGGCCCCACATCCCTACAACGGTGACTGTGGCACGAGCCTGGCGGTGGCACAGGGGACAGGGTTTTTTTCAGATCCAAAAAGCTCCAGAAAAATGTCTTGAGTCAGCAGTGGTGAGATGGGGTCCAGCCAGGGCTTTTGCCAAGCGGGAGCAGGGTGCTGGGGTCCTTCTTTTCTAGGTTGCTCAGCATCCCTGGGTACAGCCCTTGGGTACCCAAGTGACTTGAAGCAGAGCTCGGGCTCATGTCTGAATTGAAAAACCTCCGTGGAAAATGAAGATTTTTCAGAAAAAAACCCATATAATTTATGTACATACATGTGTGTACATATATATATATGTGTGTGTGTAAAATAGAGCAAGTACAAGGAAGGGAAATGATTTTATGGGAAAACTCCTAACCAGCTCCGGCACTGAGCATCTTTAGGCCGTTTGGAGCCTTCTGAGCATCTTCCCCTCATGACGGATACTGATCCTTCTAATTGGTGTCAGGATCTGAGACTACGTCTCATTTACTGGCATCAATTAGAGCCTTTTTGGGGGGAGTTCATGGC
Organism: Dromas ardeola; assembly: GCA_013398915.1. Taxonomy (NCBI): domain Eukaryota; kingdom Metazoa; phylum Chordata; class Aves; order Charadriiformes; family Dromadidae; genus Dromas; species Dromas ardeola. The sequence continues at coordinate 854,954 of VYZM01015420.1, forward strand.
TACCGAAGCCACCTTGAAATGCAGTTGCTAAACAGAAATCAAAGAGAGGTTTGGATTCGCATTGGTGTAATGCTGAATTTTCAAGAGAATATTGGTTAAAAATGTAGGTTTCCTTCCCAGACTTCCCCAGGCTGAAGAGGAAAAAGGTCTAGAGAGCAAGTGAATTTTGAACACTTGATAATCAGGTTTTTCCAAATTTTTCCAAGGCTTTATCCCTATTTATTAAGAGACTGAACTCCTCTAGGATGCTTAGTACCTCCGCATCCTAGGTGCTCAGACACACGAAAGGCAGAGCAGCTCTTCTTCCCCACATGTGAGGTGTCATTTGGGAACAGGTCGCTGGCTGGGATCACGGGATCACTGCCCGTCCTGGCTGCCCATTGCTGGGCTGCCTCTGCCGACGTGTCCCCAGGCCACTGATGGCATGAGAAACCCCACCGACGTGCCATCGTCTGCTGTCGCAGCCCTGGCCTGGGTGCCATGAAGGTCTCAAAACATGCCCCAAGCATTGTTTGTGGAGTGCTGTGTCCAGTTCTGGGCTCCCCGGTTCGAGAAGGACAGGGAACTGCTGGAGAGGGGACAGCAAAGGGCTACCATGATGATGAGGGGACTGGAACACCTCTCTTGTGAAGAAAGGCTGAGGGACTTGGGTCTTTTTAGTCTGGAAAAAAGATGACTGAGGGGGGATCTTATCCATGCTTATCAATACTTAAATGGTGGGTGTCAGGAGGATGGGGCCAGGCTCTTCTCAGTGGTGCCCAGGGACAGGACAAGGGGTAACGGGCACAAACTTGAGCATAGGAAGTTCCATTTCAGCATGAGGAGGAACCTCTTTACTTTGAGGGTGGCAGAGCCCTGGCACAGGCTGCCCAGAGAGGTGGTGGCGTCTCCATCTCTGGAGACATTCCAAACCCGCCTGGACACATTCCTGTGCCACCTGCTCTGGGTGACCCTGCTCTGGCAGGAGGTTGGACTAGATGATCTCCAGAGGTCCCTTCCAACCCCGACCATTCTGTGATTCTGTGTTTCTCCCGAAACCCCAGCCTGAGAGCACACGCTAGAAGAGAGCTGCAACATGAGCTCAGCGGAGGTGGGGGGGGAAACATGGCTTAAATTTAATGTCTTTTTAGATGAATATTTCCATTCATTCCAGAGCATATTCCTCTGGCATTTCCAGCGCGCTTGTTTAGCTGAGCAGTTAACAAACTTCATCGAAACACATGTTATAGTGCTCTCTAGTGCACGAAGCTATGAATGAAGGATGCCTCTTCTGAGATATCTCGATGTGCAGCGCAGCTTTTGCTCCGGAGCAGCCTGTTAACCGCAACAGCTGCTTCCCATTGTGGAAATGCTATTGAAAAAAAAAAAAAAAACCAAACCAAAAAAAACCCACAAAACCCCATCCCAACAACTTGACAACCCACGCAGATTATATTTATGCAAAACCCCGTGTGAGGGAGAGCTGGGGCACATGGAAATAAAAGATAAGGCGAGAAATAACCCAGCCGGGAGACTGATATCTCCCCGTCGGCAGCACCCGGTTTGCTCCCGCGGATCTCTGTTTGCTGAGCCGGGCTGAAGCAGCTGGTCTCTGTGTCCGACTTAGTTTACTCTGTTTAGCTTTTGTAACAGCCGAGCGATTTTTATAGCCGCCCGAGCGCCAGGAAGCTTGACAGGATATTGGTCGCCTCCTAATGAGAGTTTGCCGCGTTGGCACATCGGCACGAACGCCCCGTGAATTTTAAATGCCCGGGAAACGGCGGCTCCCGCGGCCCCGGATGCTCAGGGAGCCCTTGGGGGGAAATCTGGGTTTTCTGTTTAATAAAGGAAAAGACGAGCCTTGATAGTAGCCTAGGAGACTCGAGAGCAGCCGGGAGCCCCAGCGTTGGGGCCGGACCCCAGGTACATCCACCCGCACTGCCCTCGATGGTGATGCTCCGGGAAAGCCCCCCAAAAGCCAAAGGGAGCCCGTGCCGCCCTGGGCAGTTGGGGATTTGGGTCGTCCTGAGCGTGAGGTCGGACCTGTGGGACCAGGCTGGGGGTGGACTCGGTCCCTTGGATTTGCCTGATCCCTTTTTGAACTCGTTGGTACGAGGTGGATGTAAATTTATGGCGTCACTGGAGGTCCCCAGCCCTTCCTCTGCTGGGAGCGGGGCTGGCTTGGGCACTGGATCGGGTTGCTCATGGATGAGGCAAGTCGAGTGCTGGCACTCGATTTTTTGACTTTTTTTTTTTTGTAACCCCCTCTTTTGAAATTCGGAATGGAAAATCGAAAGGTTTTAATTTTTGGGTTTGTTTCTGTTTTCATTTTCCATCACAGGAGGTTTACAAAAAAATTCAGAGGCAACCATGACGACTTGCAAGAGGGGGTACCCTAAGCTGGAACAGAATGAAAACTGTTCCTTCCCCCAGGGTGGTACAGCACATCGAAAAGCCAGCGGGGGCGTAAAATCCCCGAGGGGGTAGGAAAACCAGCCCGCAGGATTTTTTTAGCCAGGGTTTCTGTTTCTTGAAAAGGCAAAATTAAAAAAAAAAAAAAAAAAAA
>VYZM01015420.1:857995-868207 GCA_013398915.1 Dromas ardeola
AAATTTGGCTTGGTGGGAGATGCATCGGCTGGGACGCAGAACTGCCGTGCCGTGGGCTGGATGGGGTCGATCCTTGGGGTTGTCTCCGTTGGGATGGTGTTTGGGCTCGGATGCAGTGTTGTGTGTGCCTCTGCCCCCCCCGTACCTGTGTCCCTCCTGCCTCCAAAACCAGGTGCTCGATCGGTGTCTTGATGGGACCAGCTCCCTGCCCGATGCTCCAGGCTGTTATGGCGGGGGGGGGAACACATAAAAAGAAGCAGCTTTTGGGGAAACAAAACCAAAATCAGCATTTTGGTCTTGTTCTTCTGGCCTTGCCCCAGGAGGTCGCTTTCTGGCCACTCCTGAAGTCAGTAGAGGATTTTTATGAGACTCTCCGAGGGCCTGGATGGGACCCAGAGCCATCAGCTCCTGTAGGACCTTGTTGGTGAAAGTCTTACTAGTATGTCCTTGACCAGAAATGGAGCAACTTAAAGCGGCCTGAGAAGCCGCGCACTTGCTTGACCTTTCATTTTGGTGCAGAGAAGGCTTGAGGGTCGCTCGTGTATTTTGGCAGTGGCTGTTTGCTTGGAAGGCTTCGTTTGTCTGTTTATTTAACCCTATCATTCTAGCAGTGCCCCTACGTGTCCCGGCGGCGTCCCTGGAGGGTCCGGGGGGTGTTAAGTGACCACTTTTGGTTAAACAGCCCAGTGCCAACCCCCTCCTCCTCTGCTGCCTCCCTTTCCCCTTTGCCGCCACCTCCCCAGCACTCCCTTGTCACCGGTGTCCTCTGCCATGGCACCAGGCAGCTGGAGTTGACATGGAAGCTGCTTAGATGCCAGTGAGCATCAGGGCAGGAGCTCCTGCAGGACGCCCATGCAGGGACACTCCCCCCCCCAATTTAACCCCTCCAAAGCCTCTGCAGTCCCTGGATGGGGCTGTCCCCCTCCTCTGTGCCCCGGTTGTCCCCGACGGTGGCTCTGAAAAGCAAGCTGTGCTTGTTGGCATCCAGCGCTGTGACGGGCTCTCCGAGGCCGGGAGGCACGCAGGGCTGGGATGCGCGGCAGAGCGGGATGCTGGGTGGGATAGAACCACTGGGTTTGGACCTTGAGAGAGCTGGGTTGGGTGAGGGAAGGTGAAAAGCAGGACTCTCAGGCTTCACCTCCCTTCCTCGCTTTCTCTGGCCTCCCGGAGAACACAGACACCGGCCAACCGCTCAGGGGTGGCCTTGCAAGAGGCCAAGGGTTCACTTTTTGGACTCCCTGTCCCCAGTTGCCCGCAGCAGCTCGGCTGGACCCCGGGGAGGGCTTGCACCCTGGGGCCATGGAGGCGAGTTTGCATCAGCCCCCGGGATGAAATAAGCCCATTTCAGCCCGGTTGCCATGTCCCCTGGAAGCGTCGGAAGACGCATTCAGGCAGTAGGAATGAGAAGGGCTTGAGCCGGGGGTAGGGGGAGGGAGGAGAAGGGAAATTAAAAAAAAAAAAAAAGGAAAACGCCACTTGCTGCAAAGCGAGCGAATTCTCCAATAAACCCGAATCTGCTGAGAATACATTTTACAAACATGCAGCGAAGTTGGCCGCTTTTGTTTGGGCGTTTGTTAAGCATTAACTAAAGAATGCCATGGTCCAGCCTGCTCGGTGTGAAACCTAATTCTCCCCCTTTCTGGAGCCATGGCATGGAGTGCTCAATTTTTTTCTCTCTGTAGGACTGCAGCCTTCTGGTACTCCAGCCAAAAAACACTCATATTTTAGCAAGCTTAGCCCCGGCCCCGTTGCCAGGCAGTAAAGCGAACACTTGTCCGCTTCGGGGGGAGGGAGCCTGGAGCCGGGGAAGGGTCAGGAGAACAGCCCCGGGGAAAACATCCCTCCTACATCCCACCAACGAGCTCCATGAGGGCCTGGGGTGTGCGGGGAGGGAAGGTGAGGGTGGCCGTGGGTGCTTTCCTCCCACAGCCTGGGAGCCTGGAGACCTGGGGTGGCTTTGGAGGTCCCCAGGGATCTTTGGGGCCGGGCTGCCTTCCGAAATGCTCTCCTCATTCCCAGGACGTGCCAGCCTGCTCCCTGCAGCACTGAGGTGGACGCAGCCCTTTCCTAGTTGCTCCCATGACCTCGACACCCCTCCTGCTGGGGACGAGGGTCCGTGTGGTCCCCCCATCGCTGCGGCCGGGGGATGCCCTCTCAGGCACCACACCAGGGCGTGCATCCATCCCCCTTCCTTCTCAGCCATGATCCATGCCCTGCGCCTCATCCTTTTGCCCCATGAGGGCTGGAGGAGGGGACAGGGTGACAATAAGCCCAGCAGGACAGCGACTCGTTCACAAGCCATGGGTGCAGGCTTGACAGCCACTGGCATTTTTCCACTGCCAGCCTGTCAACGACCCTGTGCTGCCGTCCCCCCTTCCGAGGAGTGACAGTGAGTGAGAAGATGACCTGGTGCCAAGACAACTCAATCCGGCGTCCTCACTCCTTGTGGCTCATGGCCGGCACCTGTCGCCAGCCTCCTCCTGCGCCTCTCACGTCGTGCGTGGCCATCGGCTTGTCCCCACGCCAGGGTCACGCCTCCAGGGGAGGATCGTGGCTTTGCTCTCCAGAGAGCCTTTGGTTGGGGGATGATTGTGAGCATGGCCGGGCTGGAGCTCCCAGCACCTCCAATGGGTCAGCTGGGGGTCTGCTCCGTCTCCTCCTGGGCCACGGCGAGAAGAGTTGGTCTGGTCTCTGCACCGAGGTGCTGGAAAAGCCGGCATCCCTGCGGATGCGTCTGCTGCAGGGAGGCGAGCAGGGCAGCTGCCTGCACCGCTGCGCAGGAACCGATGCCAACAGTGCCAGCCCCAGCCCTCGTCCAGGAGCCCGGGGGTCAATTGGGGGCTGCCCCTGCCCCTCTCACGGCATCCCTGGGCCAGGAAAGCATCCCTCCACCCTCGCCTTACATACCGCGTGAACCAAGGCTCCGCGTGGCGTTTGAGATTTGTCTGTCGGTATTTAATATCAGCATCCCTGACTCGCCACCCCCCCACCCCCCCCAATCCCAGGGAGGCTCCGAAGGGCCGTGTTTGTATGCGGCGCACGCAGACAGACAGCAGCCGGGAAGCGCCCGTCAATCACGGCCCCTTTCAGCCTGTCACCTCAAAATAAAGGGAGAAAAAGGGGGTGGTGTCTCCCATGGGAACCCGGGGCTGCCCGCGGCGTTCCCCCCTCCATCGGTGCGGGAAGGGATGTTGGGATGTGCCGCCCCAGCTGTGGCTTCGGCCACGTGTCGAAATTTCTAGGTTTCAGTGACGCTGCGCGGGTGGGAAACCCCAAAGCAGAGGTCTGGGGTGGCTTTCTCGAGGAAGAGGAATTGCGCGGAGAAGTGGGAGTGTGTCCCAGGGGAAGGGGGGGGATGTCTGTAACACCCGCTGGCTCGCTTGGGGGTCTTCCAGCAGAAATGTTGCACTTTCGGAAACAGCAAAATATTTTGTTTTGAGATTTTCTTCAAACCCACCACTACCACTTTTCTGTTTCAAAACTGCAGATTGTCGTTTCAAAAGGGACCTGAATTTAAAAAAAAAAAAAACCAAACAACATTTTAATGCAGATTAATCAATACAGGAACATTTTAACGTTGTGGTAAAAATTGCTTGCATCGCCGTATTTTTGTTCCAGTTCTTCCTAGGTTGGGGGGGCTTGTTTTTACTTACAAATAGTCACTGTCAGTGCTTCGCTGGGGCTTTTGCTGGGCGGCCCATGGCAGGCTGGGTTTCCACCGAGCATCACGGTGCTGAGCGGGTCACCCCCTCCGGTGCCCTGTGCCTGCCAGCTTCATCTGTGGTAGGACAAACCCAAAGGCTGCCGCCAGGCCTTACATTGCTTTTGAACCCCAGGCTATGGAAGGGAAAAAAAAAAAAAATAATAAAAAAAAATCTACTCAGAACCAAAGCCCGCAGCATCCCCAGGATGGCAGAAAGGAAGGCGCTCCCGTTGCAGTGTAAGCGTTGGTGGTTTGTTCTTGGTTTCAAACCTGTTGAAGTCCCTGGGCAGAGCCCATCCTTCTTCTCTTCTGCGCATCCTCCTGTAGGGAAATGTAATCCCAAAGTCCCCTTTGTAGCTGCAGGGAGGAACAAAGAAGCAGCGAGGGGAGAAAAGACGACGTTTGCTCTGCAGCCTGCTGCTTGCAGCAGGAAGGAGCTGGGCACAGAGCTGGAGATCCCAGGGGTGGAGGAAAACACTTCTGGAACCAGGCTGGTGTGTCTTGCTCAGGCAAAACTGTTGAATTAATTGCTAGGTCTGGTGCGGGAACAAAATTTTTCTTCAACCCCATCACAGGCCGACCAGGGGTGTTGTCCATGCAGGAGTTATCCACGCTGGAGTTATCCTATATGGGGCTACACCTATGTAGGGTTATTCCTGGGTGGGATTGTCCATGCGTGGGGTTATCCGTGCGTGGGATTATCTGTGTGGGGGGTTATCCATGCATGCCCTTCCTCCCTGGTCCCTGCAGAGGAGCTGGTAGCATCCAGGGCTGGTCCAGGGCCATAGGGGTCTGGGACACCAGTGATGCCCTTTGCTCTCTCCCCATTACTACCTGTGGCAGGCTGCGGTTTTTACGTCCATGACATTTTAGTGCCAAAGATCTGGGTTTATCGTGGGTTTATAAGCAGCTCTTTATGGGTTCGTACTGTGGCAGAGGTTTTGTGGGGATTTCTCGGCATCTCACGTTGCCCAGGGATGGGGGAGTCCTGCATTGGGCAGTGAAAGACGCCTGGTCTGTCACGCATCCCTCAGCGGGAGCTGCTGGGGACTCGGCAGTTTGGAAATAAAGTCATTTTTTCAGCGACCTAAGTACGGTTTTTAGTGTCTAATATTAGGCAGCCTAACCTAAATCTCAGACCTTCCCGTTTTGCAACACGCTTTGGGCTTGGAAACATCCCTCGCTCGGTTGGTGCGGCTGTGCCTAATTGGCAAAGGTTTATGGCTCTCTAATCAGTGCCCTGGAAATAGAGATTTTGGGCACATTCATTCATAAAGATTAGATAGCAGTAACGTAATAGCTTATCAATATTTTATTTCTGAGAGCAGTTAGTAATCCCAACAGGTAGGGCTTAAACTTCATTTAAACAGGATGAGAACGTGTTACCAGATGAATACAAATTGCCTCCACTTTGACATAAAAGAGACATAATTAAAGACGAAATGACTACAGAAATATTAGCACAAGCCTGTGTTTCTCAGAGCTGGAACAAGAAAAAAATGACCCTTCAGAAGGGATGCTTTCAAGGGGAATATACATCCTTCTCCTCCCAGGGCAGTCACAGGGATGTTGGAAATACATATATCTTAGAGACAGACGGTCCTCTGTAAACCTGGGAAATTGAAGTTGAATGTACAAAAATAAATGCTACTAATGGCATTATTTGGAATTAAAAACTCCCTAACTCCCACCTTTTATGTGATGGTTTTCCCCTTTCTGTAGCGACAACGGTGTTTTATAAAAGCTTCGTAACACCCCTTTCCTCCTTCTTGCGGGATGCTACGATTTGCTGAGGTGCCCAGGATTTGCCTGGCATGAGGAGAGTGATGCACCCCATCCCCGTGCTCACCGCCACCGTTTTGGGAAAACCTGGGAGGGGGCGGGCATCGCCCATGTGCTGGCGTGACGCATCCGTGGGAGGACCCCAAGGTGGGAGGGAGCCAACAGCAATAAAGTGGGGAACAGTTTGGGGGACCCATTCCCAACCCCTCGAGCACTTGACACCTAGACTGGGGCTGGCGGGCACTGCTGGAGGGTGGCCGTGTGCCCTGGCACCCTTGCCAGCTGCGTGCGCACATCTGGCAGGCAGCTGTTTGCCTCCGGAGCTCGCTGCTCACCCGCAGGAGGTGATGCTCGGCGGCCGACCCTGCCCGTTGGCGCGGGAAGGCAGGTGTTATCCTCTTGCTCCTGCACCGGTGGGATGTTCTGCCTTGCCCGGGACTCGCTGGCTCCACGTGGGCAAGCGCTGGGCTCCGATGAGAGGGGCACAGATGTGACCAGCTGCTGCCGACTCTGCGGCGGAGCCTGCCTTTTCCCCCACCTCCGGCGGTTCGCACAGCCGACCCTCTTGTATATGGGCTGTTGGGCGACTCAAGCGGTGAAACGAAACGGTGAAGCGAAGTCTGGCTGGGATTTCGTGGAGCAGAGGCTGCGCGTGGGCTGCGGCAGGACACGCGACCCTTTGCTGCTGGGGGGCTTTTGCGCAGCAGCATCCCTGGTGTTACAGGCGCCTTCGCCTTGGGAGCTTCCTCCCAGCATGAAGACATGCGTGTACCTTGCTTTGTCCCCCCCCGTCTCCCTGTTTTATGGGCTATCAAGCTCGTCACAGGAACTTTTCGAGTTTTTTCCCGTTTGCTGAGGGTTTTGCTGCAAGGGTTTTGCGTGCATCTGTTCCTCTCCTTGTTGGAATGGGGCTGACTCAGCACATTTCATTTCCTACGTGATAGCCAAAAAAAAAAAAAAAAAAGAAAAAAAGGAAGGGTTGAAAGCCCGGGTCTGCCCCGGGGATGACACATGGGATGGAGACCACGGAGGTGGGAGCCATCTGGGGCCAATGGAGGGCTAGATGCAGCGCTCCCCATGCGGGTGCCCGGGGCATCCCCGGGCTGGAACACAGGCGATGCTCGGACATAACCTCTGCAGGATGCGTGCTGACTTCTGACTTCTCTTTCTGGGCCAAAGTCATCAAGGCAGGGGAATAATAATGTCCAGTTCCCACAGATATTTAGGACGGGGCTGGGTAAACAGTGATTTTTTTTCTTTATGGGGAAGAACACACATATCTGGGGGTGGCAAAGAGGTTCTGCTTTGGTACCTTCAAACATCTCACTTAAAACATCCAGCCGAGGGTTTAGCTCCAGGTGCCTCCAAATCATCTCAAGCCAACACTGATGCTGCCACCTCCGCTCTGCTCGCCTCAGTTTCCCCAATTGTAAATCATTGATCATGCTACTGAGCTTTTCGGTAAGGATATTTAAAGTCGGAGAAAGAAAAGCTCTGTTTCAGCCTAAAGTGTTATGGCTGTTGTTATTACTGGCTTTTAAGTATAAAGCCGGTGTGTTGAAACCTGGGAACTGCACAATTAGGGATGCCTCAAATACTGTCATGTCAATGTCAAGGAACAAGCTGAGCTTTTTCTTTTCCTTTTGACACATCAAGTCTTCAGTCTGTCACTGGCCTTAACCCAAAACTTGCTGCCATGGGGATTTTTTTGATATATTAGACATTCCTGATGTGTTTGCAAGCAGGAACGGGGCTGTTCCGGTGACCGAAGCCAGAGGGACTGGGTGGTTTGTGGGTGACCGACAGCGCGGATGCTTTCAGCAGGTGCTTGTTGAGAGGCACGGATGAGCTCGTCGGCTCCCTTGCCATCTCCAGCATCTCCTCACATCTAGGCGTGAGCTGGAGGCAGGTGGACGTGTAGGGTAGGCTTGGTAAAACCCATGTGGATGTGCTGTGCCCCACGTCTTGTGGTGGTGGGGGCTGGACTGTTTGCTTTTCACCTAGAGCGTCTGGACGTTGGGTTTTTCATCCTTTGACTGCATTCATGGTAAGCACCTAGTAAGAGGTCAACCAAAAATGCTAAAGCTGACCCAAAGGCATCATCCCCCATTGGCACAGAGCAAGAAGCACTTGCTGTGTCACCGTGGGGTGCCAGCACCAACGTGCCCAGCCCCTCACCACACTCAAAGCACCACCGGGGTGACACAGTGGTCCTGTGCCAGTGCCCATCTCCCCACCGCGGATGTCGTGTCCCTTGTCCCCAATGCCGCGCCACCCGCCGGGTGCAGCCGTGGTGCCGCCGGGCGTCCCAGCGGGGTCTCCTCTTGCTCCCCCAGGCTCTTCGCGGTGAAGTGCGCCGGGTGCCTGGAGGCCATCGCGCCCAGCGAGCTGGTGATGCGCGCCCAGAAGAGCGTCTACCACCTGCGCTGCTTCTGCTGCTGCGTCTGCGAGCGGCGCCTGCAGAAGGGAGACGAGTTTGTGCTGAAGGAGGGGCAGCTCCTCTGTAAGGGCGACTACGAGAAGGAGCGGGAGCTGCTGAGCTTGGTGAGCCCGGCTCTGTCGGATTCTGGTAAGGGGCCGCCCGCGCCCGGCGTCTCCCTGGCTGGTTCCACCCCGAGGCCCCTGCGAGCGTGGTGGGGTCTGGAGGAGAGGTTTGGGCTCGCTGCCCTCAACCTCTGCCCCATGGACCGAAGGGAAAAGCTCTACGAGCACCGCTGCATCCTCCATCCAGAGTCTCTCCCACCTCAGTGAGCGGGGAGCTCAGCAGTGGAGGGGCTGCAGGGCAGGAGGATGCTCTGAGGACCATCCCATCTCATTAGGCTCGTTTCTGTAAGGGTTTGTGCTCCTGGGCTGTGCAGGGCACCAGCACCCCATCCCCAGGGGGGTACAGCCTCCCCAGGTGCCAAAGGTGACATCTCCCACCTCCCCGCCCCAGGGAAATGAAGGGACTGCCCCGGTATAAATACACTGTAAAGGAGAATTTTATTCCTAAAAAAAATTCACGGTCCCAACCATCCGACTGACTACCCTGGGCTAAACCTTCTGTGTCCCTCCCCTGTGCCTCACCATCCCCCCCTGGGACTCTGGAAAGGCTGAGTGCAAGAAGTGAGCGGCTTCTGCTGTCGCCACCCTTTTGAATACTGAAGGGAAACTGAGGCACAGAGCTAAAACGTGAGCTGGAGGCAGGGAGCCTGCAAAATCTTCTGTCCCCAGCGGCTTCCCAGGCGGTCGATGGCCAGAGCCAGACTGCAGACCAGGCGTGGGGACACTGCGGGGACACCACGGAGCCAAGGAGGGAGTTCAGGATAGGTGGCACGGTGGCTGGAGGTGGGCAGGGGTCTGTCATCCTGCTCCAGCCAGGGTGTCACTGCCGGGTTAGGTGGCATCAGATCAGCATTAAAATATCTATCTACAATCGATGCAAATCAAATCTGAATGTTTCCCAAGCAGACAAATTTAGTAAGAAGACCCAACAATGGGGGCCGGAGGGGTGGAAACGATCTGCTAGCAGAAATCCTTGCGATAACACCATCTGAATTTAAAAAAAAAAATAAAAATCAGCATTGCGAGCCTGTTTAGGAGGGGGGTGTTAAGGTGTGAAGCGGGGCAGGTCACAGACATGGCAAAGCCCAGCGCTCAGCGCCAGGCACAGGCGATGCTGCAGCTGGGGAAAGGTGTATGGAGGGACGGGGGTGGTTTTGGTGGGGATGGAGAAAAAAATTACCCAGAGCCTGTGTTTCTCTTTAATATTGTGCTCCTCAGCAGCGAGAGTCCGTCTCTGCAATTCCCGCTTGCTCGAAAGAGAGTATTCTCCCCCTACAAGTATCGGTGATGATATTTAAAAAATAAAGAGTGAGTCCACGGGAGGAGGTGGCTGAAGGGAGCCAGGGAGTGATGGTCCAATGCTGGAGGAGCTGGAGAGGCAGGAAAGCTGCAGGATCCGGCACGCTGGCTCTGGCGCCGGCTCTTGCCTTAGCCCTGGGAAAATCCTTAATTGATTGAAGAATTATTATTCTTTCCTTATGGGCTGTGCAAACTCTTTCAGTTAAAATAGGAACCAATGAGGAGACATCATGCAGGAAAATTAAGTGTATTGGCCTCTGGTCCCACAATGTTTTGGGTTTATTCCTAGTGGGGAAAAAGGGCAGTTTGGGAAAGGTTGGGGAGCTTTTCCTCCCCAGCGACTCATCGGCCCGTGGTCCAGCCCCGCTGCCAGGGGCTCCGGCCAAACCGAGAGCTTCGACTAGCGAAAACCTCGATGGGAAATGCTTGTTTCGGTGGAAACTCCAGCTGAGACCCGAGGGATGCGAAGGGCCAGCATGGGATCAAAAGGGCATGACAACCCCTAGGCTGGTCAGAAACCCGACCCGACGCCCCTGGCACCCCCTAGCAGCCCCTGGCTGAGGGGTCCCGGCCCTTCCCGTCTCCCCACAGACCCTGCAGCTTAGCTGGACCGCCGTCCCTGCCTGGTTTTGGTGGCCACCAACAGTTTGTCTTGGGATGGCGCACGGCTCTGGGGACAGTGACACAGCAGGGACCAGCCCAGGTGCGCACCCCATGCAGATGCTCAGCGTGGGGTGGCTTTGCCCCCTCCTGCCACATCCCCGCCGGGGTCCCCACCGCCACACCGGGGGATGCAGAGGGGTGTCCCCGCTCTGGCACCGGTTCCGGATGCCCTTCACCGGCAGTGTGCGATGTGCGTGTCCAGCCTCTCCCCAGTCCCCCCC